>CM053275.1:40294569-40751207 GCA_028583415.1 Protea cynaroides
GGCGACAAATAAAACAATATTGTATGGTCTGAAGAAGATGGTAGCAGACCAAAAGGAGAAATGGGTCGACATGTTACCAAGTATAGTCTGGTCATACAGGATGACCAGTAGGACACCAACGGGCGAAACTCCCTTCATGCTTGCCTTCGGCACGGAGGCAGTCGTCCTAGTCGAAGTATTACATCCCACTTTTCGGATGCTAAACTTCAACGAGGACACCAACTCAGATGACCTCCGAACTAACTTGGACAATCTAGAGGATGTGTGGGAGTCAGCGACATTCAGAATGGCTGCATACCAATAGTCAATCGCTCGGCATTACGATAAGACAGTCCGACCAAAGCAGTTTAAGGTCGGAGATCTTGTCCTCAGAAAATCCGCAGTCTCGGAGCCCACCAATCAAGGAAAGATGGCAAAAAACTGGGAAGGTCCTTACCGCATTCTCAGAACCGGCCGACCAAGGTCATACAAGCTGGCCACCCTCGATTGTGAAGAAATAATGAGGACATGGCATGCCACCATCCTTCGCAAGTACTACCAATGAATGGTTATTAGTCTTACTGTTAAGTTTTGGTCCTGTCGGCCGACCTGTCCAGGCCAATATGTTAGTTTTCAATTTTTTAAGTTCACTGGTCTCAGTTGTACACTGGACCCCTAGGGGCACCCACTTAATTTATTTTAATACAAGAAGTACTTTCATTCAGAACACAGTTAGCAACACTTGACATAGCCGTTCCTTTCGGTACAGCTGACCTACCCGCACCCTCACCCTCAAGCAGGCCCGAGTAGCATGCCGACCTTCTGTGACTCTGCCTACTCATACCCTCCAACAGGCATGAGTAGCACACAGACGATCACTCGATCTGCCTACCCATACCCACAAGCAGGTAAGGGTAGCATGCTGATCACAATTGACACTGCCTGCTCACATCCACAAGCAGGTGTGAGCAACACGTAAGTGCTCAATCACTCTACCTATCTATGCCCACAAGTAGGCAAGGGTAGTACAGATCAAACTTGACACTGCCTGCTCATACCCACAAGCCGGTATGAGCAGCATGTAGGTGTTTGACATTTCTGCCTACCCCTGCCCATAAGCAGGTAAGGGTAGCCTGCAGACCACACTTTACACCACCTACTCACACTCCTAAGAAGGTATGAGTAGCATGCGGTTGCCCGAGCATAACCTCGAGCAGGAGTGATAGGAGGGAAGTACTTCTACCCTACCCACGCTCGGCTACTCAGAGGAACATCCCTAGTTTCCAATGCCTTAGCCATTTCAGTAAAGACTTAAGTGTTCTCAGCCTGCCCAACCGTCAAGCCGACAACACCTCCGGGGTAGGGCAATACAACAACAAGGGACCGAAGTCCGAGCAGTGCAAAAAGAATACAACACGAAGAGAATGAGAAAAAATGAGTTTTATTTATAAAAGCCCACAAGGGGCAATAGTACAAAGCCCACAGAGAGGCGTAACAATTACAAACCAAAAAATGAAAAATTTACAAGGCAGCCCCCGCGGGCAGAAGACCACTCAAGTAGGCCCGTCCTTGGCAGCAGGATCAGTGGGGACGTCGCTCGGTAGTTGTACGTCTGGAATCTCGAAGATCGGCGTCTGGGGGACTTCGTAAGGAGGCAAGTCATCCTCCTGCACGTCCTCGGCCTCCATACGCATGGTTGGCTCCACCAGTTCTTCTTCGGCCAAGATCCGAAAGTCCGACCAGTTGAAGGCAACGCCCTTCTCAACGAGCTGTTCCTTTAAGTAGGCAGCTCCCTTTTAGAAGAACCCACTGGCAGTCTCCTCCAAGTCATCCGTGTACTGGGAAGACGACCGGTAGTCAGCCACTGCCTGATCCCGGATCTTGGCCTGAAGCTCCTCCGCCCTAGCGAATGCCTCCTTGGCCCTCTTGGCATCGTCCTCAGCCGTCCATCTGGCATCTTCGGCCACCCGTAGTTTCTCCTCGGCCTGATGAACCCTCTTGTGTTCCTCCATAAGGGCGTCCTCAGCCTTGTCCAGGGAAGTTCGGAGATTGGTCTTTTCTAAAACGAGGCCTTTGGCCTCAGAGGTTTTGTCCTTTAACTTATCCTCGATGGCATTCAGAGCCTCCCTCAGAGAAGACTCCAACTCTGCCTTTTCATCCATGTCAACCGCCAAGCCCGCAACTTTCTGGCTGAGCTTGACCACGAGGTTGCTACCCTGTATACCAGAAAGATGGAACAGTTAGTTAACAGTCAAGCATCTAAAAATAAAATAAAATAAAATATGATCGAAAGGAAAAATGTTAACCATCATACCTGGGTGATGGCAAGGAAAGTCCTCTTCAGCAGATTGGACATCTTCAAGGAGGAGGTGAGCGCGACGTCCTCCGGGAGGCGATTCTCCGTCAGCATGATCCTCGCCACCGTCGCACTTTTGAACACCGAGTCGGTGTCCTTCAGCCCAAGCTGTGGAGTGAACATCGCCGCCTCTGCCTTCTTCTTGGAGTCGCCCTTCCTCGGGGGAACAACCCCCCCTTGTGCCTTCGGATAAGTGGTCACGGTCAGATCGACCACCTTCGTCGCCCGGAGGGGCTGGACCTCCTTCTTCGCAGCCCCCTTCTTGCCTTCGTCAGGCCGACCAACCCGTACGGTCGGCCGGTCGGCCTGGACTTGTAAATATTGGCCGACAACACTTGGGCCGATCGGATTTTCTTCTTGGGTGGACTCTTAACCATGGGCCTCTTGCCCTTGGGGTCCTCCGCTGTCACACGTGCCTTCGGGGTGGCCACTCCTGTTTGATCATCTCTCCGATCAGTTGCCTTACGGGCATCGACAGCCTGCTTGCGCAGGATCCGAGCGACCAGTTGGTTATTGGAGAAGTTCACTGCGAAAAAATAGACGAGCAAACAGGTAGTAACTATAATAAAATGGACGATCAGAGTTAAACAGTTAGACTCAAAACTCACCTAGTAGGCCGTGCTCAGCCAACTTCACTGGATCCGCCAGGTCGGCATACCGGACTGTCTGGCCCTCCAGCACCTTGCGTTGGGCCTGCCTCTCTTCCGTGGTCAGGAAAGGGACCTTGTTGAACCCTGTCGCGTCGACCACCAGCCACACATTGGACAAGGGCAGAGCAGGACCACCCGTCGGAGGGCCCACGAAGAAGAATTTCTCTTTCCACCCGTGGATAAAAGAGGGCTTCTGAGATATCAGCGGGAGCTTTTTCACACTCCTCTAACTAAAGTAGTACCACCCACTTATGGAGCGGGTCTCAGTCAGACTGGAAAATTAGAAGAGCGACCGAAATAAGTTCACGATCGGGGTTTCTCCTAGGTGGACGGCGAACATGATGAAGGCATAAATACACTGCCACCCATTCGGAGTCAGCTGAAACGGGGCGATGCGATACGTCTTCAAAATTTGACTATGAGGGGGTGAAGGGGAAAACAGAGGCCAGACTTCAGGGTGTGCTCGTACACGCAGACCTCCAAAACGTTCAGGCTGCAGGCTCTTTCCTGAGAGGATGGGAGTCGGACCAAGACATCGGTCATCGGCTCCTCCAACTGGTAGGCTCTGTGGATTTGGGACAAAGCCGTCTCGAAGACGACCTTGCTTGGCACCCTCCATGCAGGGAATTTATCGAGAGGAGGAATGATAGGACGGCTACTCCTATGGCGAGGATCCCGTCGAGCAGAATTGCTAGCTGGGCGACTACGCTCGGCGGCATCAGAGGAACTCTACTCAAGTTCCTCTTCAGATGCCAGATCGAAAGCTGAAGGGACGACTTTCGGAGATTTTCAGGCAATGGCCCTTCCATCAGAGTCCGCCGACTCGGTGGTCTCTGACCCAAACTCCTGATTAACGGAGTCTCGAGCTCTCCTCTTCCTACTAGGAGGCTCGAGGGCGACAGAGAACCCATCAATAGAGTCGGACGACCTCTCCAAAGATGAGGTCCGGTACTGGGCCATGGTTTCACTCTCTTTCACTATTCCTAAAGGTCTAACACTATTGGAGGAACATGAACTACTAAGCATGAAATGGAAGAGAAATGGAAAGGAAGGACAAGAGGAGAAGACTTACTGTTTGGAAATGGCGGAAGAAATGCATGATTTACTTGATGACTTGTGGAAACTCTGACCGGGCAAAGAAAACTCCGATCTCAGCTCAACCAAATGATCGAATGAAAGTGTTTGGGACGTATTTATAGGAGTCGAGTTTGAAAACCAAATTTTCGGGTTTCGACCACGTGGCGGACTAGTAGTGGCCAAATCTACCGTGCCGGGCGCGACGTGATAGGCTGACATCATCCCAATGATGACAAGATATTTATTGCGCCATTTCTCGAGACGATCGGATTTGATCTCCACCGTCTGATGGAGCTGACCGTTCGCGATTGTAACGGCTATTTATTACGCTTCGTCCCTAGGCGCACCGATTATTTTGTAGCCGTCGGATGGGCGTGGCGGTTCGAATCGCATGAAGATCTGCGATTGAGTAGAACGATGGTTAGTGAGTCTGATGCCTCGAGTTTTGTGCACCGACTGGTATTATCGGTGGTTGGTGATAACTGCCATCTACTCCCACGGGGGTTCCGATCATGGTGGGGAACTCTCGAAGGATGTTGGTACAACCAGTCTTTGTAACTGATCATACTTTCAGAGTATCCGAGCGGATCTTGACATTTATGTTCGATATATTTGCACGATCGAATTCCTTGAATCCGACAGTGCAAGGGGCATCTGTTATGTGGGAAAAACATCAGCCACTTAAAATCTTACACGTGGCAACACTCATCTTCGGAGCCGACCACGTATGATGCATTGTGCTCGGCTTATACCACTCGGAGTCACAATCTTTTTATGACACGGTACCGGTCGGAGGTATAGACCTACTCGGTTACATTTATGGTCGGAGGTCAGAGTCCTAAAGCCACCATGTCACGGCAGAGGAGTCCTTCTCCTTGTGTGATACGACGCTGACTATTACGGCTCTGTGACCACTCATATGGTGACACGAGTCACTCTCCCTGTTGGCCGACTTGGCTTCCTTGGCTGCAGTCTCCCACTCCTGCTCGGAGTCTATGACTTGGGTATCCCTCAGAGCGACACTTGGCAGTCCTATTGGCGATCTACTTCCCTGAGTCCTGGTGCCTCCATGCCTCTTCCCAATCTCTATAAGTAGAGGACGATCCCTCAAGGTAATTCATTCACAATCTCCCTCTCACGATCTTACAATCTCATAACCATTCTCGTACAACCAAACTCTCTCATCGTTCCCCTCTTTCTCTAAACTGGAGATAGCTTCCTGCTATCTCTTGGCTGTTTACATTGGAAATCTGACTTAGGCATCGGAGTGTACCCAGGGCTTAGTCGCCCAACTCTATTGTCTCATTTCTGTGATTGCAGGTTGCTTGGATCGCAGACCGACGGGTGTTTTCTGACAGTAACAAAAGGTAATGATTCAAGTAATGTCTGAAGGGAATAATATTTCTTCACCTTAATGATTGTGGTGCTATAGGGAATGTCTATAACTCTATTGAAAGAAGAAGCGTTGACCATCATTAAGGAGAAACTTTGAACCAGGTGGGCTATCATTCACAAATCCGAATAGTGGACAATAGTGTACATGGTATATTGATTAAGTAAAATCAAATGGACTAAGTTAAAGATCTATGTATTGTAAGAGACTATATGAATACCCACTAACTTTCAAAGACTTTAGGATGATTGTAGAAGATTCAAATTCATGGATGTATGATGGATTCAACTGTTAGAAATCCGAATTAGAATTGTAATCAGATCTAGTATCTCGGTATATTGGCGAATCAAAATGGTGTCCAAACCATAGTGTAAACATGGATCTAGGATTTCAAACTCCTTATTCATACTTAAAAAAATATGGGAAACACACTGGAGAAAGTTGGTGGCCATCGGACCACGTTTCGACGTGCTATCAACGGGACCAGCCGCACAACCTGCCAGTCGTAATGTGCGGTCAATGCCATCAGCCGCAAGTGATTTCAATGTTAAATCTCAGCCAAACTTGGCCAGTAGCTCCGTATAATTTATTTGGAATTTTTTTAAGGGTTGGGAACCCTACAATTACATTTCTACAAAGTGAAACACCTTGTGTTCCATGTATGCCAGAGGTAGAGTTTGGTTTACACCCTAAAACGACCCCAACGACTCACTGTCTTTGCTATTTGAGACCTTAAACCAAACCTACAGGGACTGGGCTACATCCCTGAGGTGTTGGCATAGTCGCATGACCACACGAAAGTGTGTGGCCACAAGCACTAGTAGCACGCCTAACACCTGGTAATGCAGCCACTAGCCGCATGCCATTTTGGCTGTTGCACCTTCCCGTGCTCGGCCAGTAGTTGATCCTCAACCTTAGGACCTTTGTTAAGGTGCTAGAACACCCTCATTAGAAGAAGTCCTTCTTATTATTAAGATAAATCAAAGGCAGATTCTATCTAGTGAGCGTGCTGTCCTGTGGAAGACCAATTCACACTTCACCTATCTTGTGTGGACAGTTCATCTGGTTAAAAGTATCTTAGTCTATAAATGGAATAAATAATTAATGCTATGCCATATTAAACAGATAGTAGACAGTAGGCATGAGCTATCAGACAAGTAGAAAGTACTATGAATACCCGAATAATAAGCATAAAGAGAAACCACAACAGTTCTATCGGATAATGAATTGATGTATAACATGTATTTGGCTCTGATAAAGATATGAAGACTTTGATAGGAAACTACTTAATCGAGATTACTGTAGTATACTATGCTATCTTTCGGTAAGGGAATTAAACCTTTGGATGTGTATGTTTTCTCTATTTTATTATGCTGTGTGATGATGTGAGATTGATAACATGCTCTTGTGTGATAACATGCCATCCAACATATTGTTCTGTGTGATCATGCATATGCATCCTTGCATTTGGGATCAACAGTGCCATATAATGGGAAAACGAGTAGAATGGAATGCTCGTGACCCCATGAACGTGACTAATCCGTGATTGATTCATGATGTTTGGTTAAGTCAGTAAGGAGGAAGGTGGGTTAAATGAGACGCTTGCACCACTTCTTACTGGCACTGCTTTGCATCGACTATATGTAACTTAGTCAAGTCATGATGTCCTAAGAGGAGATTGGATGGGGTCAGAAGCTTGGCAACATTACTGTAAAACCCGTACTCTACTAATCGAGTTTAACCATGTCGTGCCAGGACTTCCCATCATATCCGGTTAGAGCAGACCAACCGTGTGAAGGAACTACAAGGCTAGGTGAGTAAATTAACCCAAAAATAGTGTATTTCATTTGAGTGGAAGCACAAACTGCCTTATGTGGTCGACGGGTTCTGCGACCACACAGTAGACCACATAAACTCCGAACCGACTCCGAGATTGGAAACTTTTCAAGTTTAAGGGATCTCTTTTCTAGTTGAGAGAGAACTCTATATGGAGGTTTTTTCTCTATATAAAGGACGTCCCTTAGTCTCTCTCACTATTTTAGAACAAGTTCCATACCCTAAACCTAAAAGAGAAAGAGAAGGAGAAAGAAAAGAAATGGGAAAGAAGACTTGGAGAAGAGAGTTGCAGAGGAGGCTAGTATCCCTCTCTTTAGAAGGGGCAAAGGTAAGGAATCCATCCCTATAGGTGTAAGATGATTAGGATAGATCTCTTAACAATGAGTTGATGACCTAAACTTCATATGTGATTGAGATCATGAGATTTCTCAATTGAATCTCAAGAGAAACCATGGAGATAGGTTAGGAAATAATTGTGATGGAAAAACCCATGAATCAGGCCGTAGAGAGACCCTAGAAGAGGCTCCAACAATGAACCAAAGGATAGACTGAGAAAGACCTTCGAACACAAACCATAAATTGTGTGGCCGCATCAATAGTCAACCACAGAGTGACCAGTGAGGGACCACAGACTCTTGGGAAGATATACAGGGTTGTGAGATCGCATAAGTGGAAGCATGATGTGCGAACACAGTCGACCACATAATTTCAGAAAGCCTAGTTTGAGGCCAAACTCGATGTTAAACTATTATAATCTAATATCATTAATCCCTAATATAAATTCATGAATTTCCTAGGTTGTCAACTAGTACAAGTTAATTTTTGAAGCCTGGAAAAAAAATTAACACTACAATCAAAGGTGAGAAAATAAGACAAAAAACTAATTGGATAATAACAAGCTACTCTTTATTTTAATTTTCTAATGCTATGAATGATGCCATGCTTGTATGATTGTAATGTGCATCTCACTTGCCATCCAATATTACTACTATTCATGTTCATGCATATTTAATTTATTATTTTATTCTATTATTGATGATGATAGGAATATGCATGTGTTCGTGAGTGTGGTTGGTGTGCTATGTGGGGAGGGGTGTGTGATCTGTAAATCATGCTTGACATTGACATCGTCATATCGCTGTTACCTTAGCGGCACTAGTACATCATAGGACATCAAGGGGTGCTTGCGGACTGTGTGGTCTTTGACTTTATCGAGGAACCCTAACTCTATCTCTATGGACGTATTGAGGAATGCTGGGGTAGGGCCTTGGATACATAAGGATGGCATTAGGATTGGTTATTTATAAGCCCAATTTTCAAGCCCTCGTTAGTAGGGACATACGTATTGGTATGGGTAGGGCATCAAGGAAAGTATTAGCAGTGTGTGATCTGGACACTTTAGCTCTATCTCTATCCCCATGGTGGGTGCATGTAATTTGATCTATTTGGCGGATTCACACACTCGTGTATAGAGGTGCGCTGGCCACCAATCCTTTCTATAGCATAGTTGCAAACTTAAATCAGACCAAAGATATGAATTAAATGCATGCATATGTTTGCATTTTGTTTTGTTTACTCACTAAGCTATGATGTGTGCTCATCCCTCGACATCGAATAGTTTTAGTTGATGATGCAGGTCCTACAGTGGAAGACTATATGGGGGCGATGTTATATGGACACGTAGCGGCGATGGATACACAAACTGGAAGACGAGCACGACTTTACGTGCAAATGTTTCTAATGTCTCTATTTGAGAGTTATGGGGAACATGTAATAGATTATTAATTATGTTTTAAGTTCATTTTGAGATAATTGGATTATTTATTATTTATTATGTTAGACACTCAGTTCATTATCAATAAGACTTTCACTATTTATTTTATTACCTCTGATTATGTTGTAGAATGTGTATTTGATTTAGATTATTGGCACAGCTGTTATGAGATCTTGGTTTGAACCGTTGGTTCTTATGATGGTTTATCACACTTTTGGTTCGATCAAAATTAGGGTGTGATAATTACGATCCAGTAATATGGCTAATTATGTGGACATGGCTAGTTGAACACTAATCACCCATATAACTGTATCCCTAGCCATTAGGGGGTTATGTAATGGCATAGGTTCAATAAAAAAGTGATATGAACATAACTACAATGCTCCCTATACCCGATGTAGTATGGATAGGCAGACAAGTCGACTAGTGGGATTATCATCTCTTCAAGTATTGGACGTTATATGGACTTGGGATGAGTTGCGATTAAGATGAGAAAAATGACGGACCCATACATGGGGATGTTGCTATATTCTGTGTGAGTCCGTATCATTCTGGAGAGGAGACCCGTGTAGCCTGGAGATTCCGTGCATGGGTTATCTTGAGCTAACACTTATAGTTATCATACCTGCCCGTAGATGATAGTTGCATGCATTTGTTTATTGCACGTTTAGTTTTCTTGTTAAGCTCGGTGGTCGAGCTTATCCTTATGTGCACAATTATTTTTAGATCTTACAGGTTCTTCGTTCATTGCTTTTGGTAGCATGTCATCCGGTTTGGAGGATGAGGACAACGAGTCTAAGGAAGATGTTCATGATCCTTTAAATGATTCGTATAGTTGCTCATGGGCTTAGGATGTGCCTATGATTTTACTTTGTTTGGATTTGAGATTTTATTTATTTGGGATTCGTATTTGAGAATAAACTTTAATCAATGTTTATTTTATTTCTTTCGGACAAGGGTGGAACCTTGAATAATTGGAACTTTAAACCATTACATTTTGTCAGCTTATTTTCATAATTGGGTATTTTGATTAATAAAACTTCCACTATGTTTACTCTCTTATTTGGATAAATTGTTTTAAATTGAGATGTTAAATATGACTCTAATAGTTTTGTAAGAAATGCTTGGGATTGATATGTGGAATACCATGACATGTGGTCCTAAAAAAGAGATTTCTTGTGCCCTAATAGGATGGAGAAATCCCGTTGCATTCTATAGTACTGATACATCGGGAATGGGATGTGACAAGATCACATCCTAGGAACAAAAACACTTCTTATAGAAAAGCCAAAGGTCTCTTTGTTGCATATATTTTCATTTGTAGAGTTAAAATTTAAACCCAATAGAAAAGAAGTGAGTCTTTCTACTGCAGTTAAAGAAGATACATCCTCTAAGGATTCAACTTCTATAGCTCTAGAAGATTCACAACCAGTTGAAGAAAAAGAGGTTTTACTTTTTTGCTTCTCTCTCAAGATTGGGCATCTTTTTCTTTTTGATATTTGCATTGATTTCTTACATTCTAGGTTACTTTTATTTTAGTATTTTTCTTTGTTGAATTCTTTGTTCTTTGGATTTGTAGAAGTTTGGAGTAGTGGTGAAGCCATTGGAGAAACCTAGGCTTGTATTGAAGTTCTTTTGGCTGGAGAAGGACATTTGTCTCATACTTGACCAAAAGATTCTAGGTCATGGCACTTCCTCTAAGTCCTTACTACTTTTGGCTGAAGAAAGACGCATGGGAAGAGCTCAAGACCTTATTAGAGAGTAAACTAGAGATTTTCACTCCGATCACAAGCTCAGGAAGGGTGGATTCTCCCTAGTGGATTCGGCCATGTTTACAAGGGAAAATTGGGAGATGGAAGAGAGATAGCAGTGAATAAGCTATTACTCAGGGCCAACCGGACCCTGAGTCAAGGTCAATTAACACCAACCTGGCCCGGTCCGGGCCAATCAAGGTGTAAACTATTTTCGTTAAGTAAAATTTTTGAGACAATAGACAAATTCAGAGCTATGGCTCATGCCTTGAGGCATTCAGAGAGAGAGAGAGAGAGAGAGAGAGAGAAACATATAATTTATAAATCTAAGCTACCTTAAGGATTATAATTAGGTGTAAGATGTTCAAAATGACCTAATGGTAGTCATGGTTTTGTCGAGATTCGAGTATTAGAATTAAAGTAGGATAGGTTTCCTAGCATTGCAGTTGCGTCTAGGTTTCCTAGGAACAAAATGGGTTAAACCCATCAAATGGTAACCTGTAGTTCATCACCAACGAAGTATTGGTTGTGAATCTAGGCATGGTTCGTAACGAATAGCACGAGGTATGAATCAAAGACCTCACATTGGCTCACTTAGATCATGTCATAGTAAGCTTAAGGATTTGAAAATGTAGAGAGAGAAACTAAGGAAATAGAAGAAGTGATAGAAACATACTTAGAAGGATATTGGAGTAGTCGAGAAATTGATTTTTGGGATTTTTAAAATGAATAATCACATTCCCTACTTCAGGAATGTTATGTGAAGGTGTGAGATGTGCAATTGACAAAAGTGAATATTGAAAAGAAAATATGGTTATCCGATTGAAAGCCCATCACAGTAATTGGAATGAACATTTCTAAACTATCGTAGACTCAGTTAGATTATAGAAAAACGGAAGAACTGAACCAATCCAATAGCTTCTTTAGCCCTTAAAGTTGGAATTAGAGAATTTGAGAGGAATGCCTAGGGCTAAAGCTAAAGCAACTCTAGATTTAGTCTTAAAGATTACAACTTACCTTGGTCTCTTGGAAGTGATAGTTGATTGTTAATAATATAGGAGATGAGCATGATATTGTGGCAGCAAAAAGAAAATGATTGGATAACAAATGCAGGCCATAGATTATTCTCGAGGTAATCTTTATAAAATAGTATGGAAAGATATTGCCTTAGTGTTACCTAGATATATCCTTGCTACTACTAGAAATTGGGAAGTAGTGCAATGATTTGGGATATAATACAGATCTCAACATTCAAGTCTAGTTATCATTTATGTATTAGCTAAAGTGATAGGAATTCTTAATTTATGGGATAGGTAATGCTTAAGCATTAGTGAGTGATAATACTTGAGTATTGGTGAGTGATATGATTTTAAATTCCATGAAAGTGAATTTAAGGAAATCCAAGAGATCATCAAAAACGGACATAATATAGCATCATGAAGGGTACATGTCACATCCCATTCTGGTCCAAATAGATGTGTCAAGGGGATCCCTTATTGGCGATCTCAGTTCACCCAGGATCACACGATAATAATGTACACCGCAAACCTCCATATCAATCATAACACATACATTACATAATCAGAGTAAATAAACAAAAGTAGCAAAAGACCTGGATATATAAATCATAAAGTGTAATGTAAGTCCAGTGTTAATGTGTAAATAAACTACTGGTTTTGCTTTAAATCCAAATGTACTCAAAACATAATTTTTTCCTTTACAATAACCATCATATACAGAATACCCTCACTAGTATAAAGGGAACAAAAAGAATCATAAAAGCAACCCACAAGGCTGACCACTCAATATCAGGGTCCACCATAACCGTAGGCCCATTACTGCACAAATCCCCATGGTACTCCTCAAGGGATACCTCGACCTTTGCAATACTGGCCAACACTGCAGTGGAAGGCTCCAAGAACTCGGATAGAGTTTCCTCACCTACAAAGACATTTAAAAACAACAGTCTACAAGGGGTAAGCAACCACAGCTTAGTGAGAAATATTAGATATACAGTCAAATAAATGCATGAAGAAAATTTAATTAAGTTTGGCTCCAAGGTAATTTTAGGACTCACCACTACCGTCGAAAGTCGTACCCTCATACTTGGGTAGAGCATGAGACAAACACGCAGCCCGGGAACTACGAGGACCTGTGCCCTAAAGTGACATACACAAAACAGTTTGGCTGCCAAGTGTGCCCACACCCCATTACATAGGCCCCTTCTTGTTGACTGGGTTCCCCGAGACTCACTACCTCTTCCCATACTCCCATGTCCTATGTCTATGGCTCCCCCTTGCACCCCAGAACATGAGGAAGATGGACCTATGCTAGTACATAAACCCCTGATGAAAGGGATTGCAGTTATTTCAGGTATATGCATTCTACTAACTACATTAATCTAAATGTCATCGATTTAATATGGGTGATGCCCTGACTAAGACTCACGACCCTAGTCCCGTCGGGCATCGTAGTTTCACCAAGACAATAGTCAGATTGTACCCCAGCTAAGACTTCTAACTCCAGTCCCATTAGGCATCATAGTTTTGCTAGAGTGATAGTCCCCTGACCCAAATGGCAGTCATGGTACCAATCCTTTGGTCCCTGTACTCCACTCGAGTCACAATCACATCACATCATCATCAACATACAATTATCATTATAATGCAAATATGCATGCTCAAACAATACATTTTATAAGATGACATGAGTTATGCCCCCACAGTAATCAATGCAATCATAGACACAGGCAATTCATAAACACTCAAAGTAAAGTCGGGCCCCGATTCCCTCACCTGGTGGTTATATTACAACAAGACGTGAAGGCAATTGTAGACCTTCCCCAGAGTCCCACATTGTTTTCCTTATTCAAGTGAATGAGGCCCTCTTCAATACATAACACCCCTCTAGTGGTGTTTGGGGGTTAAAGAAGAGAGACAGAGAGATGAAGGGGATTGAGTCTTCTAGGGTTTCCAAGAGGGTCTCAACGTATGAGGTTGCTGGGAGTGAGTTATGAGCTCACTCCCAGTATTTATAGTAGAATTAAATTCTCTCATGTGCATTGAATATCAGGGAACCCGAGAATCCGGAAGAAGTGGTACTGGAGGATGTACCTCCGATTAAATCCTTTGGATGGACTTAACTTTTATGACTTTGTTCACAAGAAGGCTCCCAATTTAATGGTCATGTCTAGGGGTCTAAACTACGTTTGTCTATGCTAGTTTTACCTTACATTTTATGTATGAGGTATGAGTAATGCATGCTCACCAACTGGTAGCATGTTGTGCTCAACTCCGGTTTAAATTCCACTGTCATCACTGTTGGAAGATCTGGAATGACAATAATCCGATCAGTAGGAGGATTATTGGGGTGTAGGTCTTACAGTACATCTGTAGAACATGAAACATTGAGTTGGCAATGAGAAAATGGTTAAACTGGACGTGTAAATGATAAAGAAAAAAAAAAGCTACTAATGCCTAAAGCCTTGAGGAGATTAAGGGCACATTATTAGATACATGAAAGGGAAATATCTCGAGCCAAATTCAACAGTAAGAGGAGGACAGTGGCCATATAACAAGGCTAGTGTATATAATATATTGTGCATTGTTTGAGTTACCCTTTTGATTATGGATGATGCACATACCTGATTTTCAAATATCGTGCCTTCACAAGTAACCTTTTTGATTCAATCTGTCAATTTAATTTATAGATTTTTCTCACTTAGATTTAGTCTTAATCATATTAATCTAAGTTAGCATCATGTTCAACAATACAAATCGAGATAGAAGCCGATTGACCGGCTTGAAAATTTAATTTCATCATCTGAATGTGCATCCTTTAGATTATGTCGACGATTTGATTTATACACATAATTCTCTAGATTATTCCCATTGTGGCTTGACCTATGGCACCGGTACTCGTAAGAACGCATGACCTTCCATAAGTCTCAGGATCTTCAGAGCTCCACCTCTACCTATTCTAACCGCTTTGCAACCTAACTATTATTTGGTTGTCGGCTTTGTTACCATAGATTAACTCTTGATCATTCTAAATCTAGGTACACTAGATTTTAGAAAATGTCCATCATCATATTGTATTTGAAATAAAGAAATGAATAGCTTTCGGATAAATATTTAAATTCTTCCATTTCCTTAACATCTGATGATATAATGCTTTACTAATAAAAAAAATTATGTGAAGAAATATGATTGATTCAGATTAATTCCTATAGCCAAGAAACCACAGGAGAGATATTACAATATCTACTTATAGAAGTTCTCAATGGGTAGATATAAGTCATGGTCGATAGAAAATTACATGAACAAGAAGTGAGAACAATTGAGAGTAGCTAGTAAATAATAGATAGTTCTCGAATTTGTTTGCAGGTTGCTATATAGGCATGAGTAGTGATAAGTAGATGATATTCTTAAATGTATACTCAAGTGCAGATACAAGGATAAATCAAGAGTAGAGTGGTTTATAGTCCTTGGATTAGTACAATTGCTTTTGAGTAACTCCCAAGGGTGAATAACATGATAAATAAAAATTCAAGAGAAATTGATTGAAGGAGAGAAAATAAGTATACATCCTTATGCTTATGAACTACTTTTGATAATCATGTAGGACATTCAGTTAGTGAATAATCAAAGACTGATTGTCATAATAGATACAAAGGATATCAGGATAGAGCAGCAATTAGAAGAGACATAAACTAATAAGTGTATTATGATGAGATTATTGGAGATAAATTCTTTGAAACCCGTAGGAGACAAGGGACTACTACCACAAAGAATCATTCATTTACTTAAAAGACCCATGGATAGATTTAGGGAATGTAAGAATGATATGTTATTAAACAAGGTGACTGCCATGGAAATGCCAATGTAAGGAATTTGCATTGCAGCTAGAGGATATTGGTGATTTAAGATCCTATCTATTGCACAGTTACTGATTTTGATGGATGAGGCAAAAAGTATGTTTAATTACAAATTGATTATACAAGTTCAAATTGAAGTCAAAATGGAATTTAGACAAGTAGAGTGAGGAAATAGCAAATGATAATGCGAGACTGATGAAATCAATCGGTGACTAATGATAAGAAATTAATGCCACAAAGATATTTTTAGGTATCTAGATTCAAATTTAAATAAAAAGGGTAAATTGAGGAATGATGTGTCATACAGGTAAAGAAGGATGAATAAGGAGAAACGATGCTGTCTTAAGTGTGCTGAATTGTTTAGCACATAGGTATTATAAATTCTGACTATGAAATTTCTTTTCAAGGTGGGGGGGAATGTAAGACCATGCTTCTAAGCAAAAGCCTGATGGATCATAATAGGATGAATCAAGCAACACTTAGGTACCTAATTTCGGGGATGATTTTTGTAAGGTGGGGGTGTTGTAAAACTCGCACCCAAAATTTTTGGGTCAAAATCAATTTTGATTGACAATGGATCTTACCATAGTTGACACCCAAAATTTCCAAACTAACTTAATAAGAGAAGGTTTAAATCCCTGTAGGTAAACACACTTTAACTAGAGTGATAATCCCGATTAGTAACAAGAACATAACCTCAAACTTAGTTTTGACTCGAGAGATTTATTAATGAACCATGAGGGTAGTTCTATAATTTTTATCTTTAGAAAAGTTCTATCAAATAAATGAGTTCATGAATAATGAATGATATAAATTGTAAATAAGATCCACCTTGTCATTTAGGAAGATTTGATGTCACTTAGTATCATTAGGTGACATTCAGACAAGAAGTTATCGTTTATCACCATATAGTGTTGTTTAGCACATAGTGTGCATGGTGACACTTAGCATAGGACAAATTCTTGATTCGAGTTGGGGAATCTTATCTAAAATAGCATGGGATCCACAAGAAAAAGTTTGATGATGATCCAACGGTGTTTGATAGATAATCTACAAAACACCTTACTTATGAACCGTAGGATGCTAGGGAATACCTTCCACTTAGAGGGTTAGCCCTAGACTTTGTTATGAGTAAATAACCCATGTTAATTCCACTTAAGGCTCAAGAATGTAGAAGACCCAATGAAAAAATCATAGGAAGAAGGCCACACAAAATTTACGCACCGGCAGAGGAATATCGGTTCATCCATGGACCAGATACATCGCCGGTAAATGGCTTGCCGACTATTTTGACCTTGCATGATTGTGGGGGCCCATTGGGGCACAAGAGGTGTCACATGACCTGAATTATGGATCATTGATTGAGTTCTTGAAATATGGATATGGGTTAGTAATATGGGCCAAACCAATGGGCCATTATTTGGATAATTAAAGAGTAAACATATAACCCATTAAATAATGTCACATGTTATTTTAAGTGAAGTCACATGACACTTTAAGTGGTCCACATGATTGGATAATTAATTTATAATTTAAGGATAATATTATTTTCCAAGATTGCAATAGCTTGACATGTGGCAAATTTGATTGTGAAGCTACACAACAAAGGGTTATGATGAGTTTGATAAGGAGACAACAAGAGGGAGATAATCTAAGAGTAAAGAGATAGACTCCATGAGTAAGTCCATCTCTTAGGGAGTTGCCATGTAGCAAGAGAGAGTAAAAGGAGGTTGCTTGAAGTGGGAAACTTCCCACTAAGTCATAGTAGGCCATCATGTGGACTTAGGTGGGATCCAATAGCTTTAAGAGTAATTGTACTCCATCCTTACTAGGACTTTAACTAGGATTACACCTATACAACTCTAGGATTTGATAAGGGAGAGTTGTACAACCTTAAATTCATTCGTAGAGAAGGCAAGCACAATAAGTCATCTTTGAAAAGAGTTAGGAAAAGATACTACCATTAAAGGAGCTCCCAAGACATATACCGCCATTGAAGATGCTGATATCGAAGCTAAGGTAATGTCTCCATCCACCCTATTGATTATACTATTTAATACTATTATCTTTTGGAGATTTACTGATCTATATAAGGTGAGGACACTCTCCTCTACTAGCCATTAATGGCCAAGTAAGAAAAAGAGTGAATGTGATCTGGAATTTAAAGAGGATGATGGACAACACTCCTACAGATCTGTCATGTATTGGAACCCGAACTTGGAATAGAGGTTTAACCAACCTAAATAGTGAATTGGGATCTGAATTTTGGATATGATATTATCTTTATGTCTAGTTTATTCTCCAAAATGGATGAGGCCAGTTAGACTCGGGATGAGGAAGATATGTCATCTGAAAGTTACTGTGCAAAGATTAAATTTGGTTTTGTAAGTTCGAATTTGGCTGCCTAGTTTATGGGGTTACCCATATTGGAATGGCTTGAAATTTGCTATGAGTATCCTACATTAAGTCTAGTATATTCATTAATGGGACTATTTGGACTCAGCAAAAAGGAGATATCATGTCTGAAAGATACTGTACATGGATTTAGATCTGCTTCTGAAGATCCAACTTTGGATGAATGGTTCATTAATTTAAAAGTGGAATGCATGATTTTTGGTGGAGATATTATATTTTAAGTCTAGTTTCATAGGAAAGAGACCTGAGGTGATTTTGATAGCTGGATTTTGACAGAATCTAGACACTAACATTAGAGGTATCCGGATGCAACTGCACGCACTTTACATGTAAGACCCGTATCGAACTAACTGGTCTTACCACCTTGTACCAGGTCTACCCATCATGGTCGAGCCAAATGGACCAAGTGCGTGAAGGAAATAGTGAAACTAGGTACTAAATTGACCCAAAAACAGTAAATTGGAGGGCAGGGTCACATACCTAGATAGGAAGGGTCGACCCCCCCTCACTAAGAAGTTTAACCCCTGATATTTTAATTGGGGGTCGGACAACTTATAACTGGGGGTCGACGGGACCTCCGACCCCCTCATCGACCCCCTGTTTGCCGACAGAAACTGTAAATAGAAAACTTTCCAAATTTCATTGGGATTCCTTCCTAATCTCAATGGGACTTATTTTGGGAGATTCTACGCTATAAATAGGACGTCCCTAAGCCTCTTTCACTCCTTTTGAAACCCTAATTGAAAGTGAGAGAAAGAGAAGAGAAGGAGAAGAGAAGGAAAGTTGGAGAAGAAGACCAAGGTGAAGAATTCAGAGAAACCTCTGAATCTCAGCAAAACCTAAGGTATGGGTACATTTCCATTGATGATCTAAGACCTTAGAATAGTTCATGAAGATGGTATGGTCTAGGAGAAATCCAAATTATACATCCATGGGAAGATTTCATTGAAATCCATGGAGAAATCATGGTAGGCAAAGTAAGGAAGAAACCAAGAGTTCTAAGCCATAGAACAAGCATAGAATGGATTGTGAAAGTAAGCTATAGGACCTAAACATGAAAGAAGGGACTGTAGAATGATATTTTTGACTCAACCCACGGGGGGTCGCACGTGGGGTCGATTGGGAATCGACCTTACCAAACTACAGGATCGATCACCAGTATTCGGGAAGTCCAGGAAAGGGGTGGTCGCACCCAGGGTCGATGGAACATCTGACCCTGGCATCGACCCTACCCTAGGGGTCGCAGTAAACTGCTACCTTACCTGCGACCCACCCTGCGACCCTCGCTTAAAAACAAACCTAAAATTGCTGGAATGACTTCTAACTAAAATCTATCGACTTGTTAGGTTTTCCTATTGATATAAAAGTGGTTTTTAAAGCTTGAAGAGGATCTACACTCAAGTAAAGGTGAGGGAACAAGACCTAAACTAACTGACTAATAATAAACTGTTTTTATTTTCTTGAGTCCAATGCCATGACTGATTCTATGCATGTATGCTTGTAATGTGCATTCAACATGTCATCCAATATTCCTGCTATTAATGTTCATGCATATTTAATTCTATTTTGTTTATAACATGATGATGATGATGATGATAGGAATAGACATGTGAATGTATGTGTGTGGTTAGTGTGTTTGATGCGAGTGGAGTATCAGGGGGGAATGTGACATTGTGGTTCAGCCTGGTTACTAGACTCTAGCTCTATCTCTACTCAAGTCTTGTCTACTGACATCGTCGTATCGCCATTACCTTAGCAGAACTATTACATCATAGGGTATCAGGGGAGGTGGTCTCGAACCGTGTAGTCTTCGACTCTGTCGGGGGTCTTAGCTCTATCTCCATGGACCTATTGAGAGATGCTGGGGTGAGGCCTTAGGTACACTGTTTGACATTAGGATTGGTTAGTTGCGAGCCCAGTTTGCAAGCCCTCGCCAGCAGGGGCTTACGTGTTGGTATGGGTAGAGTATCAGGGGAAGTGTGATGCGGTGTGATCCTAAGCACTTTAGCTCTATCTCTATTGGGCGGCTTCACACACTCGTGTATAGAGGTGTGGCGGCCACCGAACCTTTCTATAACATATTGTAAACTTATAAATCAGACCACATATATGAATTGAATGCATGCATATGTTTATTGCATTGTTTTGTTTGCTCACTGAGCCGTGATGTGTGCTCACCCTTTTCGACGTCGAATATTTTTAGTTGATGATGCAGGTACCACAGTGGAAGATTATATGAATGCTTCTGCGTATGGGTACGTTGCAGCGATGGAAGTTGAAGACTTAGTGGAAACGCATGACTCCTAATGCGAGTGCAACTCATGCGTTTTCGATTAGATTTTCATTTGAATTACTAAGGAAATGTAATTGATATTTCATTTACTTATGTCTAGGTTGATATAACATAACTTGATATTTTATTATTGATTATCACAGTTAGATTCTCAGTTCATTTAATATTAAGACTTCCGCTATTGTGTATTTATTCTGATTATGGTTGTGGATGTGTATGGTTTAGTTTACATGGACACAACCTATTAGAGATCTGGTTGAACCGTTGGTTTATTAGCGGTTCATCACACCATTCTAAATAGTACGAAATTAGGGTGTGACATTACATACCTCCAAACAGGGCATCCTTTAGTCAAAACTGTTAATTATGGAACTTAACAGAAGTTAAGCCCTAAGAAACCAAAGGAGGATGAATTCATTATCTGAAAATATGGAAACAATGTTTGCATTGGCCAATAATAGCAGAAGAATAAAATCTAGGAATGCTGCTCAAATTTGACAAGGACCATGTATAGCAACCTCATGTGATGGAAATACCATCATTGAGATCCAAAACCCATGGTGGGAATGATCCACCAATATTCCCAAACCATGGGGGAAGGACCTAGGAGACCCTAGAAAGGAAGCCCAAATCATACAATGAATAATATTCCAATTCAGATACTACAGAGATTATTTGGGTGCAAGGTTTGGAAGATTATCTGGGCATGGAATCCACGCCTCTAGATGATCCCAGAAGGGTTTTTGTTTAGCTTATATGTTGATATCAAGTGTTGTTCGGGAAATGCGTGTGGAGGTAGCCGGCCTCCAGATGATCATGTTCTGCACATTATTTATCGATTTTTAAATTGATTGAAATTTGAACCAAAGACTCATTGACCTAAACCATCAACCCAAGGTTAATAAGGATACTTAGGAGAATTGGACATGTGTCCAAAGACATTAAATACTAACCAATGCATAATTAACCAAATAGGTAATTCTACATGGGATTGGAGGGAAAACACTCTAACTACATCAGAGTACCATGGTTATTTACCATATAAGGTAATGGGTAGATCTGATTTGTTTTCATGTTTCAAAATAACCTTGCATGTCCATGTTTCATCATTATTGCAAATAACATGTCATCCAATATCTTCTATATCTGTTCATCCATTGCATTATGATTCTTTATGAATGTTGATAACATGATGTCTAGTTAGCACTATATGGTAACACGTGGCCCAATGGCCTAAGGACTTGGTTACCATGTGGGCAATGCTTTGCATCTACCAATATCCTAGAGGATGACAACGTCCTGGAGGGGAGAAATAGAGTCGGGCTCTCTAATGGGGTATGACCCTATAGTATTTGCTTGACATATTAGGATTGGTTAGTGATCAAATCCCTAATGGCTGCATCCCTTGTTAGTAGGGGGTTAGGTACTGGTGTAGGCTCGAGGAGTAGGGACCCTTGAGGTGGTCATCGTTATGACACCGGCTTGGTTCATCCCTATCACCAGAGGGAATTTACTTGTTAAAAGGTGCTAGGTGCAACCGTATAACCGAGATAGCATCTACTCCCTCCTCATGTATGAGAGTTTCTGCCCTCTCTAGTGTGGCGGTTATCTACCTTAGCGCATTGCAGATCATATACCAGATCTTTATAAATTCATCATGCATTTGCTTGCTTGCCTGTTTTTGCTTCTCACTAAGCTAATGTAGCTCACCCTTGTGCATACATTTTTTCTAGATTTTGTTGCAAATTTACTATAGCTGATTTTGTGGAGTTTTCCTTATATTATTGAAGATTTCGATGATAGTGGACGACGCTCTTAACCTGGATTTCTTTACTATGCATGTGTTTTCAAATGCCAGCCAAGCTTGATTTGACTATATTCTGATTTAGCTTTAGTACTTCTTGATCGGACGTGTAATCCAATACTTCTTTTACGAATTTGATTATTGTATTTAAGGTTGACACTTAATGTCTTCAGTTTTGTACAAACATAATAAAACTTGTTAGTATTGTCATGATATCATTTAGAATCCATTAGTGTTGATTCCCTAATTTATTATTAGTCTTCTACTATAGTTTATGTTTACTTTGATAGTGTAGTGGTTATTGTGTTTCTAGGATGAGATGATGTGATGTGTTGACTTGCATCGAGATCTTGGTGGTTAGTAGGAAGACGCAAAGCGTTATATTCACAACCCTGGCGTGTACAAAAATTGGGGTGTGATACAGGGTCAACCAGAGTGGGTTTAGGATATGCTGAGCCCGACAGAGTAAAGTCTGGGTTGAGATTTTTAGGCCCTGAGTTAGGATCAGGGTAGGCCTTGGTTAAGATAAAGGGTTCCAGGGTTGGCTAGGGTCTTAAAATACCCGACCCTATTGCAGCCCTATTAAGGGTGTTTGGGCTGGTCTGGTTCAGTGTTTCTCACCTATCTTACCCTATTTTGCAAATATCAAGCCTCCGCAATTGGATTCTAAAACAAACACATGGCAGCCATCTTGGTGCACTACAGCCTTTGTAAGCGCACCCCTGCGCTAGAGAAGCCAGATCCAAATTTGACTTTTTTTTTTTATTTAACACGAAGGAAACTTATTTAATGACTCATGTAGTAAACAAGGATGTCAGGTCACAAGCTACCTGAATTTAGGTAATGGAATTAGGCCAAATCATTGTATACAATAACAACAGAGCCCTCCTAACTTGGGAGTCAGTAATGCTATTATTTTCCCTAGCAACATGAAAGAAAGTACAATGCTCAAAATAAGGTTATAAATGTAAAATCTCTTTAAGAATCAGGGCATAGAAATAATCTAGACTAGTCTACTGTCGCAACAGATAATTTATAACAACCTGACTATCCTACTCAACTTGCACACGTTCAACCCCCTCATTAATCGCTACTAAAATAACTGCACGAATTGCCAATGCCTCCGCCAAAAGTGGATGAGAAAAATAGCATGGTTCAGATCTCGCAAACAGGGGTGACGTAGTTTGATCTCAATAGATGTAACCTAGGCCACCTACCTACTCCAAAACAAAATTCAGTTGACCAATCTTATACATAAAAAAAAGGAAAAATGATGACGAATAAGAATCGATGGTTGTGATAGATTAGTGGATTAATTGAACTCAAACACATGAGAAGCAATTAAATAGGGGGATTGATTGGTAACGAGTTTAAGATGTGGTGCATGTACTTACTCCAAGTTAAGTAAGTAGACCCATTCCAAATCAAATCTGGCCAGAATCAGCCGACTTGTCTAGAATTGCTTGAACTCTATTAAAATTCAAAGAATCTATGATTTTAAATCACCCAAAATCAGGATCAGTCACTATTAAGGGTGTCAATTTTAGGCCCACACCATGTCCTTTCCCTCCATAAACACCATCCTATAATAACAAATTTAGATTCCACGGAACCATAGCCTTCCTAGTTATAACATATCTTCCCCAGGAAAACATCAGCGAAACCTACCACCACTAGGACAAAGCCAACCTCAACATTTTCATATAAAGATTGCCACCTACCCTAGTAAAAGCACAATGAATAAGTAACTGGTTGTTGATTGCTTCATATTGTACTATGCATTTACTGGTTTAAAACATGGAAACAACCTCTCCATATTGTGGAGGTAAGACTGCATACATTATGCCCCTCCACAGACCCTACAGTAACAAGAAACTCATGCACTGAAACGTCCTTTTTAAATCCTCTGTTAACCATGTTGTCTAGAGTCCTTAGTTTCCCCACATTGCCTAACCATATGAAAAATGCTCTTAAGGAGCCAAAGGAATCCAAATATGCCTGGGTTTAATAACTCTTGCAAAAGATCTAAGCCCCCCAACCTAAAAAAATAAAATAAAATAGAAAGCACCATGATCTCTAGCCTTATGGTCAGATAGAGAGCACCTGTTCAATCTCAACTGATTTATCACCCAGTCATTTAAGAAATCCTGAAATATAGAGGCCATATTCTGGTATCCTCAATGCCAACATGAAATCATCTCCAAAGCGTTTTTGTTGGAAGAAATAAAAAATACAGCTTAATGAGGCATCTCTACACAAAAAATGAATGTGACTACAACTTAAATATCTACAATTATTAATAGGAAAAATATTTATCACACCCCCTGTAGTATGTCTTAATCTCACCTACCCGTCTTTGTTCACGATAATATCCCTAATACCTCATGAGGACACTTAAACGTTGTTTAGACTCACAGAATAATTAAAAGATTTTTTTACCCTCAATACTATTCATTTCATTTTTATATTTTCTTTTTGAGATTTTTTTATATTCCTTCAAGCCGATCTGTCCCAAACATCATCGGCTGGGAGTTCCGCTGGAATTTCTCAACCATAACTTGGAAAACGGGTATAGCTCTTCTCTTCATCCAAGTTCTTCCCTTTTATTTGAAAGATGGTACTTGGAGTAGATGGCCGGAAGTCATTGACTTCCTACTGTTCAAAAATAACTCTTGTTGTATTTGTCGCTCTTTGCCTGGTTGTGGTATGGGTGATGACATCCTCATCCGTAGTTCCTGCTCAAGATGTGGACTTGTCTAATCAGGAGAGCAAAATTGTAGACACAGAAATTGAAGATAGACAAAATGATTTAAAACCATAAGTGATTGAAAATGATTCTCAGCAATTAAAAGATAATCCGGGTGATTTACCTGAGGATGCAACGAAAGGAGATAGTAACACCAACGGAACCAAATCCTCTCCTCCCCAACTCCCCGGCTCCCACCCCATCTCACCATTGAAGTGTGAGTCGGCTTCAACTCCAATACACTTCAATGGTGAGATGGGGTGGGAGCCGGGGAGTCGGGGAGGAGAGGATTTCGTTCCAACACCAACACTGTCCAAGATGAAAGCAAATCAGATGTTAAACAGAACATAAATCAATCTGACCAGACAACTGAGAACAATGTCAAGGAAAACCAAATAGAGAAACCTGCAGAGATGAGTGAGAATAAAAACAGAGAGTTAGAAGAAGCATCCAAAACCAAGACTGAAAATGATGGGAATGTAAATGCTGAAGGTGGAGAATCCAAGGGAGGAGATAGAGAGTCAAATTCTGAAGGAAGAGAAACAAAAACAAAAGGTGGTGAAAAGAAAATTGAGGTTCAGGAAGAACCAAAGCAGAGCTCAGAGGGGAAGAACGTAAACTCCAGTAAGAATGAGAATAAATCAGGAACAACTGAGGGCTCAGGTGAAACTAAATAGGAGGATAAGGTAGAGTAGACAACTTCTCATCTGGGCCTTCTTCTTCGGGGCTGATGTCTCTTATGCGGATTCAAATCGTCTCCTCCCTGTACTCCAGGGAGGAGAGAAACACCCCCATCGGATGGCCGCCACGTGGCTTTTAGGAAAATCAAAGCCCCACGTCCGAGCCGACTATTGGGAATAGTCCCACATTGCTAATGAGATTGGAATCATGTGGTTTTATATATGGAGATTCCCTACACTTACTAGTTCGAACTTTTGAGTTGAAAACTTGACATGGTATCAGAGCTCCAGGTTCCCTCTCATAATAACCCTAAAAAAAAAAAAAAAAGAGGCCAAGTCACCGAAAGAGAGATGTCAGTTGCACAGAATAGGGACTATGGTCACCCAAAGAGGGACGATCACCCAAAAGAGAGACTATATGTCACCCAAAGAGGGATCAGTCACCCAAAGAGGGATGATCACCCAAAAAGAGGGACTATATGTCACCCAAAGAGGGATCAGTCACCCAAAGAGGGACTATATGTCACCCAAAGAGGGATCAGTCACCTGAAAAGTGCCATGTATTGCCACATATACTACCACATATACACTACCTAACGGTGGGGTTACATGTGAGGGGGAGTATTGGGAATAGTCCCACATTGCTAATGAGATTGGAATCCTGTGGTCTTATATATGGAGAGTCCCTCCACTTACTAGTTTGAACTTTTGAGTTGGAAACTTGACACCGACACCCCCTATCGGTTCGGCTTGTCGGGGCGGGGGTGTCGCTCGACGTACGGGGGGCTCGGATTTCCCGTGAGTCATGTGTCGGCCACTAACGGGGGTGTTTCCCTCCTCCTGTCTGGAGACGTTCGGATCCCTCTGATTTCTGAAATTGGGATCGAAAGCATCGGGGATCTGCATTTGTCTCGGAGAATTTCTCCTAGGACGTGGAGCTCGGATTTTCCGAAGAGTCATGTGTCGGCCATCTAACGGGGGCGTTTCCCTCCTCCCTGTACTGAGACGATTCGGATCCCTCTGATTTCTGAAATTGGGATCGAAAGCATCGGGGATCTGCATTTGTCTCGGAGAATTTCTCCTAGGTCGGGTGGGGGGCTTGGCAAGAGTCATGTGTCGGCCATCTAAGGGGGCGTTTCCCTCCTCGTCGATGGAGCCGGGGATCCCTCGATTCTGAAATTGGGATCGAAAGCATCGGGGATCTGCATTTGTCTCGGAGAATTTCTCCTAGGGCGCGTGGGGCTCGGATTTTCCGAAGAGTCATGTGTCGGCCATCTAAGGGGGCGTTTCCCTCCTTGGCGCGGTTTGTGGGGCGGATCCCTCTGATTTCTGAAATTGGGATCGAAAGCATCGGGGATCTGCATTTGTCTTGGAGAATTTCTCTGGCCTCAAAAGAGCTAGAGATATCGATGGAAAGATGCTTGCTAGTATAAACACATCGGAGACTCGGGTGAAATTATAGATGGTTCTCGGGTGAAATTATAGATGGTTTTCGTTAAATCGTCTGCAGATCAAATATTCTTTCTCTCTTCCCACCTCCCGCCCAATTTTGTTTTTTCCAAAAAATTGGAGAATTAGGGAACCGCTGAAATTTCTTTTCAAATCTGACCTCTTTGCTTCCAATCTGCATACTCTATTCAAATATGAGTTTTCTGCTTTAGATCTGAGTTTTGCTCAGTGATCGGTGTGATCTATGTTCTTTACTTGAGGTCTATAATTTTTGAACGTTTCTTTAAAATTTCTTTGGCACGAACATAAATCAAAGTAAGATTAATGGATCTCCATTTCCATGAAAGCCAAAATGAAAAAAAAATATCGTTGCAGAATTAAAGAGAAGGATTGTTGCCATCACGCATGTCAGAAATTGGAAGATAGATTGTTGTCGTAGCAGAAAATTTTAGAAATCCCAAGAATCGAACCAGTTGAAGCTTTTTCTGCAAGTTTCCAAACCCTCTTTTTTCCCTCTTTCTCTCTCCTGATCTCCTTTCCTCTGCAGTTATTTTCCTGATTTGCTTTGCTTTGCTTCCCACTGTTCGCAATGGTATGGGTACCTCAACAGGCAACGACATCAACAAGGAATTGTGGTTCCCGTATCTAGGCTGATTCAGCCATCGAACATCATTCCTTTGTGTGGGGTTTGGAATAAATCTTTTAGGTTTTTTTAAAATTAAAAGGGTAATATAGAGGGATAGTTTTGTCATTAGTGAATTTAAAATGGTGTCATGTCATTTGTTAATGGACATTACTTAACAGAGGGAGTTTATTGATACAAATTTTTAAAAGTAAGGGATGTTATGGATATTATCGCAAACAAAAGCGGATGAGTGAGATTAAGACATACTATAGGGGGTGTGGCAGATATTTTTCCTTATTAAAATATATAGGATATAAGGAAGTGGCAGGGATCACTAGGGCAAAGTTTGTTTAGTTAAGTATTCAACTTAAGCTTCAAACTAACCCCAAGGGGGTAGTTGAGTCGGCAAGGAGCCTACACCTCAGGAAGCGGAAGGTACTAAGTTTGACTCTTTGTATTGCCTTGGGGCCACTCATACGGGGTGTTAAGTGCTCTTTCTTTCCTACTATGGGTGTAAGTGGAATGGTTCTCATTCAACCCTGGAGTGACTCGATCCATGCGGTTATGGGGTCAGTATGGGCTCGCAGCATTAGTCAGGCCAAATGTAGTACCCGTATCAAACTAACCCGGTCTTACCACCTTGAACCAGGTCTACCCATCATGGTCGAGCCAAGTGGATCAAGTGCGTGAAGGAGATAACGATCCCAGGTATTAAACTGACCCAAAAACACAAAAATAAGGGGGAGAGTCGCATACCCAGCAAGGCAGGGTCGGACCCCCCAAGACAAAAAGACAGACTCTGAGTTTCTAACTGGGGGTTGGACAATTTTGAACCAGGGGTCGACGGGATTTCCGACCCCCTCATCGACCCCCAGTCTGCCGACAGAAACCGTGAATTAGGAACTTTCCAAATTTCAATGGGATTTTTTCCTAATCTCATTGGGACTTATTTTGGGAGTTTTTACTCTATAAATAGGACGTCCCTAAGCCTCTTTCACTCCTTTTAAAACCCTAATTAGATTGAGAGAAAGAGAAGAGAAGGAGAAGAGAAAGAGAAGAGAAAGAAAGTGGAGAAGAAGATCAAAGAGAAGGCTTCAGAGAAACAAGCCTAATTCTCAGGTATGGATACTATCTCCATGTAATTCTAATAACCTTAGAATAGATAGTGAAGAGGGTATGATCTAAGAGAAACCCAAATCATCCACCCATGGTTAGGTTTCAATGGAAAACCATGGGGGAGATCATTAAAATTATTAGGTGAATAAACTATGGTTCTAAGCCATAGAACATGTATGTAATGGATTGTAAAAGCAAACCATAGGACCCAAACACGAAGAAATGGACTGTAGGATGAAAAGTTCGACTAAACCCACGGGGGGTCGCACGAGGGGTCGATGGCCAATCGACCTTACCAGACCCTAACATCGACCCCCAGTGTTCGGGAAGTCCAGACTATGGGTGGTCGCACCCAGGGTCGATGGAAGGGCCGACCCTAGCATCGACCCCCAGTTAACAGTAGGTTTTTAAAATCAGAATTAAATTTAATTAAATTATATCGACTTGATTTGGTCTTCTAGTAATATAAGATTGATATTTAGTTGATTCTTAAAGCTTGAGAGAGGATCTACAATCAAGCAAAGGTGAGGGAACAAGACCAAAACTAATTGGTTAATAATAAACTATTTTATTTCTTGAGTCCAATGCCATGGTTGATTTTATGTGTGTATGCTTGTATGTGCATTCAACATGGCATCAAATATTTCTATTATTACTGTTTATGTATATTTAAATTATTGCTTATAACATGATGATGACGATGATAGGAATAGGCATGTGAATGTATGTGTGTGGTTGGTGTGCTTGATGCGAGCGAGTATCAGGGGGGGGTCATAGGCCGGGCCTCAGGCACTCTAGCTCTATCTCTAACTCAAGTCTTGTCCACTGACATCGTCGTATCGCCATTACCTTAGCAGAGCTATTACGTCGTAGTGTATGAGGGGAGGTGGTCTCAGACCGTGTAGTCTCTGACTCTATCGGGGGGCCTTAGCCCTATCTCTATGGACGTATTGAGGGATGCTGGGGTGAGGCTTTGGATACACTGATTGGCATTAGGATTGGTTAGTTGGGAGCCCAGTTTGCAAGCCCTCGCCAGCAGGGGCTTACGTGTTGGTATGGGTAGAGTATCAGGGGAAGTGTCATAGGCCGGGCCTCAGCACTTTAGCTCTATCTCTATTTCATGGTAGGGTGGATGGAGTTTCATGGTAGGGTGGATGGGGATGACAATAAACGTTAACCTTTGGGCGGGCTTCCACACCCTGTGCATAGAGGCGAGGCGGCCACCGAACCTTTCTATAGCGCATTGCAAACTTATTTACCAGACCACATATATGAATTGATTGCATGCATATGTTTGTTGCATTGTTTTGTTTGCTCACTGAACCATGTAGTGTGCTCACCCTCTCGACATCGAATATTTTTAGTTGATGATGCAGGTACTATGGTCATAGATTATATGAGTGCTTCGGTGTACGTGCATATTGCTGCAATGGAAGCTGAAGACTTCGTGGAAACACATGACTCTTCATGCAAGTGCAACACATGCGTTTTCGACTAGATTTTATTTGAATTATGAAGGAAATGTAATTTGATATTTTATTTACTTATGTCTCGGTTAATACAACATAACTTGATATTTTATTATTGATTATCACATTTAGAATTTCTTAGTTCATTTATTATTAAGACTTCCGCTATTGTGTATTTATTCTGATTATGTTTGTGGATGTGTATGGTTTCAGTTTCAACGGACACAACCTATTAGAGATCCTGGTTGAATCGTTGGTCTATTAGCGGTTCATCACACCGTTCTGAATGATGTAGAATTGGGGTGTGACAACTTGGTATCAGAGCATCTCTGGCCCTGTCTGTGAAACCAGTATACTTCCACAAAAGTTCATGAACTGAGAGAGGATAAAAATTTAAAAGATGTAATAATAACCCACCATAAGCATCTGTGTTGTTTGAGACAAAACTGAAAGAGAATAATGCATCTATTAAATGAAAAACAAAGTTATATACAACCAAAGGAAGAACCAACATTTATATATATATGATTAAAGCAGAGTACAGTCCACAGCCCGGACAGTTACTCTGAAGTACAAAAAAAAGATAAAAGAAATACATCAAGAAGCTGGAGGTGATGGGGGAGGCGGTGCCTCACGGTCTCTATCATAGTCTTCAGCGTAGACTCTAGACAACCAGACTATCTGAGTCTGGGTCGTCTGGAGACTAGCTGTGAGATCAGCCACTTGCTGGTCTGTCATACGCTGAGCATCCCTAAGCTCTCCCACCCGCTGATCTGACATGCACTGAGCAATCAGAAGCTCTCACACCCACTGATCGGACAAGCGCTGAGCCTCTAGAAGCTCTCCCATCCTCAAGTCAGACATGCGCTGAGCCTCTCGTATCTCATGTAATATCCCCATCATATCATCAGAAGGAGCATACGAAGGACCAGCTGAAGAAGATGGACCAGCCCCTGTAGTATGAGTAGGTGATAGAGGAGGTATGGCATCTACATCCATGTATAGCCGATCGTCATCATCCCCATGAACCACTGCTCCAGCGGCTGCTGCTGCTGCTGCTGCCTCAGCGTCAGCCATCTCCACTCGAGTGCGAGGGCGCATCATCGCGCTCCTCTCCTCATCGCTGACCTGGGCATCCCGCATGCCCATCTTACATATGGCCTCCCAATCTAGAGGCGATGAGAATGATTTCTCCTAAATCTTCTCACCCAACAAATCAACCCCCAGGCGGGTAAGCAATGTAGTGATCATGCGTCCATAAGGAAGGTTGCCAGTGTGATTGGGCAACGTGGCACTGATCATAGTCCGCATGATGATATAGGAAAGGCAGACGGGCTGCCTAGTGTATATGCAGTACAGCAGATACTTGATCAACTGGGAGACCCTCTCATAGTGTCCACTCTGCGGTATCAGGTTATGCTGAATGATCTTGTAGTACACCCGTGGATCTGAACGCAGATAACTCGCTTTCATCTCCCAGCGATCAGGTCTGATGAGCTGACGATCTATCTCAGCCCTCATCTGTAATGAAAATAACTAGGGCTCTCCTGGAGCATAGAATACGAAGGAGCCACCATAGAAGATACCCAGCAAGTTCGCTAGCTGTCGATAGTCGAAAGAAATATCAATCCCCTTGACATAGCTAGTGATCCAAAGCTCACCACCTCTCTCAACATCGTTGTAATCCCCCACCACTTAGAGATTACAATAGAACTGACGTACCAAGTCAGGACAGGTACAGGCGTCATAGATGATGACAGGGAGCCATCCCATATCGCCAAAAGCCCCCTCCACATTGAACAAGGCCAAGCTAGCCAAGTCCACTTTGCGGCCTCCCTCTACTTTCTTGCTAGCGTAGCGGGCATACAGCGTCTCAGCTTCATGGGAACGTAAGCGAAGACGGTCGCAAACACTAGGTACCTTGGTACGAGCCATAGTATCTGTAAATAACAAAGAGAAGCAGATATTGGATTAGTAAAGATGATATCCAAAAATTTTGACATTATAACGACGTAAATTGGTCAAAAGCCTCACTTTTCACCCATACACGTGGGCAGGAGGACTTACATAGATCCTAAACTATCCTGTAAGACTCATACAGTCAGAAATTTTAGCTAATGAGATTGAATTGGAAGAAATTTCAAGAAATTCAAAATCTCGACAAAATTAGGGCCAAAAGAGTAAATTTCGAGTTTCTCGATAACCAACCGATGAAACTCAAATATTTTTGAGGGCTTTCGTTCCTCGAGTCACCAACAATAAAAGCCCCCAATAAAAATCGAATTTTTATGGTTGAAAAAAGTTTAATTTGAAAAAAATGAGATATATGAGCAAAAACCTAGGTATGGAAACCTAAAAACATGAAAATGTAGGAGATTTACCTGTAGCGGAGGTGTAGACGACGAAACAAGAAGTGCAAACCACCAACGGATCGGAGTTGTCACTGTAGCAACTCAAAGGGACGAGACGAGTCGAAGTGGAGAAGAAAGAATGGGAAATGGACTTTGAATCGAACTTAAAAATATAATTTTTAGTTCGGGGGTCGGAAAATTCGACTAAAACCATCGACCCACCCATCGACCCCCGCATTGACCCTCGGCTCTCGGGAATCTGATAGAGAACCAGGAGTCGCACCCTGGGTCGGAGATCCTCCGACCCCCCCATCGACCCCCGGCTCTCGGGAAGAATGGGTGATTTTTCAGGGTCGCATACTGAGGGTCAGACACCCATCGACCCCCACCATCGACCCTACAGTGAAAATACAACATTTTCGACAGAATGATCTGAAAAATTTAAAATTTGCATTTGTTAGTAGTTTTAAAATATGAGAATGAAGTATTTAATGATTGTCTCACGTGTTCAATGATTTTTAGGCAATCCCACTATCAGATTAGTTAATGGGTGGACGTAGAGTAACCAGACAGAGTCGTAACTCTATCCCACCACCACCACCTGGGGGGGGGGGAAATAGCTAGACACACCCGAAAGCACAGGGGAATATGAACACGGCACCATCCGTCATGAATGGGCAGACAAATCCTATAAATTTGCCAGCTCTACCTACAGACTTGGCCATAGTCGTAATGAACTTGGCCCAACAGCTGTAGCAAATGCAACAGGCACAAGCTACTATAAGCATAACTCTTCCAGCTGCACAGACACCTCCAATGCCAGCAGGACAGGCAAGCACAGCTCCAGGGGGAAGTAACACAGTACCCCACGCACCTCAGACTCCCATCATGCAGGCTCAAGTACAAAATCTTGAGGTAGCTCAAGGTGGATATCAATACCAACCACCTATGTATGGGGCGTATGTCCTGCAACAACTAGACCACTTCAGACTGGTGGAGCATTTTCTGAAATTGAAGCCCAAAGAATTTAATGGCAAGCCAGCAGATCCTTTATGGCCGGCACACTGGGTTGATGAAATGGAAAGAAATTTTATGATGATAACATTAAATGAAGAAGAAAAAGTGTTGTGTGCTACCTTTATGCTGAAAGGAGATGCACACCATGGGTGGAGGTCTTCCAGGACATATTTATTAACAAAGCACGCCCAACTGACTTGGGATATTTATAAGGAGGCATTCTTTGAGAAGTACTTTCCTAGAAGTTTCAGAGATTCTATGGAAAGAGAGTTCCTGAGTTTATATCAGGGGCAGATGACCATGGATGCATATCAACAGCGTTATGAAGAGCTGTTCTTCTTTGCACCCACCAGTATGCAAGAGGAAAACACAAAGACCCGAAGGTTCGTCATGGGACTTAGGGGAAGCATCCGCGAGCATGTTCTGGGACATGAAAAGAAAATCTATAATGAAGCGGCACAAATTGCTCGAGTTATAGAATCGAGCCAGAAGGAGAGTTATTTCATGCAAAACAGAGGTATAAAAAGGCCAGCTGGAAATTTTTATAACTGAGGGAATAACAAGACATTCAAACCCTTCCGTACTCAAGGTTTTAATGCTGCAGCCAAGACTACCCCCGCAGCTCCATAGCAACCAAAGCCAATTACTGAAGGGATGAAATGTTTTAACTGCAACCAAGTGGGACATATGGCAAGGGAATGTCCTAAGCCCAAGAAGCAGCTACATCAAGGACGAGTTTACACGGTTACATTTGAGGATTCTGCCGCATTGCCTGATGTGGTCACAGGTATGACATAAAGTTAATTTTTTTAGTTGTATTACATTGTATGAGCATGTAGACTAAGTTAAAATAAATCACAGGTATCGTACCTATAAATGGCATACCCACCAAAGTACTCTTTGACTCAGGAACTACTCATTCTTTTATATCTGTGTCATTTGGAAAGAAGTTAAATTTACCCATTAAATCCTTAAACTACAAACTGCTTGTACGATCACCTATGAGATTAGAAGTGGAGTTAGAAAAAGGTTATGGACTATGTCCAGTTCTTATTGATGAAAAGACCTTGGATGCAACCTTGATCCAACTTGAGATGGCAGACTTTGACGTCATCTTGGGAATGGACTGGTTAGTTCGGCATTCTGCAAATCTATTATGTGTCGAAAAGAAGCTAACATTTAAAGACAAAGAAGGAGCAGAGTTCAGTTTTTCAGGAACCAAACTTCCCCGTAAACGAAAGCTCATACTCTTTGCGCTAAAGGCTAAGAAGTGCCTTGAGAAAGGAGCAGTCGGGTATCTAGTATCTGTGGTCGATCTTAACAAAGAAGCACCATGAATGGAGGATATTGATGTCGTACATGACTATCCAGATGTATTTCTGAAAGAACTACCAGGATTACCACCCGACCGAGCTACAGAGTTTGTTATAGATCTTATACCTGGAGCCGCACCAGTATCGAAAGCACCTTATCGAATGGCTCCTACTGAACTAAAGGAATTGAAAGTACAACTACAAGAATTTCTGGATAAGGGTTACATTCACCCTAGTATATCACCATGGGGAGCGTCAGTATTATTACTGAAGAAGAAGGACGGTAACGTTCGCTTGTGTATAGACTATTGAGAACTGAATAAACTGACAATCAAGAATCAGTATCCATTGCCTCGGATGGATGACCTGTTCGATCAGTTGCAAGGTGTCAAAGTGTTCTCCAAGATCGATCTTCGTTCAGGCTACCATCAATTGAAGATTAAAGATGGTGATATTCCCAAGACAATATTTAGGACCAGATATGGACATTATGAATTTTTGGTCATGTCTTTCGGATTGACAAACGCACCAGCAATCTTTATGGAACTTATGAATCAAGTATTCCATGATATGTTGGATACATCGGTTATTGTATTCATTGATGATATATTGGTCTACTCCAAAGACGAGGAAACCCATATTAAGAACCTAAAGGCCGCTCTACAACGACTACGGAAGGAGAAGCTCTACGCCAAATTTTTAAAGTGTGAGTTTTGGCTAAAGGAAGTCGCATTTCTAGGCCATGTTGTATCCGCTGAAGGAATTAAAGTGGATCCCAGGAGGCTATTGTAAAGTGGGAAGCACCGAAGAGCGTTGCAAAAATTAGAAGTTTCTTGGGTCTAGCTGGGTATTATTGACGATTTTTGGAAGACTATTCTCGAATTATCGTACCTCTCACCAGCTTGACTAAGAAGGGCGAGAAGTTTGTTTGGACTGATAAATGCGAGAAGAGTTTCCAAACATTGAAGGCTAGATTGATATCCGCTCCGATCTTGACCATCCCGATTCCAGGACAATCATTTATCTTGTACACCGATGTGTGTACACCGATGTGTCAGGACTGGGATTAGGATGTGTACTTATGCAAGGAGAACAAGTAATTGCTTATGCCTCAAGACAATTGAAGACACATGAGAAGAACAATCCGACTCATGATTTGGAATTAGCGGCAGTAGTACATGCTGTCAAAATATGGAGACATTATCTGTACGGGGAGAAGTTTCAGATTAAATCAGACCATAAAAGTCTTACTTATCTATTTAATCAGAAGGAGCTGAATATGAGGCAAAGAAGATGGCTGGAATTATTGAAAGACTACGATTGTGATATCCAATATCATCCGGGGAAAGCTAATGTAGTAGCCGATGCATTGAGTAGAAATGCAATGATAAAATCGCAGGAAGAGGTTAGCACAACTGCCGCAATGTGTACTACCAAGAAGGTATTCAGTCACGGTAATGAGCAGTTTGTGATAGATGCACCGGATGGATCAGCCAACCAAGTGTTTATTCATCGGTTTTCAAATATGTTCGCTGCATTGAAGATTATACCGGATATAATTGATGAAGTAAAGACAGCTATCAAATCAGATCCTTACCTAAGAACGGTACAAGAGGACATCGAAAAAGATAAGACTATCCTTGAGTTCACCTTGGACGAAGAAAAGGTACTGAAGTACAAAGGAAGAGTATGTGTACCTGAAACAGAAAGCTTGGACATTAGACACCGATTGATGAAAGAAGCCCATACCACCATCTATTCGATACATCTTGGAAGTACAAAAATGTATCATGATCTAAAGAAATTATATTGGTGGAGATGAATGAAAGCAGACGTAGCTATGTTCGTGTCTCAATGCCTAAATTGTCAGAAAGTAAAGGCTGAATGATAAAGACCGGTCGGACTGTTATAGCCATTACCGAAACCATCATGGAAATGGGACTGCATTAGTATGGACTTCGTTACAGGATTACCATTGATTCCTGGAGTGGTTGATGCTGTTTGGGTGATTGTAGACCGCCTAACTAAAACAGCTCGCTTCATACCTATACGACCTCAGTATACACTGGAGAGGTTTGCTAAGCTGTATGTGGATAACATTGTGCGATTACACGGCGTTTTGGGAAGGATTGCAAAAGGCTATGGGCATAACATTGAAGTTTAGTACTGCATTCCATCCACAGACAGATGGATAGTCAGAGCGTACAATTTAGATTCTAGAAGATATGCTTCGAGCATGTGTAATTGATTTTAAAGGATCATGGGATGAAAAGTTACCATTGATTGAGTTCGCTTATAACAATAGCTATCAAACTACTATACAGATGTCACCCTATGAAGTACTGTATGGCAGGAAGTGTCGAACTCCTTTGTTTTAGAATGAAGTTGGGGAACGTAGTATTATTGGACCGGAATTTATTGAACAGACTTGTCGAGTGGTCGACATTATCAAGGAAAGAGTGAGAACAACTTAGAATCGTTAGAAGCAATATGCAGATACTCGATGACGAGACCTTGAATTCGTCGTGGGTGATAAAGTATTCTTAAAAGTATCGCCTATGCGAGGTTTGAAACGGTTCGGACAGAAAGGGAAATTAAGTCCGAGATATGTCGGACCTTATGAGATTCTAGCTAAATGTAGAAAAGTGGCTTACCAGTTAACACTACCATCATCTATGTCAAGTGTGCATGACATATTTCATATTTCCTTATTGAAGATGTATGTCAAGGATCCAACGCACGTTCTGACAGTAGAACTACCTGATCTGATTGATGATTTGACATTTGAAGTAGCACCGACTGAAATCACTAGTCGAAAGGTTCAAGAACTACACAACCGTGATATCTATTATGTTAAGGTCACTTGGAGAAGTAGAGATATGGAAGAAATCACATTGGAAGAAGAGAATGTTATGCGAAAGAAATATCCTCATCTATTCGACTCGGAAGGTATGTACAATTTTGAGGATGAAATTTTTACAAGTAGGGGGGAGTTGTAAGACTCGTATCAAACTAACCTGGTCTTACCACCTTGAACCAGGTTTACCCATCATGGTCGAGCCAAGTGGATCAAGTGCGTGAAGGAGATAACGATCCCAGGTATTAAACTGACCCAAAAACACAAAAATAAGGGGGAGGGTCGCATACCCAGCAAGGCAGGGTCGGACCCCCCCAAGACAAAAAGACAGACCCTGAGTTTCTAACCGGGGGTCGGACAATTTAGAACCAGGGGTCGACGGGATCTCCGACCCGCTCATCGACCCCCAGTCTGCCGACAGAAACCGTGAATTAGGAACTTTCTAAATTTCAATGGGATTTTTTCCTAATCTCATTGGGACTTATTTTGGGAGTTTTTACTCTATAAATAGGACGTCCCTAAGCCTCTTTCACTCCTTTTAAAACCCTAATTGGATTGAGAGAAAGAGAAGAGAAGGAGAAGAGAAAGAGAAGAGAAAGAAAGTGGAGAAGAAGATCAAAGAGAAGGCTTTAGAGAAACAAGCCTAATTCTCAGGTATGGATACTATCTCCATGTAATTTTAAAGACCTTAGAATAGATAGTGAAGAGGGTATGATCTAGGAGAAACCCAAATCATCCACCCATGGTTAGGTTTCAATGGAAAACCATGGGGGAGATCATTAAAATTATTAGGTGAATAAACTATGGTTCTAAGCCATAGAACATGTATGTAATGGATTGTAAAAGCAAGCCATAGGACCCAAACACGAAGAAATGGACTGTAGGATGAAAAGTTTGACTAAATCCAAGGGGGGTCGCACGAGGGGTCAATGGCCAATCGACCTTACCAGACACTAACATCGACCCCCAGTGTTCGGGAAGTCCAGACTGTGGGTGGTCGCACCCAGGGTTGATGGAAGGGCTGACCCTAGCATCGACCCCCAGTTAACAGTAGGTTTTTTAAAATCAGAATTAAATTTAATTAAATTCTATCGACTTGATTTGGTCTTCTAGTGATATAATATTGATATTTAGTTGATTCTTAAAGCTTGAAAGAGGATCTACAATCAAGCAAAGGTGAGGGAACAAGACCTAAACTAATTGGTTAATAATAAACTATTTTATTTCTTGAGTCCAATGCCATGGTTGATTCTATGCGTGTATGCTTGTATGTGCATTCAACATGTCATCAAATATTTCTATTATTACTGTTTATGTATATTTAAATTATTGTTTATAACATGATGATGATGATGATAGGAATAGGCATGTGAATGTATGTGTGTGGTTGGTGTGCTTGATGTGAGTGAGTATCATGGGGGGTGTCATAGGCCGGGCCTCAGCACTCTAGCTCTATCTCTAACTCAAGTCTTGTCCACTGACATCGTCGTATCGCCATTACCTTAGCAGAGCTATTACGTCGTAGTGTATGAGGGGAGGTGGTCTCGGACCGTGTAGTCTCGACTCTGCGGGGGCCTTAGCCCTATCTCTATGGACGTATTGAGGGATCTTTGGGGTGAGGCATTGGATACTTGATTGGCATTAGGATTGGTTAGTTGCGAGCCCAGTTTGCAAGCCCTCGCCAGTAGGGGCTTACGTGTTGGTATGGGTAGAGTATCAGGGGAAGTGTCATAGGCCGGGCCTCAGCACTTTAGCTCTATCTCTATTCCATGGTAGGGTGGATGGGGACGACAATAAACGTTAACCTTTGGGTGGGCTTCCACACCCTGTGGCGAGGCGGCCACCGAACCTTTCTATAACGCATTGCAAACTTATTTACCAGACCACATATATGAATTGATTGCATGCATATGTTTGTTGCATTGTTTTGTTTGCTCACTGAGCCATGAAGTGTGCTCACCCTCTCGACGTCGAATATTTTTAGTTGATGATGCAGGTACTATGGTCAAAGATTATATGAGTGCTTCGGTGTACGCGCATGTTGCTGCAATGGAAGCTGAAGACTTCGTGAAAACGCATGACTCTTCATGCGAGTGCAACGCATGCGTTTTCGACTAGATTTTATTTGAATTATTAAGGAAATTTAATTTGATATTTTATTTACTTATGTCTCGGTTAATACAACATAACTTGATATTTTATTATTGATTATCACATTGAGATTTTCTCAATTCATTTATTATTAAGACTTCCACTATTGTGTATTTATTCTGATTATGGTTGTGGATGTGTTTGGTTTCATTTTCAACGGACACAGCCTATTAGAGATTCTGGTTGAACCATTGGTTTATTAGCGGTTCATCACACCGTTCTTAATGGTGCAGAATTGGGGTGTGACACCAAAGGTTTGGATACCTGTCATTAGCAAAAAAAAAAAACAGAAACTTAAGCTTTAAAGTCTCTAATTGTTGAAATCTTATCAAACACCCAAACAAGGAAAAGGAAAAATAGAATATAAATAGTGAAGTTAAAATTTTGTCACTACCAACATTTTTTTTTTCAATCAATGCATTTTAACAATCATTTTTTTCCTTCTCTCATGGGAAAACAAATGGCATGACCTACAATTACTTGTTTTTGTGTTAGACATTAGCTTGCATGGCACTTCACGGTTGAATCTCCTTCCGCGCATCTTAGCATGTGCCTGGCCTCTGACCAACTTTTGCAAGAGGATACGAACTGATCACTATTAAACCACCTTACCTAGTACACACTGTACCAACCACTGATTACAATGACTACCGACTACCAGTCTGAAAATATGTTTATATCTCTTTCTCACTCTCTTTCCCTTTCAATAGTAGTTTTCTTGTGTTATGAGTTTCTTATTGATAGACATCATGATGGTTGAACTTGATGTTGTGAATAATGTGTGGGCAATGTTTGATCTGCCAAATGATTATACTGATGTCTTCGATTGTTTGGGTTTGTGAACATTTTGTTTGGTAATTTAATTTGTTTTTCTTTCTCAATCATATGGTGAAATTTAGATTTATGAGACAAGGTTGTTCTTAATAGGGTAATAATGAGATGTTAAAATAAAAAAAAATATTTTTCACGATGGACCTATAGATACCGTCGTGGAAAATGATTTTTCTTTATAGTAAATTGTCGATGGCAGAAAAATAAATTTCCAACAAAAACATTTACTGTTGTGAAAATACCATCTTACACTATGGAATCACTTCCCTTTGTGTATAAGGTTATTTCAAGATAGAATAAATTCTGGTCGTGTAAAATGGTATTCCATGATGGCGTTTATAATCCATCATGGATAATATTATCAACCGTCCATTGCACATCGCATTTTAGCCTACGGAACAACAACAGTGACGTACATCATGGCATTTTAGGCAACAAAAATCGATTTTAAGCTATGGAAAATTTCCATCATGGAAAATCAGAATTGTTGTAGTGATTGACTATGAGTCTTCAAACATAAGGGGGACCCCAAATTGGAGTCTTTAAGGCTTGTTTTCAGATTTTTTTTCTCACTCTTTTTAGATCTTCCATCTCTTCTTACGTAGTTCATGATGCTATTCATGAGTCTCAATTTCTTGCTCATGCGACCTTAGATCTTCATGATTCTTGGATTTGGTAGCTTCTCCCCTTGTAAAACCCATTCTCCCCCTCTCCGACAAGTGTGGCTCTTTTCCCATATTAATAAAATTTTATTTTCACTGGGGACCAAAAGAAAAAGATGAGTGTGAGTCATTTATCACGTCCGCTATTTAGGTATGTCTTGTAGCAGGTCATAAAGAACAACAATCATCACTAACAACTCCAGGGTGGGTAGCTCAATCAATAAAGACCAATACCTCAAAGAGGTCATGATTTCATTTCTCCTTGAGGCCTATTTATCCAAAAAAAATATCATCACTAATGGAATGACATATGGTCAAATTATTTCATTTTGTTTGCATGGCTCATGACTCACGCCACTTTTGCACTGGATCGCACTGGCCAATGCTTCATGCTGGTTAAGCTACGTGGTGAGTTACGCATGTTGCTGACATATTCAAGCTTATTCGGTATTGTTGCAATTGAAAAACGAATCATCCTTCTGGGAGAAAGTGGGACTTACGAACAGAGAGACAAATACAAGAGAGGTCGGGTTTTAAATGCTAGGGCCAGTCCGATGCGAAAGTCAGTTTTGAGTACAAGCAGATATGGAGCTCGGTATAAGGATATGAGCTCCAAGTATTTGTGGAACTTTAGAGAGAGTTTGAGTGTAAAAAAAATGGATCCTTTTACCTTCAGAATCTAGTGTCTTTATAGAATGTGGCATTGGGTGGTGTAAAGTCAGTTTTGCCCCTGAGTGGATTGACTTGACAGCTGGTTACATCGGATCTACTATTCGTTAAATCCATGCAAGGTCATCAGTTTGAGGGTTTCACCTGATGTGTTGGTTATCTGCACAATCAGCTGTGCTAGTTCAGTAGCCTGAGTGATGACGAGGCGGAGTGTTTCAGGAATTAAGACTTATGGCCTATCTATCCTCAAGGAGGTCATGAGTCCAATTTTCCTTGGGGCTTATCAATCCCAAAAAAATATCATCACTAATGGAATGACAAGTGGTCAATTATTTTCATTTTGTTTGCATGGCTCATGACTCGCACAACTTTTGCACTAGATTGCGTTGGCTAGCTCTCCATGCTTCTTAAGCTACTTGGTGTGTTGCGCATGTTATTGACTCATTTAAGCTTAATCTGTATTGTTGCAGTCGGAAAATGAATCATCCTCCTACGAGCAAGTGGGACCTGCGAACAGATAGACAAACACAAGAGAGGTCGGGTTTTTAAACCCTAGGGCCACTCTGATGCCAAAGTTGGTTCTGAGTACAAGGAAATATGGAGCTCGGTATGAGGATACCAATTCAGAGTATGAGTGGGACTGTAGAGAGAGTTTGAGTGTAAAAAAATTGGATCATTTTACCTTTGGAATCTATTGTTTTTATGGACTGCAGCATCAGGTGGTGTAAAGTTAGGTTTGCCTTTGAGTGGATTGACTTGATAGCTGGTTACATCAGATTTCCATTGCTTTCATGCAAGGTCATCAGTTCGAGGGTTTCGCCTGACGTGCTGGATGTTATTGTTTATAATGTTGTACAGTTGAGTGTGGATAAGGCTTGATATATGATAAGGTCGAGTGTTTCAGAAACTTAAGACTTGTGGAATTCAGATTCTGACTAGGACGAGTATTACGAGGGACTGAGATTTATGGAGCTCAGATGCTGATAGGACTAAGCCTTCACGATGGCTAGTTATATATGGGACTTGGATGCTAACAATGCCGAGTTTTGTCGTTGATATGTGTTTTGCCATGTATCAGCTTCTAATTGGTGGGGCGCATAATTCCCATAACAGGTATATAGGACGACTGAACCTACCCAATCTGACCAGGTTTTAATATTTTTTAATTTAAAATTAAATAATTATAAATCTTTGAAAATCCGTATATATCATCAAATCATAAGCCTAAATTTTGTAATCCATGTGTCGTTCGAAAGTATTTTTCAAGTAATGTCCAATAGAATGAAAGTAGAACACAATTTGGCTAAAAAAAATTAAAAAGTTTGTTCAAGTGTGGATACTGCATGTAAGACCCGTACTCTACGAACCCGATCTAAACGTATACTTCCTGTCGTGATGGGTCTTCAATCATAACCGGACTAGACAAGACGAGCGGATGATGAACCACAAGTCCAGGTATGAATTATTCATACCGGTATCACATACCTGTCTTATGAACAGTGTCTACTAGGGCTGATTGTTCAGGTTGGGAAAGAATCCCAATGGGTTCCACCTTCTAAATCTCCATCCTAGAGGCCTTCTTTATGTAGGAAACTATCCTAAAACCTACCCTAGTCTATATATTGACTCCTTACCCTCCTTATATCCATTTGATTGACTCTCACAAACCCTAGAGACGAGAAGGAGATTTGAAAAGGAGAAAGAAGCTGAGGAAGGTTGCAGAGGAGACTCCGTTGGAAGAAGAACATCGTAGTTCACAGACCAACGGTGAGTACCTTATCTACCTCATTCTTAGGTTGGATTAGGTTATGATCAATACCATGAAAGACTAGGTATTGATCCAAAACCCTATCCCGTTGATAAACCCTAGATCAGAATTCTAGGCTAATGATTTTCAAAAATAAGACCTTCAATGGAAGGTAAAACTAAACCCTGAAACATTGCTTTTGCCTAGAATGGTTAAGAGATACCCTAGAAGGAAAGTTGTAAGACCGAAGGAAGACGAGATCATATTGATGGTCTTACGGAGCCATACCGGTCAACCATACCTGGTGCCACCGGTACTGCTACCGGTACCCCTCAGGAGCCTTGCTAGGTGTGTTCGCTTGGACCTACTGGTCAACCCATTTGGGCTATAGTGGTGAGACCGATATGTAGATAAAAGGTGGTTTTTTTAACCCCAGTTGGTTTCCGACCAACGTCAACCCTATGAACCTAATTCTAACCAAATCCTGCACTAATCCACCCATAATTGTCACCATATCTGCCACCGTTTACACTAGAGGTACATGCAAAAGATCAACTGGTGGCAAAGGAGGAGGTGGTAGAGGTGCATGTAGTGGTGAGTTTGAACCACCTGGACCCACACTACCCTCATCCTCAGCTAAAGGAGGCGCATTAGCATTCCTCCCTCTTGGTCTTCACCTTGGAGGCATTGCTTGCCAATAATGAAGATTGATAGGGCAAATCTATAAATGCCCAATGTTAGTATCAACCATATGACCAAATAAACCATGACAACATCTTAAGTTCATCATGTTATGACAGTTATAAACAATGCATCACAAATTTTCCTTATTCGAATTCCATTTTAAGCTATTTCTTGAACCGAAGGCAGTAACTGGGAGCACGCTCCACTGGTTAGGTGGGGTCGGTTAGTAATCCCCCCAATTTATTGTAGAAAATGGATGATCGGCATTGAGTGAACTACCCTCCTGTTAGTCATCCGGTTGTCTCACCTATTGGCTAACTTGCCCCTAGTAGGTTAAGCGGAGAGTGTGACAGGTGACTGTCCATTTGGTCATCCTACCGGTTAAACACTTAGAAAATTTTTCTAAGTTATATACATACTAGAGGTGCAAGGCAAGTACATAACTCTGTTTTAGGTTTTGAATGACTTTGGTTATTTTGGAGCCAAAAGCCTAATCGATGCAACTCTTGGTCAACTGGAGGATCGAAGCAGAGGCAGGGTTTAATTGCTGGTCCACCGGTTCCATAGAAACTAGAATTCTATAAAAGGCTCATGGGTTCTCATTTAGAGCCCACATCAAGGTTTTTTTGGGAGGAAATAGAGGAAAAAGGTCCCTTCAAATCTCTTAAGGTTCCCTTCACTATTCTTGGTGGTTCTTTTGTCACATTCGGTGGCATAAACCAATATCTTCTATCTAGGTATGTTTTCTTTCTCCTTACTTGTGTTAACTTCATTTTCCTTGACCATACCTAGGGTTTTCCTCAAACATTATGGGAATGAGGGAACCCTTATAGGTTATCCCATATAATGAGGACTTCTTGGTGTTGGTGCATTGGTTCCCACACCAAGGATTTCTCCTAGTTTTCCCAAAGAAGTCATATATTTCCTACCCAAATTTTCATACATGGTGTTTAATAATATTATAACTGAAATTTCCATTTTCTTTACCTGTAGACATTATGGCACGTGGTAAAGATGGTAGAATTGTCCCAGCCAGAAGGTTTAAAAGGACACAATTCCTATTATATGACTGTATCCAAAAGTGGATGAAGTTTGGTACAGCCAAGGTTAAAACAGGACATTACGTTATCCTGGAGGAGTTAACTAGGTTTGCTACTGGGGTGCACTTCGATGAACTAGGTTGGACCCCAGTCTTGCACATTAGAGATGACATGTACCCCAACTTAGTGAGGCATTTCTTTTGTAACTTGGGCCACACAGTTGACGAGGTGGATGTACTACGTCTTACTAGCATGCTAAAAGGCGTACGTATTGCTCTGAGCATCGCCAGTCTGGGCAAAATACTCAATGTATCCACTAATGGAAGAACGGTGTACTTTGGGCCTCGTCAGGTTGTAGACTGCCTAGAGGATCAGTGGATCACTTTACGAAGGGAGCTCATCCATCCCGATAAACTAGACCTGGAGAATGGGAACATTAAGCCCGACTATAGACCCATTCCTAGGATCATCAATCACATCATACAATACAATATACTTCCCAAGACTGTACATAGAGATGAGTTGAACACTTTTGGTACGTATGTGATGCACTACGTATTTCGGGGAGAGCAGCTATGTCTCCCATACATTATTTTGAGATACATTCTATTCATAGCAGACTACCATGGTCCAGATGGAAGACTGCTATATGGTCACTTGTTGTCCCATATTTTTGGTCACTCTGGGGTGAGCATCGTTGGAGAGGTAATGGAGAATGGGAAGGAATATTCACAATTTGGTTGGACTAGCATTGTTCAGATGTAGCTACATAAAGTAGTGATGTCTGACTTGGAACTCCAGGTGATCAAAAAGCCCCGTAGGAGAGCATGTCAGAGACATCCAGTGGCATGTGTGGTAGTTATCAAAGAGGATAGTGACAGCGAGAGGGAACTCCCAATAGGAGATGGGGCTTCTACCTATACAACAGTAGCTAGACCTCGAGGACATATGGCTCGAGTTGGGGAAATGTTTACTGCTATCCAGGAGGGTCAACAAAAAATCATAGAGGAACTGGCTGGTATGCAGCATGTTTAGCAGACATAGTAAGGCGTCAAGATGCCTTTAATGAGGATCTTCGATAGGTTCGGCCTCCATGGTGCCTACTCTACCAGTAGCTCAACAGAGTGGTTCAGGCCCACCACCTGTTACTGATCCCCAGTGGGCATGTGTTCTTTTTTACTTTTGTTATGTATTCAACACCAGTGTTCCTTTACTATGTACTTGTCACACAAATAGGGTAATAGTCCGAGTTATGGACTGTGCCCCATTTTATACTTTTGTTTAATTCTTGTAATTAGTGACTAAATTATTATTGTCCCTATTCACTACTATTGGTTCATACATGCCATTTAGTTAACCTATGCATCTGTCACTGACACATGGAAACAAGTTTATAGGGGAAACTTACAAGTAATATAAAATGGTTTTGCTCTAATACCAGTGTTATCACAGTCCATTCTAGAGAATCGGGTGTGATATCTGGGTCAACCCTTGTGGCAACCCGAATACTTTTAGGAACAATAACCACAATGATTATAAAATAATCCCATAGTTTACACATGCAATAACCATAATAATCAAGAAACAATAATAATATAGTAGAAGTATTAAATACTAATAGATGCAACTAATGATATCATACCCATACTATGTATCACATTATCCATTATAAACCATTTGTGGCCACAAAATACTACTATATCCATATACACATAGCCAAAAACAAATGAGTAAATCTGTTATATTGTTCTTGATAGATATCTTCATCTATCAACAAATAGAATCATAATATCCATACTGTATTAGAAAAGGAAGAAAAATAAAGGGAGGGCTACATCATGTTCAAATACAATTGCTGTAGGTGTAACCCTCATCATTCTCTCCACCGATATCATCAATACTAGCAATCATGCTAGCAAGAGGGGACTCTATAAACTCAACGATAGAGAAGTCACCTGCAGAAGAATCTGAAAAGAAGTGTTGACATGAGGGTGAGCTCACATCCCAACTCAATGAGAAACCTAGTATCACATGTGTGCAACATACAACATCAAATGATATGAAATATAATTCATTTTATATTAGGTCTCAGGTTTATATTTTTACATCTTGGGTAAAGATAGAAGCTGAATAGATGACCTCAGACCGTTAAACAACTTCTACAGGTGAATTCCCCCTTTTGGGACACTCATCCTTATAAGGTTAGTCACCTCCCATCATAGACTCTACATTACATAAGATACTGTACACCCATACGTCACTCAGATGCCAACTACAGTATACCCCTATATCACTCATGCACCAACTACCATACACCCATACGTCACTGACTCCCCTTAGGGTCTCTCAACCTTTGAAAAAGCAAAGCTATGCCTATATCTTTACCCCTACTGGAAGGGCGTAGGAAAACACAGAATGGCATCACCTATGTCTATTTTGTTTATTCATTTTATTTTGGTTGCCCACCAATAGAAGCCCCCTGATCACCACTCCCATGGATCATTGTGCCCCCTCTAGCATGTCAACATAACCATCACGCTATCCACCAACAGAGAACCCCAGCTCCACTCCCATAGATACCGTGTCTCCTACTAACGTGTTCACATTCCAACATGATCCATGTGCCTACACTCTAATGCACCACACAAACTACCATACATGGTTGCAATCCAACATGACCTGTACACCCGTACTGTAATGCTTCATACAAGCCATCATACATGGTTGCATATATATATAAATAAAGCCTATGCCCAAATGACGAACCCTGGCTCTAGTCTCATGGATCAACGTGCTCTCGCTAGGGCCTAATATTATACAAGACACTTGTGATAAAGTGGATCTAATCAGAAAGAGAATTAAGGCATCTCAAAGTAGGCAATAGAGTTATGTTGATGGATGGCATAAGGACTTATAATTTCAGATTGGTGACAATGTTTTCCTCAAAGTGTCTCCCCATCGTGGTATTCGATGCTTTGGCAAGAAAGGGAAGCTAAGTCCTAAACATATTGGTCCATATGAGATTTTAAGGAGAAGCGGTAAAGTAGCATATCAGTTGGCTTTGCCTCCTGCATTATCTGAAGTTCATAATGTATTTCACATTTTACTTCTGAAGAAGTACGTTCATGATCCATCACATACCTTGAGTGCAGATGTTTTACAAATTGACAGAGATCTATCATCATGCATAGTGAAATATGTGGCGATATTAGACAAAAAGGTTATGAGATTGAAGAAGCCACTTGGAAAAGTGAAGATGCAATGTGGGAGAAGTATCTGTATTTATTTGAAGGGTCAAGTATGCCTTAATTTTGGGGATACAATTTTTATAAATTGGGCAGATTATGAGACCCATACCCGAAACCCCTTACTAACTTAGATTCCTCCTGTGCCAGGTCTCAACATTGATTGATAGAGCACCTGATGTGGACCCGGTGGTGGTATCTGAGCCATAGGTAAGTCTTTACTATGCATGTTTGGTGGGATAAGGTGCCCTAGTAGACCTTGGCTGAAAAGAGTACGCATCCCAAAGCATCCAAGCCAAATAGATGGCCAATAGGATATATTTTGGCCCAACCAAATGATCAGTCGGATGATCGATTTCTTGATTATCAGCAATCGGTTGATCATGAGATTGATTCTCTCTCTCCTTGATTTCTATAAAGGGAGGACCCAACTTCTTTTCTCCATTCTTGGAACCGTGGGATAGTGAGAGAGAGGAGAAGAAAAGAAGATACAAGGAAGGAAGCTTGAGCTCAAGGAACTCCAAGCCGTATCCTCATTCCATTGAAAGTAAGTCCATCTTTCTCCCTCTCTTTATGTTGGAATGAATGCTTAGGCCTTGGTGGTTGATGCTCCATTAATGGACATTTCATTAATAACCTAGAGAACCTAGGTTTGGTTCACCAAATCCATTAAGGAAGTATTGGAACCATAAATGGCTTCCATTGTGCCTAATAATTGTAGGAATAAGTTTTCCACCAGTTAAAATGGGAACCTTGTAGTGGAGATTAGGTCTCCAAGCTACCTTGGTGGTTGATGCTCCATTAATGGACATTTCATTAATAACCTAGAAAACCTAGGTTTGGTTCACCAAATCCATTAAGGAAGTATTGGAACCATAAATGGCTTCCATTGTGCCTAATAATTGTAGAAATAAGTTTTCCACCAGTTAAAATGGGAACCTTGTAGTGAAGATTAGGTCTCCAAAGCTTGGAGACCAAGCTCGGTTCATGACCTGGTTTCTGGGTTTGAACCGGAGCCTCATACCGAAGATACAGTTATGTCTGTTCTTTTGGGTAGCTTAGACAATGGCTCTGCCAAGGCAAATGCCTTGGCTTATGACCAATGAATCATCTGGAGTCTCGTATCGGAGGACCTCCCAAAGGCATGATCCTCCGATTATCCTCCTTGTCATCCAATCGATTTTTTGGTGGGTCCAATTGACTTGGATCCTCTGTTTAGGATTAATATTAGGCGAAGTCAATGCTGGATGAATGACCACCCAATAAAGCCTCCGAAATACCTACTGGAACCCCAGTATGTATTATAGTATAGGAGTTGGATGATCTGCTGGATGCTCGATCATCCGCTCGTCCCTCCGGTTCCATCTACATAGAAAATACTCTAAGTATTAACCCGATGACTATATCAGAGGCAGCCTCAACCAGTTTTATTTTCCAATTCAGTCTGTTTTGACTATTAAGTCTAGTAAGGAATAAAAAAAGTCAACTATTGGGTTCCTTACTTGCATTGGAACCTGTGTATGGACATGTAAGGCTAGGCCATAATTATTAATAGCTATAAAATCAAAATAATGAATCCTTATATGTTAAATAGGTGTTTAACATAGGTGATTGTTGTTGTGAAACCTGTACCCAAAATTATGGGCTAATTTAAAATTTTCTTACATAATAGGTTCTCCTTCCGACACTAGCCTAGCATCCGTATCATCAATGGAGTGTATGGAACTCTAGGTAAGATTTAAAACCTTCCTACTATTAGTGTAGAAACTCATTGTGGAAAGAATCAATCGAACTAATCAAGACTGGCAATTCTGAGTCAATTCAGAGTAGGCGATCGACCAAATTAAGTTGGGCTTGGTTCTAGTTGGTTCCAATTAGTTCCTAACTACCTATGACCGTCCCTAAACATGTGATACCTACTTTTAAATGTATTAGAGTGCTAATTGACAATCTCTAAGTCTCCTTCATTACATTTGTACTAGGACTATGACTCTCAAGAGAAGAATTATAGTATAACTCTAACTCTACATAAAACTCTCAATAAAACTCTCTATGACCCCTGATTGCAAACATTATAACCTCTGACATGTTCTGAGAGAGAGAGAGAGTAAATTGGAGCAAGGTGAAGGAAGAAGAAGAGGAAGAATAACCATTGAAGGACCTCCCTCAAGCTTCTCTCTGCAACAACTTATGTTAAGCATTAAGGTAAGCCTAGAACCTAGTCTTACCTTATTTAGAATGAACCCTTGATGATCCTATAAGGTAAACCCAATCTTTGATCATTCTGGAACAAAATTCTAGAAGAAGTTATTAATGAAGAATAGGTAAAATCCTTCCATAACGCTATTAATGAATAAACTGATACAAGAATTAAAGTAAGACCTTAGGATGATGTACAAGATTCAATCATGATTAGAATATGTCCATTAATATTGTTTTGATACTTAAAACCCCCCTGGTAAAGCCTTGGACCCCATTGTAAGCACCCCATTTTTGCCACCCTCAGCATAAGTGAACCAATATGGCAGGTTTCCGACCTTTAACCCAAAGGTTAGTGATTCTCTAATGAACCCCACAATAGAGTCATAGGCTATTACCTACTTTGATGAATAGGTCGTGAAATTATCTTCAAAATGAGACTGGAATCATCAAATTCTGACATCAAACATGGAAGATATCTTAGTTTGAAAGTACAAGGGCATTTATGTAATTATCGTATGATGCATGCATTATCATTCAAACTTCAAGACATCATATCTTAGTCATCTGATATCTGAATCAGATGATTCAAAGACCAATATTCTTTATTTTCAGTCCTCTTTAAAGTGGACGTGACAAATCCTGGGTAGAAGTCACCAGTGGACCCCATTCAAGCTTTCATGTAAAATTATTGTTAGAACTTCAAAGCTTCATATCTTTGTCGTTCTACGTTGGATTCAGATGATTGCAAGGCCATTATTCTTCATTTGTAATGTTCTACAAAGTGGACGTAAAAAATCTCGGGTAGAAGTCTCTGAAGGGTCCGATGCAAAATTACACATGAAAATGATCATTTAATCTTCAAAAATTCATATTTTGGTCACCCCATATCCAAATCAGGTAATTTCAGTTTCATTATGTTCCATTATTAGTACTCTACAAAGTGGACGTAAAGGACTTCCGGTAGAAGTCTTCGAAGGATCCCATGCAGAATGGTTAGCCAAATTATCGATAATTGGCCTGCTTAAACTTCAAAAATTCATAAGTTGGCCATTTTATTTTCAAATGAGGTGATTTAAGTTTCAATATTCTCATTTTTAATGTTCTACAAAGTGAATGCAAAAAATTTATAGATGCTATCGAAAAATTCCATATGGAAGGGTGACAGAAATGGACTATGAAATGTCAACCTTGGTCCAAATTAGCTTAATCCAGCTTAGTCTAACTTAGCTCGGCCTAGCTCAGACCAATCCAGACCAAGTTATGTCAGTCCATATGCATGTATTTCTTTTATATGTTATAATGTATAATATATTATTTTATATAATATATATATATATATATATATATATATATATATATATATATATATATATATATATATATATACACACACACACACACACACACATATATTATAGGAAAGAGAGAGGAAAGAGAGGCCTTGGAAAGAGAGAGGAAAGAAAGACCGTGGGAAAAAGAATGGGAGAAAGAAAAAAAGGAAAGAGAGAGGAGTAAAAGAAAAAGGAAAAAAAAAGGGATCTCTTTCACGTTTTCTAGAAAGAAAACATAAAAAAGAGAGGGAGAAAGAAAAAAAAAAGGAAGGAAAGAGGAAGGAAAAAAGAAAAGAAAAAAAGACGAAAAAGAAAAAAAGAAAAAAAGGAAACGTTTTCTAGAAAGAAAACGTGAAAAGGGAGGGAGAAAGAAAAAAAAAAGGAAGGAAAGAAAAAAAAAATAAGAAGAAAAAGAAAAAAAAAAGAAAAAAAGGAAACGTTTTCTAGAAAGAAAACGTGAAAAGGGAGGGAGAAAGAAAAAAAGGAAGGAAAGGAATGAAGTAGAAAAGGAAAAAAGAAAGAAAGGAAAAAGAGAATGAATTTTCTAGAGAGAAGGATTTTCTAGAAGAAGGAAAGAGAAAAAGAAAATAGAGAAGGGATTTTCTAGAACAAGAAGGAGAAAAAGGAAAGAAAGGAAGAAGAAAAAACATGGGAAAGAGAAAGAAAGGAAAGAAAAAAAATGAAAAGAAAGGATTTTCTAGAAGAAAAAGAAGAAAAGGAAGGAAGAGAGAAAAGGAAAGAAGAGGAGAGAATCTTCTAGAAGAAGAAAATAGAAAAAAATGTGTGGAAGAGAGAGGGAGAGGAGAAAAGGGAAGGAAGAGAAGAAACAAAAAAAGAAAAAAGGAAAAAAAAAGATTTTTCTAGAAAAAGAAGAAAAGGAAAGAAGGATCTTTTAGAAGAGGAGAGAAAAAGCATAAATAGGCCAAGAGAAGAGAGAGGGGGCTTCTTTTCTTGACCACAAGGAGAGAGAGAACGTGGGTAAGAGAGAAAAACATGAAAGAGGGAGAAAAAAAGAGAGAAGAAGAAGAGAAAAGAAAAAAAAGAGAGAAGAAGAAGAGAAAAAAAATAGAGAAGAAGAAAAGAGAGAAAGAGAAGAGAGAGAGAAGCAGAAGAGAGGAGAAGGAGGGTTCGCATTCAAATATGACCTCCAATCATCCTACATCGATGGTTTTGCTCGATTCAAGCACAAGGTTAGTACTCTAAACAAATTTAGAGGTCGTTAGAATGCTCGAATGTCAATATTGCTTGAAAAGGGCTAATTTCCATGAAATTCTAATCAGGAATGCTCTATTACATGCTTGTTAATGTTAGGATGCCTATGTCTAGCATTTTTCATGAATGATAATTTATCTAAGATATTCAATGATGAATTTTTGAATGATATATGATGATGTTTGATGTTTTTTTGTAAATTTATAAAGTAGTTTTCTAATCTAAAATTTCTAGATTTAAGATTCAAAATTAGGATGTACATCACATGTATTTTTTCTTGGATTTAGAAGCCCAAATGTTTATGAGAGTCTCTCTGATATGTTATAAGACTACCCTAAAAATTTTGTTCCATTTAGAATTGGAAAAATACATCAAAAAATTTATCTTTGACATTGCTATTTTACTCGGATATAATGCAATCTTCCATCAGAAAGTATCTAGACAAGGGTCTTATGGCCATAATAAAAAAATTAACTTCATATGAACTATTTAGACATAAAAGCCCTCTAAAAAATGGCATTAGTTTCATATTTGTTTAATTTTTTATTGAATTGATATCAATTTTTAAGTGCATAGTGCTCTGATTTTGAATCTGTCATGATGTACTGATTTGCATGATTGAAAAAAATCATTTTTCAGAAAGAAAATATATTGTTTTAACTTGTTTTTCTTAATAAAATTTTAGATCAGACAGTTATCTACATAGACATATGTCTGGATTTAATTTTCATTAAGTATAAGATTTTATTTAGAGTTTATGGTGTAACTGGTCAAAAATCAGGAATAGATTTGACCAGTGCACATATCCGGTCATAGGGAATATCTTTGACCTATTTTTGCTCTCTATTAGGATTTGAATCCTCATATAAAATATAATATATTAAGTCATCTTTCTATGAAAAAAAGTTGAGCTTGATTTGAGTTGCAGAAGACCTACGTATAGTCATTATTGTGTAATGTGACAGAATCTGAATGCAGTTCATAGCTTTGTCCATTATCTAAAATCTTATGTCACAATTTTGACAGTTTTGAGTCATTAATCTTTCCAAATATTTTCATAAAAATTATAATTTTTCAAAGAACATTGAACATATATTTTTTTAATAATTTTGCGCTCTTCAAAAAAGGTTTCATCGATGTCTCATTCATTATAATATGCAAATTGATTGTTTGAGCAAATTCTGTCATATTTGGATAAATGACTATATTTGGAGCATTCATATGCTTTGTTCATATTTGCCATATTCCATGTGTTGCTATATTTGGTAGAATAAATATATTTTTTTATCATATTTAGTAAAATCTTAATAATTACCATTTTTAAGTCTTACTATGCTTAGAAAATAGCATATAAAATCTTACATTTTTTTTTGAAAAATTTATGTCATATTTGCATTCTATGATTGATACTTACCATATTGATATATAGATGCATATTAGATCGTTCCATATTAGGTCTTGCTATGCTTAGATTAGCATATTAGATCTTGCCATATTAGGTTCTTGCCTTATTTGCAATGCATGCCATATTAGGGAGATTTTCATAATCTTACTATATGTTGTAATAGTTACCATAAATATCATACATGCCATGCTTAGAATATTCTATTTTTGGTAATAATTTAATTTATGCAACACCCTAGTCGAACTGCCATATCTGTACACCTATCAAACATATTAAGCGTGGGGACATGCATTTAGGCACCTACATTCTTGGGAAGGACATAATGGGAAATAATAAAAATCTTAATAAAGAAAGAGAATGATTTGCCAAACCTTCCAAAATTAGAATTTAGGATGAAAAGGGTAACTCAGGATGATTTCCACCTCTCAATAAACCTAAACCTAGAATAGATTCTCACCCTAAACCTAGAATAGGTTCTAAACCCTAAACCTAGAACAGGTTCTCACATTCTAACCTAGAATAGGTTATCCATTTCGAACTACGTGGATTCTGATTCCTAGGTCAAACCCTAGGATACATAGGCTATTTGGGAGAATCCAAATTTGGATCCACACCATAGTCCACTCGGATTATCCATAAATCCACTAGGATATCCATCCACTTTTTGATCCAAATACGGTTATCCACATTCTAACCCAAATAGGGTTATCCACATTCCAACCCAAATAGGGTTATCCACATTCCAACCCAGAAAGGGTTATCCACATTCCAACCTAGAAAGGGTTATCTACATTTTAACCCAAATAGGGTTATCCACATTCGACCCAGAAAGGGTTATACATTCTTAGATCCACTAAGACTATCTATCCGTTCACATGGACTATCCAAATACTAACCCGTAGGGTTTCTCATCCTTTCAAGCATAAACTTCAACTTGAACAATGAACTTAATCATGCACAAGCATAAATCACAATCATAAACTTTAATCATACCTGAACTATGATGGTGAACCTGATTTTTGGAATAATTCCGTGATACGTAGGCAATCTGATGGATACAGATTCGGTTCAATGGTATCAAACCACTTGGTTTGATTCGGTTTAATAGATAGAGTCTAGCATAGGAAAGGTATAGGAGACTGATTTTGATCGGACGGTTTGGGTGCCTAACCCCTTCCCATAACTGTAACCTGACGCTTACCCAATCTCTGATGGACCAAAAATCCAATCTAGGGGTCATGAGTCAATTGAAATTTTACCTTAGGGTGAGATTTCACAATTCTAAGGTTCTAGACCTTAATAACTTATCATGCATTGTTCAGCTCTCTGGTATGAGACGGTCGACCAAGGTGGTCGACTAAAGTGAGTTGTGCCTCTATTGTGATCGACTGCATGGCTCACAGTGAGTTGTATTCTTGGTATTTTTACCCTAATTGACTATTTGGACTACGTTAAGCATCCTACACCTCAAGAATGACATAATAAACAAATTAGAATGATTGGATTGAATAGAATGTGCTTCCAAGTGTATAGGTACTTTTGGTTGCAAAGATGATATTTTGTGTCATAGACCATACTTACACATAACCTATGGAAACGGGATTCTAACCTAATCAATGACTTAAACCCATCACAAAAGACCTGTAGAAGTTATCCTATAGAGATGTAAGCCTCTGGATCTCATCTAGGCTTTATTTACTAGGGGTTGACAAAACAAAGATGATCGACCACCATAGCTGATTGACCACCTCATTACAGCAAGCCTGTTTTGGTTGTATTTCCAACCATTGACTTTAAGACTTAACTAAGTGACCCTAGGACATGTTCTTAAGACTAATGAAGATACCTTAAACTTAATGTAAGTGATAATGAATAATCGTAAGTAACATTCATACCTTAATTGTAATAGATAAACCAACATAAGAAAACAAGGAAAGGACTTTGTCTGCAACAGAGTAAAAGCTTAGCTCACTAGATTCAGGTGAGGGATTAGTACATATTTTATTTTTTTAGTTCTATGTATATATGTTTGCTACTTTATTGGATTACTGTGTGATGACATGCCATCCAATACCTGTGATATTTGTTCATGCATTTTCTATATTATAACTCTATATTGGATTGGTTAATTATGGAATTATTTGATAACATGTAGATGTTTGATAACATGATTGTTTGTCATTTACTTATGTCTTATTGGATCTAGATAGCTGGAATGGGACGATTTATCTTGGTTTATTAAGCTTGGATATGGATACTTGCATTAAAAATATTTATTGGTTTAGGTTTCCATATCCCATGATAGGTAACCCTTGCCAATAGGGGTTTAGGATTGGCATAGGCTTATTGTGGACCAACTTTGGGTATGCCCCTTTTGCATCTAGAGCAGGGAAATAGATAGGGTTGGGAGCCAGCCTCAGTGTCTCAAGTGAGAGCTAGGGATGAGTCTATTCTATGTGGTTAATCATTAGGAATTGGGCAGTGAGCACCCAATGAAGTGGTTGAGGCTTAGAATAAGATGCCACGAGGAAGCCTATGATGGGGGAATGCTGGTACAATGCCAGGTTGGTATACTTGGGTTATATTCTTCATTCTTTGGGTAATGTTTCACATGAGGTGAGGAGCAAAGTGTATTGCATTCGCCTCACCTGTGCTTGTATGTTTATTACCCAGATTTAGGTGTGATGTGACTCGCACATGCTTATTCACTAACCCTTTAGACCTTAATAACTTATCATGCATTGTGTGATTGAATGTGTTATTTCTTATTGAGTGTGTGGTTTTGCTTACGCCTTGTACGTATACTTTTTTTCAGATTCTTGTGCAGATTTCTTAGCTAATAATTATGTAATTAAAGATGAAGAACCTGAAGATAATTCACATGATTCTACATGTAAATGTGATGCTTGTCTTTTCGGTTAGAAAACAATAGTGCTGAAGACTAGAAGACTTCTTTATCTGAGAGAGAAGATTATATTAGTAGTTTTACTTTAAAGAAGTTACAAGTTGTTTGTTTGTTTTATATGGGCATTGTTTGACCCATGAACTTTATTTAAATACTTAATACCTGATATTATGTTATTTATGTCTTGGTTTGATGACAGATAAACCTTTATACATCTATTTAATACAATTAGACTTCATTTGATGGTTCTTAGTTAATGATTTCTCTACTATTTAATTTGTGCTATATATTTCCCGTAGTCTATGATGTGATTAATGGAAGAGTTATATTATGCTATGAACTATGAATGGATCTTGGTGTAGTAGTACTTATATAGCGAGAAAACCATGGTCATACAAAAATGCCTAGGTTTTAGAGTGTGACAGTTGAAGCCTTTTGTTGGCTTAAAATTACTGCTGCACTTCTTGTACAATCAGGTTAGGGGTCTAGTCTATAGACTTAGGGCATTCCTATAACTTGGCTATTTTTCTAGTAACATGCTTAGGTTGTTTAATTGTATGTTTCCACCATTGCTATATATGAGCTTGCATTGCATTATAATAACTATGAATGTTTGTACGATTGTTTGGGTATAATGGACGTGTGGCATATGGGGGTATAATACACAGGCCATGTTGTGATGCTAGATCTAACGGGAGCACGGTAATCCATGGGAGTGGAGCTAGGGTTTGCCATTAGGGCATAGTCATTATTATATGAGCATATGCAACCATGTTTGGTGTTGGATTATAACCGTGTATGATGGTTTGAGTGATGCATTGGAGTGTGGGTACACAGATCATGTTAGCATGTAAATTCACTAGTGGGGGCACGGTGATTCATGGGAGTGGTGATTCAGAGATCTCTGCTAGTGTAAGTCATGATGGTTTTGTCGACATGCTAGTGGGGGGCATGGTGATCCATCGGAGTAGTGATCCAGGGACTCTATTGGTGGGCAGCTAGAATGAAATGAATGAATATAATAGACATAGGTGTTACCATTTCTTGTTTCCTACACCCTTGTAGTTGGGATCAAGAAATTGACATAGCTTCGCACTTTCGAAGGTTGGGTAACCCTAGAAGGAGTCAGTGATGTGTGGGTGTAAGGTAGCTGGTGTATGTAGGGTCTATGAAGGGAGGTGATGAACCCTATAAGGATTGGTGTTTCAAAGGGCGGGGGGGGAGTTTGATTGTAGAAGTGGTTTAATGGCCCAGGGTCACTTATTTAATTTCTATCTTCTCCCAGGATGTATAAACACAAACCAGAGACTTATTATAAAATGTATTGCATTTCATATCATTTGATGTTGTATGTTGCACGCAGGATACTAGATTTCTCATTGAGCTGGGATGTAAGCTTATCCTCATGTTGATACTTCTTTTTAGATTCTGTTGCAGGTGACTTTTCTATCATTGATTTTATGGAGTCCCCTCTGGAAAGTGTGGTGGTTGGTACTGATGACATCGGTGGAGTGCACGGTGAGGGCTATACTTGCAGTGACTGCGTCTATGCATGACGTAGCCCTACCCTTACTTCCACCCTTCTTGGTACATTTGGGATATTATGATTGTTTTTGTTGGTGGATGAAGATGTCCATCAAAACAATGTAATAGATTTATTTCTTTTTGATTTGGGTATGTATATATGGATATGATAGTATTTTGTGAAGCACCAATGGTTTGTAATTGATAAATTGATACATAGTATGGGATATGTTATCATTAGTTGCATCTGTCAGTATTTAAGACTTTCGCTTATATTATTATTGTTTCTTGATTATTATGGTTATCATATGTGTAGACTGTAGGAATGTTTTGTAATCATTATGGTTATCATTACTGAAAGTATTCGGGTTGTCACAAGGGTTGACCCAGACATCACGCCCGATTCTCTAGAATAGACTGTGACATAAAGGGCGCCATCCTATAAGGTGCTTTAGACACAGGAGCAGCTCCAGGGACTAGATCTATTACAAACACAGTTTTACGATCAGAAGGTAAACCAGGTAAATCTTCGTGAGATAAATCTGGGAACTCGTTCACTACATCAATCTGGTTAAGGGTTGTTAACTCTATGGTAGTGTCAATCACAAAGGCTAAGTAACCAATGCAGCCTTGTTGCAACAGTTTACAGGCTTGCAATGCAAATACAAATAACTTCTTACCCTTTTTAGGTTTATCTCCAATAAATTTGAAAGCTTTTCCATCTGCTGGTTGGAAAAGAATCTTTATTTTAGCACAAAGCATACTGGCTCAGGGGGTAGAGAGCTAGGCCATGCCTAAGATAGCATCAAAATCTAACATGTTGAGTTGAATCAAATTAACATTTAGATTCTAATCTTATAGCTGAACTTGACATGGTCCATAGTACTCTGTTAGTACTACTTCCAGTCCTAATGGAGTTTGATCAACTAATTTAGATACTAACTACTTCGCAGCCATAGATAGCTTCTTGGCAAACTCAGGTGACACGAATGAGTGAGTGGCTCCAGAATCAAATAGAACTCAAGCCGGGTGATTAGATATCCTAAGAGTGCTTATTGTATAGTCCACACATTAATACATATGCATGCGTGCCGTAGTATAGAAATAATCATGATACTGGAATACAAAATACCTATCACTATGCCAGGGGCTCTTTCTGCTTTTGCGATCACTGTGTTACAGAATTGCTCATAGTAGCTTGAGCGATAATCCTCGTGATGATGCCCCACTTGTAGGTAATGGGGGCACTTATAGCAGTTTAGCAAAAAATCTCTAACCATAAAAGGAAATGGGCACTTCCCCAGCTTTGATGTTCCTGTGGAATCTTCAGATGACTCGACATCCACGATCTCTGGGTGCTTGACCTTGGGGGCATGGTATCACAGGACATAATTGGCTAGGAACACATCCCAAAATACTTCCCAGGTAACCTTTCCGTGTAGCTCACGTAGCTTATGCTCAGCATCCATCCACCATAAGTACGGTGTTCCTTTTAGCTGGTAGGCAGCACACTTACCCTTTTAAGTGTCAGTACAAGGGAGAGTGCCAAGAGTCTTCTCCATGGACTGAATCAAATAGGAGGGTTGAGCACGGTCAGAATGCATCCCATTGAACTGGCTCGGTTTTAGCATTAAGAATTTGTGTAGAGCTTTCAACACAGACTCTATTTCTTGGGTCAGATAAGGAGCAGCTCTAGCAGGTTTGGGAGGGGGAGCGACATCATTGGAGTCTTGGACACTGCCTTAGGGAATGTCTCGGCTCCGTTGGTTGTTATTTGGATTTCAAGGATTGCCACGGGTACTGGGAGCCATTGAGAATGCTGTTGTTTATTCCTATACAGCTTATCGATATTTACCAGTAATAACAAGTTAGTTCAATACAAAATTATGCTCTATTGTTTAACTATAACTTAAAATCACTTCATAAGCATATTACAGCATGCAACAATAGGTTTCATGATGAAAAATTCCAAAAATAACTCAAATTGAGCTTTTTGTCAGCAGGCGGTCGATCAGATTGATTTCATCAACCGGCTGGCTCGAAAACTTGTTTTAAAGGGGCCGAGTGTTGTCATTTTCCCTCTCATTCTCATTTCAAATAAGGTAGAGAAGGAGAGAAGGGCTAGAGACCAATTCTAATAACTTTCTTGGTTAAATCCACTCATTCCCAACACGTTTCAAGGCTTAAACATCTTCCAAGGTAGGCATACCATTGACATATCGAAAATTTTCCCAATTTGGTTTAGTATATACCGAGGTTTTCACTTTAATTCCTATTTACTCCATGTAACATGCTATAACTCATTGCAAATCACATTTAGAAGTTGTTAGGATGTTTTTAATCGATCATATGATTTTCTTATCATATTTGTTAACTTCAAGTTTTTCCCATTTCGGTTTTCCCATATTTCATAAAATTGCATCAAATCAATAATTTATCAATTATCAATGCTTTAAATATCAAAATAGTCCTTCAATGACATGTTTAAAACATTTCTAGCAGTTTAAAATCTCATTTTTGCGTATCAATACGTATTCCATATTTTCCATTCCGGTTGTTCGACACATTTTAATCGAACTTTCCAATAAAACTTCTTTTACTGGGTTTATAATTAATTCAACTATGTTTCATTTCATTATGAATACTTTGCATTAGCCTAGCACCTTGCTTAACTTGTTTCCTTACATAATTTTCCTTTCTTGTGTGCTTTTACAGCAAAATGGTTAGACCACCAGCCTCCGATGCTTTCAGGTTCCATTCTCAGGCTGAGTAGGACGCTTGGCCTAGATTTGAGAGTGCTTCCATCGAGTTTGGGAGATTTGTAGACTTTGAGAAGCTACTACACTTTGTCGATGGTGAGGCTTTTATTATGTTAGGCTGCACACATTAGTCGTGAGGTACAGGATAGTCACCAGGCCTAATGTAGTCAGGTTGTTCGACTGTAATCTTCAAGTGGAGACTGATCTCTAGGATGAGCATCTAGATTTGAGCTTGAGGATATCCAGTAGGGTGAATGGCCAGGATATCTTCTTCAATGTCTGTCAGTTGAAGGAGTGATTACATGTTTCAGTAGCAGGCGACTGTGTATACGGTGGGCCAAGTTCTTCATTATCTGATCTTATCTTAGAGATTTTCAGATAGGAAATCTGGAGTCAGTTGCACATACCATGAGGAAAGTATGTTAAGTCTAGGTATTGACCGATTCCAAGGGTCCATAGTCGGATTATTCTGCAAAACATCATCCCTAGGAGCAAACATAGGGAGGCGATTGTGATCTTCAACGAGTATGTGACTTACTGCGTCTGTACTGGTTATCAGTTATGCTTGTCCTATATTCTGATTAAGACAATGATAGTTACTGCATTTAGCAATGAGAGGAAATTACCATATGGTTGACTGCTTACATGGTTATTTAGGGAGATAGGCATTGATATCTTGGTTAATGAGGGAGTGGAGACGTCAGTGCATTCAGATTTTGGCTGGCATGCATTGGGACTCATGCATGGTTACAGAATGCAGTGCTGAGCGATGACAAGTGGGAGGCTATTCTTTCACCAGTTATCGCTCCTATAACATTTGGCAGACTTGTAGAGGAGGAGGTAGAAGCTAACGCTACGGAGATGGTTGCAGAGGGTGCACAAGTAGAGGATGTTCATATGGATTCTGTCAGTTCTGGTGATGATGTAGAGGATGATGATGACAATGAAGATGTAGATGATGTAGGGGGTGCTCAGTAGCAGGGGACACCTATCACTAAGGGTTAGGATATACCATCAGCATCAGTGGAGGTTCATAGTCCTACACCCATTGTTCCTGAGCCTTCGATCAGGGGCTTGTACTACATCATTCAGGGACTTAGAGATGAGGTCTTTCAAATGTGTGAGGCTATGAGGGTTGTAGGCTTTGTTTTTCCATCAGGAGGAAGTCAACAGTTCATGTCTAACTGTGGAAAGATTTTTATTTCTTTTTGGTTTTAGTTCTTAGTTTATTTCCCCTTTTTTCATGTACTTTCTTTTCTTTTGTTTGGCGAGTAATGGTTATTGTAAACTGTACTCTCTTTTGTAACAAACATCACTTGTAATGAAAATTGGGATGTTTGAACACTTAATGCATTTTGGTGTTTTTACAATTTATGCTATTGTCTCAACCAATAAGTACTTAATATTTGTTTTCTCATAAGCTTCTGTTTAATCCTAATTGGTTTTGGTTTAATTTACTCTGTTAGCAATTGTAAATGTATGTAAAGTAAACTGCTTTGATACCACCTTTTGTTACACCCTAAAACCCTGACTTTTGATATGACCATGGTTTCGTCATTGTATAAGTACTACCATACCCAGATCCTTCCATAGTCATAACATGTCACAACATTTCCATTAATTACAATATAGATTACAGAAATTTTATAATGCAAAACAAATAATAGCAAATAACTAAGAACCATCAAACCATGTCTAATTGTATTAAATAAATCTAATAAAGGTTTTTATATTCAAAACAAGACATAAATAACATAATACTAAGTACTGAATACTTAAATAAAAATTTACGGGTCAAACAACGCTCAGAACAAATAACAAAACTAAGTAAAAATCCAATAAAGGCTTGTCTCTCAGTTAGAGACATCTTTTATTCTTCAAAAACATTATCTTCTAACCATAAAGATAATCATCACATTCACATGAAGAGTAATGCGAATCTTCTTCAGGTTCTTCATTTTCAATTATATCATTATCAGCTAAGTTATATATAAAACATTCTAAAAAAAAAAGTATACAATACAAGGGTGAGTAAAATCATACGCTCAATGAGAAATTAGCATGCACAAGCACACAATGCATGAATAATTTATTAAGGTTAATGGTCTGTAAATAAGCATGCGCAAGTAGCATCGCACCTAAATACTTGTCACACCCCAATTCTGGCTAAACCAGAAGTGTGAGTGAACCGTCACTGAACCAACGGTTCACAACAGGATCTCAATAAGACCGTGTCTACTCATACAAACCATTGCACATAACCATAATCAGAATACAATAAAATACAATGGAAGTCTTAAATTAAATGAACTGAGTACTTCTATTGATAAATAAATTATCCAGTTATTCAAAATACCAAAACATAAATAATTATCCTTACATCCCAATTATAAATCCAACTGAAAATAAATAAAGAAACAAAACCAACATCCTAGAGGTACATGCAGAAAGGGCACTCGCATGAAGCATCATATTCGTCTTCTCCTACTTGCACTTCTAAAGCAGCAACACCTCCATACGCTGGAGCATCCATGTAGTTCTCCACAGTATAACCTACATCAACATCTAAAAACATGTATATATATACAGGGTAAGCTCACAACTTAGCTCAGTAAGACAATCAGATAATGCAACAAACATATGCATGAGTAACATTCACATTATGGTCTGGTTTTAAGTACCCAATGTGCTATAGAAAGGATTGGCGGCCACCACACCTCTATACACGAGTGTGTGAAGCCGCCCAATGGATCAAACACCACTGTCATCCCACATGCACCCACCATGGAATAGAGATAGAGATAAAGCGTCTAGATCAAACACCGCCAACACTTCCCCTGATACCCTATCCATACCAATACGTAAGCCCTTATTGGCGAGGGCTCGTAAACTGGGCTCGCACTAACCAATCCAATATGTCATCACAATAGGTCATATCCCAGCACAGCTCCCTACGGCATAGAGATAGTGTAAGATCCACATTGAACTAACCAGTTTTACCACCTTGTACCAGATCTACCTATCATGGTCGAGCCACGTGGACCAAGTGCGTGAAGAAACCACACGATCAGGTATGAAATTTAACTAAAAAATAGTCAAATGTGAGTGTGTGGTCGCATGCCTAAATAAGTGTGACCGATCCTACTTCAAAAGAGTCCAATCCATGACTTTTTAGTCGTGGGGTCGCATGACCAAAAAAATGTAGGGTCGACGGATTCTGCGACCCTACATGCGACCCTACGAAAATAGTCAGAAATTGAAAATTAGGAAACCTTCTTAATCCGAGGGGGTTCTTTCCTAAACTCATTGGGGCTTATTATGGAGTGTTTCCCTCTATAAATAGGATGTCCCTTAGCCTATTTCACTCCTTTAGAAACCTAATTGAAAGTGAGAGGAAAAGAAAGAGAAGGAAGAGAAGAAGAGAAGGAAACTTGAAGAAGAAGACTAAAGAAGAGGAGGAAGTTCAGAGAAACCTCTGAATTAAGGTGTGAACCTAATTCTCTATCTGAATAAGAGAGCCTAGAATTGTTTATGAAGAACATAGGATTAGGAGAAACCCAAGTCATCCATCCATGGATAGATTCCAAGAGATTCCATGGAGGAAATCATTATGGAAAATGAATGGTGTACAAATTATAGTTTTGAGCCATAGAACAATCATAGAATGGACCATGATAGTAAGCCAAAGGATCCAAATATGAAGGAATGGACTGTAGAGTGAAAGGTCGACTCAGAAAATGTATGGTCGCACGTAGGGTCAATGATATCCGACCCTACAAGACCACATGATCGACCACATACCCTCAGAAAGTCCCAGGGAGGGTGTGGTCGCACGTAGGGTTAAATTATATTTGACCCCACATGCGACCCTACACCCTAGGGTTGCAGAAACTACTACCCTAGGTGCTACCCTACCTGTGACCCTACAATTTCTGTTAGTCTAAATATATTGGAATTAATTCTAATTAAAATCTATCGACTTATTAGGTCTTTCTAGTGATTTAAAAGTGATTCATAAAGCTTGAATGAGGATCTACGGTCAATCAAAGGTGAGGGAACAAGACCTAAACTGATTGGCTAATAATAAACTATTTTGTTTATTGAGTCCAACACCATGAATGATTCTATGTTGTATGATGTAATGTGCGTATCACATGTCATCCACTATTCCTGTTATTACTGTTCACGCATATTTAATTCTTTTTATTTATAACATGATGATGATGATGATGCTAGGAATAGGCATATGAATGTATGTGTGTGGTTAGTGTACTTGATGCGAGTGGAGCATCAGGGGGAGGACGTGACACTGTGGTTCATCTTGGTCACCAGACTCTAGCTCTATCTCTACTCAAGTCTTGTCCACTAACATCGTCGTATCGCCATTACCTTAGCGAAACTATTACATCGTAGGGCATTAGGGGAGGTGGTCTTGGACCGTGTAGTCTCTAACTTTGCCGGGAGCCTTAGCTCTATCTCTATGGACGTATTGAAGGATGCTGGGGTGAGGCCTTGGATACACTATTTGACATTAGGTCTGGTTAGTTGCGAGCCCAGTTTGCAAGCCCTCGCCAATAGGGGCTTACGTATTGGTATGGGTAGGGCATCAGGGGAAGTGTGATGCGGTGTGGTCCTAAGCACTTTAGCTCTCCCTATTCCATGGTGGGTGCATGTGGGGGCGGTAATGGTGTTTGATCCATTGGGTGGTTCCTCACATTTGTGTATAGAGGTGCGGCGGCCACCTACCTTTCTATTGCACATTGTAAACTTATGAATCAGACCAAAGATATGAATTGAATGGATGCATATGTTTGTTGCATTATTTTGTTTGCTCACTGAGCTGTGATGTGTGCTAACCCTTTCGACGTCGAATATTTTTAGTTGATGATGCAAGTATCACCGTAGAAGATTATATGAATGCTCCGATGTATGGACATGCAGCGACGATGGATGCAGAAGTTATGATGGAGTCGCATGATTCGTCATGCGAGTGCAACTCATGCGTCTTCGATTAAATTTTTATTTGAATTATTTAAGAAATGTAAATGATTATTTTATTTTACTTTATGTCTTAGTATTTTTGAAGATAATTGGATAATTTATTTATGTTATCATCTTTAGACTCTCAATTCATTTAATATTAAAGACTTTCGCTATCGTGTATTTATTCTGATTTTAGTTGTGGTTGTGTATGGTCTAAGCAAACGGACACAGTCTATTCGAGATCCTGGTTGAACCATTGGTTTATTGATGGTTCATCACACCATTCTGGTTGGTACAGAATTGGGGTATGACAACTTGGTATCAGAGTTCTCAGGCCCTGTCTATTAAACCAATATACTTCTACAAATATTCGTGAACTGAGTTAGGATAAAAATTTAAAAGCTGTAATAAGAACACACTATAAGCACCTGTGTTGTATGAGACAAAAATTAAGAAAGAGAATAATGCATATATAAAAGAAGAAACAAGCTTCATATACATCAAATAAAAAGCAACGTTTATACATATCCAAATCAGAGTACAGTCCACAATCCAGACAGTTACTCTATAGTACAAAGAATAACAAAAAGAAAAATGTACATCATGGAACTGGGGGTGCTGGAGAAGGAGGTGCCTCACGATCCCGATCATAGTCCTCAGCATACACTCTAGTCAACCAGGCTACCTGAGTCTGGGTCGTCTAGAGACTAGCTGTCAACTCGGCCATCCACTGATCGAACTCACGCTGAGCATCTAGAAGCTCGCCTACTCTCCCATCAGTCGCTCGCTGAGCATCTAGAAGCTCTCCTAGTCTCAAATCAGTCACGCGCTGAGCCTCTAATCTCACATAGTAACCCCATCATATCATCATATGGTGGGTGTGAAGGACCAACAATGTGTAAAGGTGCCCGAGATTGACCAGCTCCAGTAGAATGTAGAGGTGATGGAAGAGGTATGGCATCTACATCCATGAACATATGATCCTCATCCTCAACATCACCCCCATGGACCCCTGCTCCTGCTGCTGCTGCTGCCGCCTCAGTGTCTGCTATCTCTACTGGAGTACGAGGACGCACCAGAGCAATCCTCTCATCATCACTGACCTGAGCATCCCGCATACCCATCCTACAGATAGCCTCCTAGTCAAGGTCCGATGAGAAGGTATCTTCATGAATCCTCTCATCCAATAAATCAACATGTAGGCAGGTGAGCAGTGTAGTAATCAGACGTCCGTAGGGCAGGTTGCCTAGCTGACCAGGTAGCGTAGCACGGATCATAGTCCTGATGATGACATATGGTAGGCAGATAGGCTGCCTAGTGCAAATGCAGTACAGAACATACTGGGTCAGCTGAGAAATCCTATCATAGTGGCCACTCTGGAGGATCAGGTTGTGCTGGATGATATTGTACGAGGCTCTGGCCATAAATTGATTGCTTTCATCTCCTAGCGATCACCTCTAAGGAGCTGACTATCAATCTCAGCATGCATCGCCAAGGATAGGAACTGGGGTTCCTTAGGAGCACAGTACACCAAAGGGCCTTCATTTGATATGCCCAGGAGATCAGCCAACTGTTGGCAGTTAAATGATACTTCCACCCCTTTACATAGCTAGTGATCCTGAGCTCCCTACCCCTCTCTGTATCATTGCAATCCCCCACTACCTGGAGGTTGCAATAGAACTGCTTCACCAAAGCAGGACAGGTACAAGCCTCATAGGTGATCACAAGAAGCCAACCCATGTCACTAAAGGTACCCTCTACGTTAAACAAGGCTAAATTAGCCAAGTTTACACAGCGACCCCCTTCTACATTTTTATGCTCATAGCGAGCATACAGAGCATTTGCCTTGTTGGAGCAGAAACGAACGGGATCATGAGTCCTGGGAACCTTGGTACAAGCCATACTATCTGCCAAGACACAGAAAAACAAACAAGATATTAGATAAGGTGAAAAACTTAAAATTTTGGCATTACAACGGCATGATTTGGCCAAAAGCCTCACTTTTCACCCAAACAACTGGGAAGGAGGACTTACATAGGTTCCAAACCATCCTGCAAAGCTCATACAGTTGAAAATTTAATCTAGATAGATCGAATTTGAAGAAATTTTAACAATTTGGAAAAATCTCAAAAAGTAGGTTAAAAATGAAAATTTCAAGTTTCTCGATAACCAACCAATGAAACTCAAATATTTTTGAGGGCTTTCGTCCATTGGGTGACCAATAACAAAAGCCCCTAATAAAAATTAAATTTTTACGATTGGAAAAATTTTAATTTGAAGAAAACAATGTAAATGGATAAAAACCTAGTTTTGAAAGCTTAAAATGAGAAACAGTAGAGAGCATACCTAAAGGGAAGGAACAGAAGTCGCGAACAAAAGAAATGATCACCAAACACTAGGGGTCGATACTGTAGCAACTCAGGGGAAGCGAGTTGAGTTGGAAGAAAAGAGAAAGAATAGGAAATGAATCCAAAATCAGGTTTAAAAACCTAATTTTGGATCGTAGGGTCGCTAAATTTTGACAAAATGTGCGACCCTACGACCGACCCTACCATCGACCCTAGGCTCTCGGTAAACTGACAGAAACCATGGGTCGGACCTAGGGTCGGACATATACTGACCCTACGATCGACCCTAGGCTCTCGGTGAGCTGACAGGGTTTCTAGGGTCGCATACCCTAGGGTCGCATAAGGAGCGACCCTACCATCGACCCTACAATGGAAAATTTTGTATTTTCACTAAATGACTTGAAAAATTGGAAAATTATATTGATTAGTTGGAGTTTGACTTGAGAACAACTTATGTTGATTACCTCACATGTTGTATGGTTATTTCGACACACCACCCGAAGGAAATGGCTGGACGAAGAGGACGACGAGGCCATAACCCAATTCCACCACCACCACCTATGGGGGAGGACAGCCATGAAATTCTTTATGTACAAGAAAACCAGAATGCGGCACCGCCAGTAGCTAGTGGTCAGGCAAATCCTATAAACTTGCCAGCCCCACCGACAGATTTGGCTACAGCGGTAATAAATCTGGCACAACAGCTGTAGCAAATACAGCATATGCAAGCCAATATGCAACGACACCTATGCCAGTCGGACAAGCTAGCACAGTACCATGGGAAAGCAACATGGGACCCCACGCACCTCAAAAGCCAATTATGCAGGCTCCAGTGCAGAATGTTGATGTACCTCAAGGTAGTTACCAGTATCAACCACCTATGTATGGGGCCTATGCTCAGTATCAGTTGGACCACTCTCGATTGATCGAGCATTTTCTGAAGATGAAGCCTAAAGAATACAATGGTAAACCAGCAGATCCTTTGTGGCCAGTCCATTGAATCGATGAAATGGAAAGAAATTTCATGATGATGACGGTTAATGAGGAGGATAAAGTATTGTGTGCAACATTCATGCTGAAAGCCGATGCACACCACTGGTGGAAGTCCACTTGGACTTATCTGTTAACCAAGCATGCCCAATTGACCTGGGCTATCTATAAAGAGGCATTCTTTGAGAAGTACTTCCCCAGAAGTTTCAGAGATGTTATGGAGAGAGAGTTCCTGAGTTTAGATCAGGGGCAAATGACTATGGATGCATACCAACAGCGTTATGAAGAACTGCTTTTCTTTGCACCCTCTAGCATTCAAGAGGAAAATAGTAAGACCCGAAGGTTCATCACGGGACTTAGGGGAAGCATTCGCGAGCATGTTCTAGTACTGGAGAAGAAAGTCTACAACGAAGCAGAACAGATTGCTCGAGTGATAGAGTCGAGCCAGAAAGAGAGCTATTTTGCTCAAAATAGGGGTATAAAAAGGCCAAATGAAAATTCATACAATAGAGGGAATACAAGGACCTTCAAACCCTTCTGTACTCAAGGCTTTAATGCTGCAGCCAAGACTACTCCAGCAGCTCAACCACAACATAAGAAAAATAATGGAGTAAAATGCTTTAACTGCAATCAAATAGGACATTATTCAAGGGAGTGTCCTAAGCCCAGAAAGCAGCTACAACAAGAAAAGGTTTATGCTGTTACATCTGAGGATGCTGCCGCATCACCTGATGTGGTTACAGGTATGACCTGAACCTTTCATTTTGTGTTACATTGTGTGAGCATGTAGACTAAATTAAAACAAATCACAGGTATCATACCTATTAATGGCATACCTGCTAGAGTACTCTTTGATTCTGGAGCTACTCATTCTTTTATATCTGTATCACTTGGGAAGAAGCTAAATCTACCCCTCAGATCTTTATACTACAAATTACTTATACGATCACCTATGGGATTAGAAGGGAAATTAGAAAAAGGTTATGGACCATGTCTAGTTCTTATCGGCGAGAAGACTTTGGATGCAACCTTGATTCAACTTGAGATGGCAGACTTTGACGTTATCTTGGGTATAGATTGGTTAGTTTGGCATTCTGTAAACCTATTGTCTGCAGAAAAGAAGCTAACATTTAAAGACAAGGAAGGAACGAAGTTTAGTTTTACGAGAACCAAACTTCCTCGTAAACGAAACTCATCCTCTCTGCATTGAAGGCTAGAAAATGCCTCGAGAAAGGAGGAGTTGGGTATCTAATATCCGTGGTCGACCTCACCAAGGAGGCACCACGCATGGAGGATATTGATGTTGTGCGTGACTTTACAGATGTACTTCCTGATGAACTACCAGGACTACCACCCGACCAAGCGATAGAGTTTGTAATAGATCTGATACCCGGAGCTGCACCAGTATCTAAAGCACCCTATCGAATGGCTCCTACTAAACTGAAGGAATTAAAGGTATAGTTACTGGAATTATTGGACAAAGGTTATATCAGACCTAGCATATCACCATGGGAAGCTCCAATATTGTTTGTAAAGAAGAAGGATGGTAGTGTTGGATTGTGTATAGACTACCGGGAATTGAATAAGCTGACAATCAAGAATCGGTACCCATTTCCTTGGATCGATGACTTGTTCGATCAGTTGCAAGGTGCCAAGGTGTTCTCCAAGATTGATCTTCGGTTAGGATACCATCAGTTGAAGATTAAGGAAGGTGATATTCCAAAGACAGCATTCAGAACAAGATACGAACATTATGAATTTTTAGTCATGTCTTTTGGATTGACTAACGCACCCGTAACTTTTATGGAACTCATGAATCGGGTATTCCATGATATGTTGGATACATCGGTCATTGTGTTTATTGATGATATATTGGTCTACTCCAAGGACAAGGAAACTCATGTCATGAATCTAAGAGCCGCTCTGCAGCGACTAAGGAAAGAGAAGCTTTATGCTAAATTTACAAAGTGTGAGTTTTGGTTAAATGATGTCACTTTCTTAGGCCATATGGTATCCATTGGGGGAATTAAAGTGGATCCTAGCAAGATTAAAGCCATTGTGATGTGGGAAGCACCTAAGAGTGTTGCAGAAATTAGAAGTTTCCTAGGTCTAGCTGGGTATTATCGATGATTCGTGGAAGACTATTCCAGAATTGCCATACCTCTCACCAGTTTGACTAAGAAAGGAGAAAAGTTTGTTTGGACTGATAAATATGAGAAAAGTTTCCAAACATTAAAGGCTAGATTGATATCTGCTCCCATCTTGACTATTCCTATTCCAGGACAACCATTTACCTTGTACACTGATGCATCTGGGTTGGGTTTAGGATGTGTACTTATGCAAGGAGAACAAGTAGTTGTGTATGCCTCAAGACAACTGAAGACACATGAAAAGAATTATCCCACTCTTGACTTAGAATTAACAGTAGTAGTACATGCTGTCAAGATATGGAGACATTACTTGTACAGAGAGAAATTTCAAATTAAATCAGATCATAAGTGTCTCACTTATCTTTTTAATCAGAAGGAGTTGAACATGACACAAAAAAGATGGCTAGAATTATTGAAGGATTATGATTGTGATATCCAGTATCATCCAGGAATGACTAATGTAGTTGTTGATGCACTAAGCAGAAAAACAATGATAAAATCTCAAGGAGAGGTTAACACGACTGCAGCAATGTGTGTTACAGGAAAAGTATTCAATTATGGTAATGAGCAGTTCGTGATAGATGCACTGGGTGAATCAACCAAACAAGGATTTATTCATTGGTTTTCAAATATGTTCGCAACATAGAAGATTGTACCTGATATAATTGATGAAGTGAAAGCCGCTATTAAATCAGACCCTTATATGAGAATGGTACAAGAAGACATTGAAAAAGGTAGGACTATTCCTGAGTTCACCTTGTTCGATGAAAAGGTATTGAAGTACAAAGGAAGAGTATGTGTTCCTGAAATGGAAAAGTTGGACATTAAACACCGACTAATGAAGGAAGCTCACACCACCGCTTATTCGATACATCCTGAAAGTACAAAGATGTATCATGATTTGAAGAAATTATATTGGTGGAGAGGTATAAAAGTAGATGTAGCTAAATTTGTGTCTCAATGCCTAAATTGTCAGAGGATAAAAATGACAAAGATCGGTAGGATTGTTGCAGCCACTGCTAGAACCAGCATGGAAATGGGACTGCATCACTATGGACTTCGTCATCGGGTTGCCATTGACTCCTCGAGTAGTTGACGTGGTCTGGGTGATTATAGATCGTCTGACGAAGACAAGTCGCTTTATCGTTATACGACCATAGTATACCCTGGAGAGGTTAGCCAAGCTATATGTGGATAACATTGTCAGATTACATGGTGTACGTGAAAGCATCGTGTTCGATAGAGACCCACGTTTTGCTTCAAAGTTTTGGAAAGGATTGCAAAAGGCTATGGGTACAACGTTGAAATTCGGTACTGCATTCCATCCTCAGACAGACAGAGAGTCGGAGCGTACCATTCAGATTTTAGAAGACATGCTTTGAGCCTGTGTAATTGATTTTAAAGGATCATGGGATGAGAAACTACCATTGATCGAGTTTGCCTATAACAACAGCTATCAGGCTACTATACAGATGTCACCCTACGAAGCATTGTATAGTAGGAAGTGTCGAACTCCTTTGTTTTGGAATGAAGTTGGAGAATGGAGCATCGTTGGACCAGAGTTTGTTGAAGAGACTTGTCGAGTAGTCGACATTATCAAGGAAAGAGTTAGAATAGCTCAGAATCATCAGAAACAGTATGCAGATACTCGACGTCGAGACCTTGAATTTGTCGTAGGTGATAAGGTATTCTTGAAAGTATCACCTATGTGAGGTTTAAAAAAATTCAGACAGAAAGGGAAGCTAAGTCCGAGATATGTCGGGCCATATGAGATTCTAGCTTAACGTGGAAAAGTGGCTTAGCAGTTAGCACTACCACCATCTATGTCAAGTGTGCATGACGTATTTCATATCTCATTATTAAAGAAGTATGTCAAAGATCCAACACAAGTTTTGACAGTAGATCCACCACATCTAACTGATGAGTTGACATTCGAAGTAGTACCAACTGAAATCATAAACCAAAAGGTTCAACGACTACGCAACGGTGACATATACTATGTTAAGGTCACCTGGAGGAGCCGGGATATAGAAGAGATCACATGGGAAGAAGAGAATGCTATGTGGAAGCAATATCCTCACCTTTTCGACTCAGAAGGTATGTGTAAATTTCGAGGATGAAATTTCTAATAAGAGTGGGGGAGTTGTAAGACCCGTATTGAACTAACCGGTCTTACCACCTTGTACCAGGTCTACCTATCATGGTCGAGCCACATGGACCAAGTGCGTGAAGAAACCATACGACCAAGTATGAAATTTAACTCAAAAATAGTCAAATGTGAGTATGTGGTCGCATGCCTAAACAGGTGTGACCGATCCCACCTCAAAAGAGTCCAACCCATGACTTTTTAGTCGTGGGGTCGCATGACTAAAAAAACATAGGGTCGACTGATTCTGCGACCCTACATGCGACCCTATGAAAATAGTCAGAAGCCCGAAATTAGGAAACCTTCCTAATCCGTGGGAGTTATTTCCTAAACTCATTGGGGCTTATTATGGAGTATTTCCCTCTATGAATAGGACATCCCTTAGCCTATTTTGACTCCTTTAGAACCCTAATTGAAAGTGAGAGAAAGAGAAAGAGAAGGAAGAGAAGAAGAGAAGGAAACTTGAAGAAGAAGACTAAGGAAGAGGAGGAAGTTCAGAGAAACCTCTGAATTAAGGTATGAACCTAATTCCCTACCTGAATAAGAGAGCCTAGAATAGTTATGAAGAACATAGGATTAGGAGAAACCCAAATCATCCATCCATGGACAAGTTCCAAGGGAATCCATAGAGGAAATCATTGTGGCAATGGAAAGTGTGTAAAAATTATAATTTTGAGCCATATAATAATCATAGGAAGGATCATAATGGTAAGCCAAAGATTCTAACATGAAGGAATGGATTTTAGAGTGAAAAGGTTGACCATAATACGTGTGGTCGCACGTAGGGTCGAATGGTATCCGACCCTACGAGACCACATGATCGACCACATGCCCTCAGGAAGTTCCAAGGAGGGTGTGGTCGCACGTAGGGTTGAATTATATCCAACCCCACATGCGACCCTACACCCTAGGGTCGTAGAAACTGCTACCATAGGTTCTACCCTACCTGCGACCCTACAATATCTATTAGTCTAAATATATTGGAATTAATTCTAATTAAAATTTATCGACTTGTTAGGTCTTTCTAGTTATTTAAAAGTGATTCATAAAGCTTGAACGAGGATCTACACTTAATCAAAGGTGAGGGAACAAGACCTAAACTAATTGGCTAATAATAAACTATTTTGTTTATTGAGTCTAACATCATGAATGATTCTATGTTGTATAATTGTAATGTGCATATCACATGTCATCCACTATTCCTGTTATTACTGTTCACGCATATTTAATTCCTTTTATTTATAACATGATGATGATGATGATGCTAGGAATAGGCATGTGAATGTATGTGTGTGGTTAGTGTACTTAATGCGAGTGGAGCATCAGGGGGAGGACGTGACACTGTGGTTCATCCTGGTCACCAGACTCTAGCTCTATCTCTACTCAAGTCTTGTCCACTAACATCGTCGTATCGTCATTACCTTGGCAAAACTATTACGTCGTAGGACATCAGAGGAGGTGGTCTCGGACCATGTAGTCTCTGACTCTGCCGGGGGGCCTTAGCTCTATCTCTATGGACATATTGAGGGATGCTGGGATGTGGCCTTGGATACATTGTTTGACATTAGGGTTGGTTAGTTGCAAGCCCAGTTTGCAAGCCCTTGCCAACACGGGCTTACGTATTGATGTGGGTAGGGCATCAGGGGAAGTATGATGCGGTGTGGTCCTAAGCACTTTAGCTCTATCCCTATTCCATGGTGGGTGCATGTGGGGCGGCAATGGTGTTTGATCCATTGGACGGTTCCACACATTCATCTATAGAGGTGCGACGACCACCTATCCTTTCTATTCTACATTGCAAACCTATAAATCAGACCAAAGATATGAATGCAGGTAACACTAATCACCCTTTTGACGTCGAATATTTTTAGTTAATGATGCAGGTAACACTGTATACGATTATATGAATGCTCCGATGTATGGACATGCGGCGGCGATAAATGCGAAAGTTATGATGGAATTGCATGATTCGTCATGCGAGTGCAACTCATGCGTCTTCGATTAGATTTTTATTTAAATTATTCAGGAAATGTAAATGATTATTTTATTTTAATTTATGTCTTAGTATTTTTGAAGATAATTGGATAATTTATTTATGTTATCATCTTTAGACTCTCGGTTCATTTAATATTAAAGACTTCCACTATCGTGTATTTATTCTGATTTTAGTTGTGGATGTGTATGGTTTAAGCAAATGGACAAAGCCTATTCAAGATCCTGGTTGAACCGTTGGTTTATTGACTGTTCATCACACCATTCTGGTTGGTACAGAATTAGGGTTTGACAGATAGAGCTAGAGTCTAGTGGCCAGGCCGGAGACCACAGTGCCACTTCCTCCCCCTGATACCCTGTCCGCACCAAGCATGCTAAGATAGAATGATACGAAAAGGTGCTAGTGTGAGGAATGATCCCAGACCCCCGGCTCTTCCCATTCCAGGCACCAACAAAAATAATCACATGCCTATCAGTCACATCCTAGCATAGTGAGTATGCATTAACAATAATAATAACTGAAAGTCAAGGATGACATGAGAGTATGCACAAACATCAGTCCATAAAATCAAAGTTATTAACAACGTTTTATTGTTATTAGATTATTAGGGTTTAGGTCCGATTCCCTTACCTAACGCTTGTTTGATAACTTAGTCTGCGTCACAGAATCCAAACTTGCTATCACAAGGTCTTACACGATATTAGGGTTATGTTAGAATTAGTTTCTTAGGGTTTACGTTGGTCGAAAAACCAACTGGGTCAAAAACACTACTCACAGAGCAGACCGGTCGCAGGTACCGGCCATGGCAATGTGGGGAAAGGTGCGACCGGTATGGTCGATCTGTCCCCACAGACCGGTCTCCAGGAGATACCGGCCGTAGGTACCGGTCGCATAGGGTGCGACCAGTATGGTCGACCGATATGTCTCCGGAAGACCATACACCGAGTTCTCGCCTTCCGTTGGCCACCCCCTATAGATTCTAGGGTTTCTCCTATACATTCTAGGTCTGAGCACTGAGTTAAAGTTGTTTCCAACTACATTCAAGTCCTAGTTTCGATGATCTTCAACCTAGAACTTGAATCTAGGGTTTATCGACTAGATTAGGGTTTGACGGTAACATATGGTTTAGATTAATACCTCACTTTGCATGGTATTGATCCAATCATGACTAATCATTCTAGAATGCTCAACGTAGAGGAAGGTTTAAGCACTTACCGTTGGTTCACGGAAATGTGTTTTTCGTCCAACAGCAATGGTGGCTCTTCCCTTTCCTTCCTTACCTCCTTCTCCTTCTTCAATCTCTTTCTCCTCTCTAGGGTTTGTGAGGATCAATGAAAAGGATTTAAGGAGGTTAATGGTCTTTATATAGACTAGGATTGAGTATAGGAAGTCCCCTTACGTTAGGAAAGTCCTAGGGTTCCAAATTTGAAAAGTGGGACCCACAGAGATCCATTTCCGAATCTAAGTGGTCTGCTGCGCAGGCTATACCGGTCGACCGGTACCATCGACCTGTATGAAAATATCACTCTTAATTCTGGTCCGCTTTTATACCTGGTTGTCATTCGCTTGTCCCGTCTGGCCCGGTTATGATTGGAAGATCTGTTACGACATGAATTAAAGGTTTAAATCAGGTTCATGGAGTGCGGGTTTTACAACTCTCCCACCCTTAAAAGAAATTTCGTCCCTAAAATTTGCATGTAGGTTTCACAACTCCCTCACCCTTAAAATAAATTTTGGCCTCGAAATTTGAACGTACCTTGGTCGTAAAAAAGGTTAGGGTATTCCTTTCGCATCGCGTTCTCTTCGTCCTAAGTGATTTCTTCTACATCTTGGCTTTTTCAATGCACTTTTACATAATGAATATCCTTGCTTTGGAGATGTTGTACCTTTCGGCTTATGAGCATCACAGGTACTACTTTAAATGTCAAGTCCTCTGTCAAGTCTGGTGGATCTGCTGTCAAGATGTGCGATGGATCCCTGACATACTTCTTCAATAAAGAAACATGGAACACATCATGAACGCTTGACATGGATGGTGGTAGAGCCAGTTGATATGCCACATTACCATGTCTGGTCAAAATCTCGTATGGTCCCACATACTTGGGGCATAGCTTTCCCTTCTTACCAAACCGTTTCAGACCTCGCACAGGTGATATCTTCAAGAACACCTTATCACCTACTGTAAACTTCAGATCTCGACGTCGGTCGGTTATCTGTATAGTGCTTTTGTCGAACTTGAGCTCTTCAGTCTTTCCTTAATTTGATCAATCACTCGACAAGTTTCTTCGACGAACTCCGGTCCTACAATCCTTCCTTCTCTCATCTCATTCCATAACAGAGGTGTACGACATTTCTTCCCATAGAGTGCCTCATATGGAGCCATTTGGATCGTAGCCTGATAACTATTATTATAAGCAAACTCGATAAGCGATAGCTTCTCGTCCCAAACTCCCTTGAAATCTAGGGCACATGCTCGGAGCATATCCTCTAAGATTTGAATAGTTCTTTCTGACTACCCGTCTGTCTGAGGATGAAAAGTTGTGCTAAACTTCAACTTGGTTCCCATAGCTTTCTGTAATCCTTTCCAGAACTTTGATGTAAAATGAGGATCTTTGTCAGATACTATACTTCTGGGATGCCACGAAGTCTGACTATATTATCCACATATAGCTTGGCTAGCTTCTCCATGGTATACTGAAGTCTGATGAATCGAGCTGTCTTGGTAAGTCGATCGACTATAACCCATACTACATCCACCGACCTTGGTGTCAAGGGTAGGCCAGTAACGAAATCCATTATGATACAATCCCACTTCCATGCTGGCTCTGGTAGTGGTTATAGAAAACCTGCAGATCTCTGCCTTTCAGCTTTAAATTTCTAGCAATTTAGACATTGGAATACGAATCGAGTTACATTTGCTTTCATACCCCTCCACCAATATAATCTTCTTAAATCATGGTACATCTTGGTGCTTCTTGGATGTACCAAATATGGGGTGTAATGAGCTTCTGTCATAACTCTATCTCTGATATTTGAGTTCTCACTCTCAAGTATACATAATCATCCACGATACCTGAGTACTTTGTCTGAATCCAAAGTAAAATCAGGGTTGCTTTTACCCTTCTCTAGATCTTCTTGCACAATCTTGAGGTGTGGATCCTGTAGGATTGCTACTTTGACCTCATCTATGAGATCCAATGAGATCTTCAAAGTTGCGAACATCAATGTAAACTTATGAATTAAGCCCTATTCTGCTGGATCTCCTACAGTCTCTAATATATACTCTTCATTATTCTCCATTAAGCCAGAGGCTGCAGCACACAATGCAACATTTGTACTAGGTACGGCCTTAGGTTTCAATGCTCACTTTCTGCTTAAGGCATCAGCCACAACGTTTGCCTTACCCGGATGGTACTAGATGTCATAATCATAATCTTTTAATAGCTCCAGCCATCTCCTCTATCTCATATTCAGGTCCTTCTGAGTAAAAAGGTAAGTTAAACTCTTGTGATCCGACTTAATCTGAAACTTTTCACCATAAAGATAGTACCTCCAAGTTTTGATTGCGTGAATGACCGCTGCTAACTCCAGATCATGCGTAGGATAGTTCTTCTCATGCTCTTTCAACTGTCTTGATGCGTAGGCAATCACCTGTTCTCCTTGCATCAACGCACATCCAAGACCCAACCCTGAGGCATCCGTATATAGGGTAAATGGCAAGCCTGGTGCTGGGATGGTCAAGATAGGTGCAGAGACTAGTCTTGACTTCAAAGTCTGAAAGCACTTCTCACACTCATCTGTCCATATGAACTTTTCTCCTTTCTTGGTTAGTCTGGTGAGTGGAACGACGATTCTTGAGTAGTCTTCTATGAATCTTCTATAGTAACCAGCCAATCCAAGGAAACTACGAATCTCTGCAACTGATTTCGGTGCATTCCATCCTACTATAGCTGCAATCTTGCTTGGATCTACCTTGATACCGTCTGTAGATACTACGTGACTCAAGAAGGCCACTTTCTTCAGCCAAAATTTGCATTTCTTAAACTTGGCGTAAAGCTTCTCCCTTCTTAGCCGTTGTAGGGCTGCTCTCAAGTGTGTTGCATGAGTCTCCCTATCCTTTGAGTAGACCAAGATGTCGTCAATGAATACAATGATCGAAGTGTCTAACATGTCATGAAACACTTGGTTCATCAGTTCAATGAACGACGCTGGGGCGTTAGTCAACCCGAATGACATTACTAGGAACACATAATGCCCATACCTTGTCTTGAAAGTAGTCTTCAGAATATCTGCTGCCTTGATCTTCAATTGGTGATACCCTGATCTAAGATCAATCTTTGAGAAAACCTTTGCACCATACAACTGACAGAACAGATCATCGATCCTAGGCAATGGGTATCGATTCTTGATTGTGAGCTTGTTTAGTTCCCGATTGTCTATACATAATCTGACACTATCGTCCTTCTTCTTCACGAATTGCATTGGTGCTCCCTGTGATGTAATATTTAGCCGATTAAAACCTTTGTCTAATAACTCCCGTAGTTGAGTCTCAATTCCTTCAACTCCATAGGAGCTACTCTATAGGGTGCCTTTGACACAGGTGCCATCCCAGGTAATAAGTCGACAATGAACTCGGTTGCATCATCAGGTGGCAACCCGAGTAAACCTCTTGGAAATACATCAGAGAATTTATGCATCACATCAGTCTCTTCCATCTGTGGTGCTTCTTTAGTAGCATTTACCACATATACCATATATCAAACTCCTTTCTTTTCAAAGCATTTCTTCGCCTTTCGTGCAAAGAGGATGAGCTTTTGCTTCCTAAGCAATATGCTTCTAATAAAACCAAATTATGTGCCATCTTTATTCTTAAATGATAACCTCTTATATGCACATAATCACTTGTAGAGTGTTGAGACAATCAGTCTATTCCCAAGATGACGTCAAAGTCTGCCATCTCAAGTTGATTTAGGTTGCATCCAAATTCTGTCCATCCATATGATTCAGACAATGTTCATAACACTTACCCACTACAACATCTAGTCCAAAAGAGTTTTAACTAGCAAAATCTGGTATAAAGGTCTTAAGAGCTTATCTAGTTCTTTCATCTCTTATGATTTTTCAAAGACTATCATCAAAAATTTCATATTGCACTCAGTAGCTTACATCTCTTTTATCACTGATGTTCTACCCTGATCTCTCTTTTGTATATCTCGAAGAGCATCTTCTGACTATTTACTCATTACATAACCCAAGTCTATCTATAAGCATTAGGGTATATGCTTATAAATTCATTAATTCAGCCAAACTCTTTTGATCTTTACTTAATCATCTCACTCGACATTGGGCATAACTTAGTATTACTTGTACTAATCCGAATACTATCAATGCCATAATTTTTTACTTCATCCTTGTATCCACTCTTAGATCTGCCTTTAGAAATCTTTTGTCTTGTCAAAATTCATACCGATATAGCCATCTTTAACTCTACTTGAGTGCTATCTATTTCTTTACTGGCTACTCTTGCTAGTTCTCACTTCCTGCTTATGCACTCTTTTACAAATCATAACTAAAATCCATCCATTCAGTAATCTTGAAATAGATCCTCCATTACTTCATTTGAGGTTCCTTGGCTATAGAATCTAATATGAATTTAATCATTGTCCTTCCAATAATTCCCTTATTAACTAAGTATCTCTATCAACGGATGTCAAGGAATATAAGAATCAAAATGTTTATCCAAAAGTAATTCATTTCCTTCTTTCGAATTCAGTATGATGAAGAACACTTGTTTTATCTAGTGAACCTAGGTTCAAAGGATCAGGAGTAAATTTATGGTAATCCAACTAGCATCCAAAGGTCGTTAGGTTGCACGGTGGTCCAAATACATGGAAGTAGAGATTTACAGCTCTTAGCCTCATGGTTATAGGTTCTATCAAGTATATAATGTCGTTGGTCAAGGCACTACAAGAGTAAATCTGGAGAAGTTTTGGTACATCAATAAATCAAGTATAAAATCGAAAAGATGTACATTCGGAATGATTAAACCTTTAAATGTTCATTCGGTTCATATCTATATTCATGGTGTCGATCATGGGAGTAGCTTAGATTGGTATAATTAGGACTAATTCTAAGGAAATAACATCTATAACTCCATTTAACAGGTTGAATCAAGAAGGTATTCTGTCAAGGTACGAGAATTAGAATTAGGTATATGCATCCTCTATAATCATAAGAGTAAGTCAATAATGCACTGCATCCTATATAAACCTATCTAGTTATATGGTCACAATAGATTTGATCCTTTACTGAAACATTTAAGGCTTCATCTTTAGAAAATATTCCTCAACCCTTGGCGGATCATTCTGCCATGATGCAGCTATCCCATACATTGGTGGCTGATAAGGGTAACCACCTTGATACACTGCTTGTTGTGCACCAAGCTTCTATACTGGGGTGTGCATTACTGGGACCTACGGTATGATAGGCACTGTGTTATGGCTAACATGTGCTGGGGGTACAGTATTACTAGCAATCGGTATCCAACACAATATTGTCCCTTAGAGCGGCCACTACAGTGAGTTGTCTCAGCTCACCCAGTATTTAACTTATTATGTTTGCACTAGGGAGCAGGTTTGTCTTCCTTACATTATCATCAGGACCATGCGTCAAGCTACCATGCCTGACCAGATAAGCAACCTTCCTTATGGCCGGCTTATCACTACACTTCTGCAGCACTTAGGGGTGGACATGAGGGGTGAGATTGCGGTCGAGGACACTATGACCTCAGACATTGACTGGGACGCCATTGTCCGAATGAGGATGGACAATCTGCCCATCAGTGATGAGGAGTTAGAGGCTTGTCCTTGTCCACTTAGGAGGGTAGCAGCCACAGCAGCAGCAGTAGCAGCAGCCAATGCGGCTCATGCAGAAGAAGCAGGGGATGATGGTGGTGATGATGATGATCAGATGGAGAACGTTCCAGTATCGACACCATAGCCCACACCTGCAGCGGGACCATCCCAGCCTCCTCCCGATACCATGATGGGTATGTTTACGGAGATTGGGGATGCCCAGCATTAGATGAGCCGTGACCTAGGACATCTTTCTCGCAGCCTCAGAGTCACGCAGGAGCAAGTATACTGGCTCAGGGTAGCTTATGAGCGTGACTATGACATCACTGACCCTATTCCTCCTATGCCCCCATCCCCATGATAGATCATTTATTTTCTCCCCCTCACAGCATGGTTTTTATATAACAGGGTAACCGTCCGGCTTGTGGACTGTACCCTGTGGCACCATTAACCCTTGATACTCTTTAGATATTTTATGTTTATAAAATTTTCTTTTTACTTGTTATGGTAATTCATGATCATTCTGCTTGTCACTATGGTTTCCTCACTAGAGCATGATTGTTTATTAATTTCACATTTAGTATAGTATATTATGCTCTTTTGTATTTAGTCTCAGGCATCAAACAAGTGCTTAAGGTGCGTTTTTATTAAGGTTTTTAAATTTTTCCTATCTCAGTTCATTGACTATGTTAGTGCAAATATGGTCTATTGGACAGAGCCTAAGGGCTCTGATACCAAGTTGTCACACCCCAATTCCGATTGAACTAGAAGTATGAGTGAACCATCACTAAACCAATGGTTCACAGTAGGATCTCAATAAGACTGTGTCCACTCATACAAACTATTGCACATAACCATAATCAGAATACAATAAAATACAGCAAAAGTCTTAAATTAAATGAACTGAGTACTTCTATTGATCAATAAATTATCCAGTTATTCAAAATACTAAAACATAAATAATTATCCTTACATCCCAATTATAAATCCAACTGAAAATAAATAAAGAAACAAAACCAACATCCTAGAGGTACATGCAGAAAGTGCACTCGCATGAAGCGTCATACTCGTCCTCTCCTGCTTGCACTTCTAATACAGCAACACCTTTATATGTTGAAGCATCCATGTAGTCCTCCATAGTATAACCTACATCAACATCTAAAAACATGTATATATATACAGGGTAAGCTCACAACTTAGCTCAGTAAGACAATCAGACAATGCAATAAACATATGCATGAATAACATTCACATTATGGTCTGGTTTTAAGTTTACAATGTGCTATAGAAAAGATTAACGGCCACCGCACCTCTATACACGAGTGTGTGGCGCTGCCCAATGGATCAAACACCACTTTCATCCCATATACACCCACCATTAAATAGAGATAGAGCTAAAGCGTCCGGATCAAACACCGCCAATACTTCCCCTGATACCCTACCTATACCAACACGTAAGCCCCTATTGGCGAGGGCTTGCAAACTGGGCTCGCACTAACCAATCCTATATGTCATCACAGTAGGCCCTATCCCAGCACAACTCCCTATGGCATAGAGATAAAGCTAGAGTCTAGTGGCCAGGTCGGAGACCACAGTGCCACTTCCTCCCCTGATACCCTGCTCGCACTAAGCATGCTAAGACAGAACAATACGAAAAGGTGCTAGTATGAGGAATGATCCCAGACCCACGGCCCTTCCTATTCCACACCAACAAAAACAATCACATGCCTAACAGTCACATCCTAGCATAGCGAGTATGCATGAACAATAATAATAACTAAAAGTAAAGGATGACATGCAAGTATGCACAAATATCAGTCTACAGAATCATACTTATTAACAACGTTACTATTATTAAATTATTAGGGTTTAGGTCCGATTCCCTTACCTGATGCTTGTTTGATAACTTGCTCCACGTCACAGAATCCAAACTTGCTATCACAAGGTCTTACACGATATTAGGGTTATGTTAGAATTAGTTTCTTAAGGTTTACGTTGGTCGAAAAACCAACTGGGTCAAAAACACTACTCACAGAGCAGACCGGTCGCAGGTACCGACCGTGGCACTATGGGAAAAGGTGTTGCCGGTATGGTCGACCGGTCCCCACATACCAGTCTCCTGGAGATACCAGTCACAGGTACCGATCGCATAGGGTGCGATCGGTATGGTCAACCAGTATGTCTCTGAAAGACCATATACCAAGTTCTCGCCTTCCGTCGATCACCCCTACAGATTCTAGGGTTTCTCCTATACATTCTAGGTCTGAGCACTGAGTTAGAGTTGTTTCCAACTCCATTCAAGTCCTAGTTTTGATATTCTTCAACCTAGAACTTGAATCTAGGGTTTACCGACTAGATTAGGGTTTGACGGAAAAATATAGTTTAGATCAATACCTTGCTTTGCATGGTATTGATCCAATCATGACTAATCATTCTAGAACGCTTAACGTAGAGGAAGGTTTAAGCACTTATCGATGGTTTGTGGTAATGTGTTCTTCGTCCAATGGCAATGGCGGCTCTTCCCTCTCCTTCCTTAGCTCATTTTCCTTCTTCAGTCTCTTTCTCCTCTCTAGGGTTTGTGAGGATGAATGAAAGGGATTTAAGGAGGTTTAAGGGTCCTTATATAGGCTAGGGTTGAGTTTAGGAAGTCCCCTTACGTTAGAAAAGTCCTAGGGTTTTCAGAAAGGAAGGCGAGATTGTCGGCACTTACGCAGATCCATCCATGAAATTTGGAAAGTGAGACCCACAGAGTTCCGTTTCCAGATCTAAGTGGTCTGCTGCGCAGGCTATACCGGTCGACCGGTACCATCGACCGGTATGAAAATATCACTCTTAATTCTGGTTTGTTTTCATACCCGATTGTCATCCGCTCGTCCCGTTTGGCCCGGTGATGATTGGAAGACCTGTTACGACATGAATTAAAGGTTTAGATCGGGTTCATGGAGTACAGGTCTTACAATACTGATAAAGAATACTCAAGCACGGGTGAGGTGAATGCAATACACTTAGCTCTTCACCTCATGTGAAACATTACCAAAGAATGAAGATACGACCCAAGTGGATCAATCTAGTATCATACCAACATTTCTCCATCATAGGTTTCATCTTGGCATCTTATTCTACACTTCAACCACTTCATTAGGTACACATTGCCCAATCCTTGATGGGTAAGCACATAGAACAGACTCATCCATAGCTCTCACCTAAAACACTAGAGGCTGGTTCCTAACCCTGTCCATTTTCCTGCTTCAGCTGCAAAAGGAGCTTACCCAAAGTTGGTCCATAATAAATCTATGCTAATACCTAAACCCCTATTGGCAACGGTTGCTTATCACAGAATACGAAAACCTAAACCAAGAATATTACTAATGCAGGTACCTATATCCTAGCTTAATGAACCAAGATAAATGGTTTCATTTCAGCTATCTGGATTCACTAGGACACAAGCAAATGGTAAATAATCATGTTATCAAACATCTACATGTTATCAAACATTCCATAATCAACCAATCTAATATAGAGTTATAATATACAAATGCATGAACAGATATCACAGTTATTAGATAGCATGTCGTCACACAGTAATCCAAATAATTAGCAAGCACATGCATATAAAAATAAGAAAATAAAATACGTACTAATCCCTCATCTGTATCTGGTGAGCTAGTCTTTACTCTGCAGTAGACTGGGTCCATTTCCTTGTTTTCTTATGTTGGCTTACCTATTACAATTAAGGTATGAATGTTATTTATGATTGTTTATTCTTTCTTCCATTAGGTCTCAGGTATTCTCATTAGTCTTAGGAACATGTCCTACGATTACTTAGTTAAGTCTCAAGGTCCATAGTTAAACATTCAACCAAAATAGGCTTGCTGTAATGAGGTGGCCGATGAAGGTAGTCGATCAACTATGGTGGTCGATCATCTCAGTTTTATCAACCACCTAGGTAATTCGGCCTAGATAGATTCCAGAGGCTTACACCTCTATAGGGTTGCTTCTACAGGTGTTTTATGATGGATTTAAATCATTGGATGAGATAGAATCATATTTCCATAGGTTATATGCAAGTCTGGTTGATCACATCGAATGTTGGCTTTGCAACCACACATGGTTATACACTTAGGAGCATATTCTACTCAAAACAATCATTTTAACATATTCATTATGTCATTCTTGAGGAGTGGGATAATTAACATAGTTTAAATAGTCAATTGGGATTAAAAATACCAAAAATACACCTCTCTGAAAGTCATGCGATCGATAATAGTAGAGGCCGTCGATCAACTCAGTTTGATCGACCTCCTTGGTCAACAGCCTAGTACTAGAAAGCTTGAATTGATTTAATTTCAGTCATTTCTCCAAAGCATGAGGTTAAGGGCTATCCTAGAGGAATTCTAAGCATCTGTACAACATTAATGGACATATTCCAATCATACTTGAATGTTATACATCAATATAAAGTACTACTTTAATGCTTGTATCAGTTTATTCATTATCAGCATTATGGAACAATTCTACCTATTCTCCATTAATGGCTTCTTCTAGAATCTTGTTTCAGCATGATCAGTGGTTGGATTTTACCTCCTGAGAACTTCAAGGGTTCAATTTATGTAAGGTGAGATGGTGGCGTGTCGAATGCACTAAACTAATTACGTATTTCTTCACTAACCTAATTAATAAACTGTAAATAGGGTACGCAAAGGTTGATCCCACAAAGAGTGATTAGATCAAAATTTATATTCAACTCAAACTAAATATACTAATTAATGCTAAGCAAATACAATAACGAAGGGGGGTTTTGGTTGGTTGAGTCAAATTAAAAGTAAACAGACAGAATTTAAATAAGAAAATAATTAGATGAGAAGATTTAGTTCTTGGTTCAATATTTATCCACACATGCAATGAGTAAAATTAATCGCAATGTTACTCTCTTCTTTACAATTAGAATTAAAGACCCTATATAACAATAAGCTTTGTTACCTGAGTTTTCCCTCGATTATCTCTACAGAAATAAGTTCATCAAATAGATCTAACCATTAAACAATACTGAATAAGCTCTCAATGTTTAATTCAATGACTGTATTAAATAAGTGGAAAATAGATCAATTAAGCAACAATCACACATGAACGGGGATTATTTAACTTAGGTTATATTATTTACAATAGTGACATGAAAACTTGAACATAATCATCTACCACTATTTACTACTTGTGAATAGAATCAGGATGATTACGTATCACAGATTCTAGATTTTAACGATTAATATTAATCTAACTGATTCAGTAGACCATTACTGAATTATTCAGACAAATATCATAAATAAAGATAAAAGAATAACATAAACAATTCTAATAAAAGAGAGAAGAAGAACAACATTACTGAATAGTGATTACACCATTGACATGAGTTTGAGCTTTAAAATCTCCTTGAACTGAATGAAAAAATTAATCAGACATTACAATCCTTTCAGAGAGAAAAATTTTCAACAAAAGAGAGAGAGAGATTGATTATCTTCAACACTAGTGCTCTATATATAAAACATGACAATCTTTTATAGCTCAGAATTCCTTCTTTGTGTTGGATTCCTTCTCTATTTAGAATTTTAAAATTGTAGAGTTTTATTTCTTCCTTGGAGTTTCTTATTGTAGGTTTCCTAATTTAAGTAGGAGATTCATTATGAAAATTTTATCCACTGTTGAATGCTTTAATCAGATTGTACAACTGTTTCGATTTGGATTTGGATCAGATTTTCATTTCACACTTTGAGGCAAAATTTGGAGGCACAAATTAACTCAAATTTATTTTTTTCATAAACCATTCTAAAAAGGTTGAGACATTCTTTACAACTTTACTGAAGACAACTTTTTAATTCTGGACTCTTTTCAAGTCAAAGACCAACATGAAGCTCAGAACATTAATATTAAAAATGTTCCAATTTTCTTATCGTTTAGCAATTAATTCACAAAAATTTTAAAATATGTCAAATTATTAAAATTCATCCTATTCAATTCAATTTGGTATAAAACACATCAAAAAGCATAGTATAAAGGGAATCAAAATATAGAAATTATACACTTATCAAATACCCCCGAGGCACAAATGAACTCAAATTTTTTTTTTTTCATATACCATTCTAAAAAGGTTGAGACATTCTTTACAACTTTACTGAAGACAACTTTTTAATTCTGGACTCTTTTCAAGTCAAAAACCAACATGAAGCTCAGAACATTAATATTAAAAATGTTTCAATTTTCTTATCGTTTAGCAATTGATTCACAAAATTTTTAAAATATGTCAAATTAATAAAATTCATCCTATTCAATTCAATTTGGTATAAAACACATCAAAAAGCATAGTATAAAGGGAATAAAAATATAGAAATTACACACTTATCAAATACCCCCACACTTAGTTTTTGTAGGTCGTAGGGCAAAGACAAAGATAAAAAAATAAAATAAAATCTTGACTCACTTTCATAGGAGTCACAATTACACTTAGCACATGCAATAAGCTTTTAAACCCTTAAGTCATCCCTAGTAAATGAGTTATGTCTCGTGAATGTTTTTAGAGAATAAACACATAAAATTCATATAAAAATTTCAAACATTAACTTTAGTATTTAAAAAAAAGAACATACACACATCCTATTAATATAGACACTTAACCTGAGATCAAGAAAAAAAAAATCTCCACACTTAGACTTTATTACCTCATATGATTCAAACACTAAGCATGCATCTTTAATTAGAGAATCTTGTTATATCTTCCAAACATACCTTTTCTTAAGGTAAAACCTATGTTAACACACTGACAACCAAGACCCAAGATTTTGAGCCTATTTAATCATATTCAGATATCAACACTTATATTTCATTTTTTTTTTACACTCTTCCTCTCTAAGCTACTCTACTATAGTTGGCTTGAGTATTGCTGGTGGTTATGCATTCCTATGTTATTTATATAGCTTCTCTTTTTGCATATATCGTCAAGGATATTGATGCTAGAGAGTAATTTTTTTTTTAAGAAATCTAAATTCTCATCTAAGAAATTTCAATGAAGACACCTCGCTTCCTGAGGTGGAATGCTTTGTCTAGTTCCAAGAACATAAACTCTTATTATTATCTCAATTCATTTTTTAAGAAGGTCTCAACTATAATCAAAGGCTTAAATTATCAACTAAAATCATAAAAGGTTCATACCTTTAGATTAGATAACATGTATTTTCTAACTCGATCCCCACCTCAAGATACAAACTAGCTACTATCCTTACATAGGTTTTTATTACTTCGCATATGATGGTATCATAAGTCTTTTTCTCCTTCTATTTTTGTGTCAAAACCATAGAAAGAGTGTATAACATTACCAAAAATCAATGTTAAATATGTTAAAATTTTTCCATGAAAGCTACTCTCAAAGCACAATAACACTAAAAGAAATTAAAAATAAAAACACAACACTAAATAAAGTTAAATAAAATATAAAATAAATAAATAATAAAGCTAAATTAAACATAAAACTCTAAATAAAACTAAATTTCCTATAATAGATCCTAATTTTCCTCCTTCATACTTAAATCTGATATTGTCCTTAATGGAAAATAAGTACGCAAAAGAAAGCAGATAATAGAGAGAAGAAAGACAAATCTATTTTCTAGGGTTGCCTCCTAAGTAACATATTTATTTAACATCATTAGCCCGATTCTAGCTTTATCCATCACGCCTCATAAGTAAGATCTGCTAGTTCTACTTCTTTAACATTGTCCATTTGAAAATCATCATAGTAAGGTTTAAGTCTGTGACCATTCACCTTAAATATCTTGTTTGATTTTAAGCTCCTTATTTCTACTGCATGATGAAAAACATTAGTCACAACAAAAGGATCAATCCAAAGAGAACCCAACTTACCTGAAAATAGCTTTAAACATGAATGAAATAAAAAAACTTTCTGGCCAACAATAAAATTCTTCTTAGAAATCATCTTGTCATGAAAGGTCTTGGTTTTTGCTTTGTAAATGCTGGAGCTCTCGTAGGCATCATTCCTTAGCTCCTCAAGTTTTTACAGTTGCAACTTCCTTTGAACACCAGCATCAGTCATATTCATATTGTAATGCTTGACCGCCGGTAGGCTTTGTGTTCTAATTCTACGAGGAGATGACACGGCTTATCGAAAACCAATCGGTATGGGGACATTCCAATGGGAGTCACAAATTCCAATATTTCCTATTATAATTTGTTGTCTTTTTTAAGATAGACTTTACCTCTCTATTGGATACATCAGCTTGGATATTGGTCTATGGATGATAAGAGGTGGAGACTTTATATACAACATGGTATTTCTTAAATAATGCCTCTATCGTCCTATTACAAAAATGAGTGCCTTTGTCACTAATTATGCTCTTTGACATTCTAAACCTGACAAAAATATTAGTCATGTGATAAAATTTGCTACAACTTTGGAATCGTCAGTTCTAGTGGCTTTAGCTTTTACTCATTTAGAAACATAATCCACAACTAAAAGGATGTAAATATTACCAAATGAAGAAGGAAATGGACCCATAAAATCAATGCCCCATACGTCAAAAATTTCAACAATTAAAATGGAGGTTTGAGGCATTTGATTTCGATGGGAGATATTACCTATCCTTTGGCAATTATCACATGACTTGTAAAATATATAAGCATCCTTGAATAACAAAGGTCAATATAAACCACTTTCTAGCACCTTGAGGGCTGTCCTTTTTTATCCAAAATATCCTCCACATGCATAAGTACGGGAATGTTAGAATTTGAGCAAATTCTATTTTAGATATGCACCTTCTTATGACTTGATCAGCACAATGCTTCCACAGGTAAGGGTCATTCCAAACATAACATTTGGCATCACTCTTAATTTTATCCCTCTAAGCTCTAGTCAAATAAGGAGGTAACACTTCAGTGACTAAATAATTTATAATATCTACATGCCATGGTGCTACTATGTTAAGGTAAAACAATTGTTAATCAAGAAAAGTTTAATTTAAGGAAAGTTTATTTTCTTCAAGAACTAAACAGTTAAAGTGGTCTGTAACTACATTGTCAGCTCCTTTCTTATCTTTAATTTCGAAGGCAAATTCCTGAAGAAGGAGGATCCACCTTATCAATCTTAGTTTTACTTCTTTCTTTGTGAGTAAGTTCCTAAGAGTTGCATGATCAGAAAAAATAATAACTTCAGCACCTAACAGGTACAACCAAAATTTTTTTAAAGCAAAGACAACAGATAAAAGTTCTTTTTCTATTGTAGAATGATTAAGTTGGGCTCTATTTAAGGTTTTGGAGGCATAGCAAATGACATGGGTAACTTTGCTAACTCGTTGACCTAAGACAGCTCCTATTGCATAGTTGCTGGCGTCACACATGATTTCAAATGGTAAATGCTGGTTCGGTAGTTGTATCACTGGAGCAGTTGTAAAAAGTTCCTTTAATTTGTCAAATGTTGCTCTGTACTTTTCATCAAACTCAAAATCCATCTCTTTCTGTAGCAATTTGCATAGAGGTAATGCTATCTTTGAAAAATCCTTGATGAATCTTCGATAGAACCCTGCATGGCTAAGAAAAGATCAAATTTTCCATACACTGGTGGGGTAAGGTAAAAGTGAAATCAGATCTATCATAGACTAGTCAACTTCTATTCCTTTGGATAAAATGATATGCCCTAAAACAATTCATTGTTTAACCAATTCATTGTTTAACCATGAAATGACACTTTTCCCAATTAAGCACAAGATTAGTTTCTTTGCATCTATTCAGAATCAGAGTAAGGTTATCTAAATAGTCATCAAATGAGTCCCCATAGACACTAAAATCTTCCATAAATACCTCTATGCTTGACTCAATAAAGTCTGAAAAGATACTCATCATACATCGTTGAAATATGGTTGGAGCATTGCAAAGACCAAAAGGCACTCTTCGGTATGCAAAGGTACCAAACGAACAAGTGAAAGTAGTCTTCTCTTGATCCTCTAATGCTATCACAATCTGGTTATAACCTGAAAATCCATCTAGAAAACAATAATAAGCATGACCAGCTAATCATTCAAGAATTTGCCAAAAAAAATAAGCAGGTATTTGAGCATCATGTATTATCAAGCTTGAACACAAAATGTCTTCGATCAAAGGACAACTCATTGCTAAAGGCCAACGGACTATTATAGTCTCTATTCATCCAGTGCTGTATGAGATTCTCACATCGCACAACAACTCCGTAGCAATTAAACCAATGCCAGCCTGGCTATCACCAAATTACTTGAACAAAATGACAACATTATCAATTGGAGTTGTTGGGATAGTGATGTAGCCCTTACTCCTCCTGATTCACTAGTATTTGATGGATCTCCATATGCATCTCCTTACTCTTGATTCCATTGCTGAAGAAAATATCATGAACATGATGGAAATCTAAAGGTTAGATCCCAGATTGTGATGATGGGATCACGTCACACAATCTGGGATCACGTCAACCATGACATCACCAAATAAATGGCACGGTCATTAATACGTAACCGTATACCATATGTATTCTGCCACTATCTCAGGAAGAATCATCAAATCAACCCTATATCACGGAGTTAAAATCAGACATAGATTGACAAATAAACGTCTCCTTTTTCTCATAATGACATAAAGCAAAAGTAAAAATAGAAAAGGCAAAAGCAATAGAAGCCAAAGCAGACATAACAAAAGGCATAAAGTAAAGGACGATGAAAGATAACCACTTTGGAGTTTGTCTCCCACTCATACCAAATGGGGATTCTCCTACGATGACCCAGCTCTACAAATAGAGGGCCATTCTTTGAAGTTCGAGGAGGATAATTGGAGACCCAAATTGGAGACCAAAGGAGGCCAAGGTGCTCTAGCATATCTTCTTTCTTCTTTCATCAAAAAACCAAAACCCTTCTTAGCCAAACCATCCTTAGAGCCCAAATAGGTTCAACCTACCTTCAAAGATTATAACCCAAAGTTCCTGATCAAATTGTCTTGTAACCAAGGTGTTATGTAAGTTTTCTCTAAACTCCTTTCTATTTCAAAGTTTCTGATTGTATCTTGTAATTTACATTTTACTTTTAGTATCAAATATTATTTTACTTGCATACCGCCTTCATGACTGGTTATCATTTTCAAATTTAATTATTTGCTTTTGTTTACATATCACCGTCATGGCTGGTTTGCATTTCATTTGCATTTAATTTTAAATATATTTATCTTCTGTAATTTTATTCTAGATTCCTGGTTCACAATTGTTATCAAAGCCATTTGCTTGAAAAAAATAGGCGGGTATTGAGTTTAGATTTTATATTTTGTTTGTTGTTTCTTTTACAATCCTACCCCGATTGTTTACTGGAACTAGAGAGACTTGTGTAAAGGGTCATGGAGGACAGCATGGTATATCTCCCGTACACATGATGAGCCTGTGTTAAGTTTAGTTCTGGTCTCAGTTTGGAGAATAGTAGGTACGATTGAAACATATAATAAAATTAAAATACTATATTCAATATGAGTTAGTTAATTTTGTCAGTGTCTCCTCGATTTTTTTCAGATGAAGGAACTAATTCTACAAAAACTACCATAATTTAAACACATTCTCTTTTTCAAATAAACAAACAAATCTTTAAGCTAGATTTTGATCTACCTAAATATCAACAAAACCGAGAATGGTTTTTTAGCTATTTCTCATCACAAACCCAACAACATATTTGAAAACAGTGGTATGATTGTATAAATAGACTAAAGATGTATATTTCTTTCTATTTCTATTTAGATAATTACACTAGAATAATAAAATTAATTATCCATTTCCACATACCCTCCCCTATCGTCAAATAAGCAAATCCATTCAAGATCTTAAACAATTAGGATTCTTAAATGAAATACACAAGCAATTTGAAGATCGAGAAACCCCACAAGATCATGATCTACTGACTATCAGTCATAAGACAGTTACCATTCCTGATTTTCCCCAAAACATTCCTTTACAAACAAGCAAAAATCCACCAATAGAACAAACGAAATCCATTTCCGACTTATCCCAAACACCGTATATTCCAGACAAAGAATCTGTCCGCCTTATGATAGTTTCTGCTTTTCCCATGTAACTGAAGAACTTTGAACAAATAGTCTTGATCAAGAGTCAACCTCTGACAAATCTCCAATCCCAAAAAAGAAGAATGAATTTCTAAAATAAGATATGATAGTTACCAAAAGTATCATTCCTCAACCAAATTGTCAAGATTATTATAAACTATTTTCCCCTAATTTTCAAAATAAACAATGAGAAAATCATTTTCAGATACTACTTCTTAACAATAGTGAAAATATGATTGATTCTCCCTCCATTAAAGAATTAGAAAAAAATATCAACGATTATACTAATCTATTTGCAAAAAATTTTGATAACATATTTAACACCTCTAGGCTTTCCACCCACCTAGAAAGATGGTCAAAATATGGCCAATTTTACAAACAAATCATTGATAAAAAAAAAAAATCTTTCCAGATATTCAAGAAATATTTTCGCAAGACTAACATCATTAAATCCCTATTACATCAACATCACAAAATTTTAAAACATTGGAAATATAAGAGAAATAAGCATCATAAAAACAAATTTTATAAACAAATTTTTGAATCAAAATCCTACAAATATCGATTACACCAAAAAGACCTTACAGAAATCCAAAATAAAAATATTTATCAACAAATTCAAAATTTTCATATGCCCCACAACTACGATTATTACATTAGTGTGATTGAACAAGGAAACCTAAAACAAAACAAGCTTGATGACCAAACATGACATGTTTCTTCAACAAATTTTTCAATCATACCAATTGAGGCTACTACCCAAGATCTCTAAAAAGATCTCTAAAAAGAAAGTAAACAAAATAAATTAGAAATTTCTAACTTTAAACAATAAAAGATCAAAACTATAATAAATCTTACAAATGATCAGACAAACCATATCTCCTTTTATGTCTGTCATTATACATACTATGAGGATATCTTTTATCCATTCAAAGAAAAGGATATATTACCATATCCACCAATGCGTACCTATTTTACCCAATTAAATTTCTTAAACCAAATATACAAACAAATAGAGGCCATCCAAGTTATCAGAACTCCATACCATAGTAATTCTAGGACAACCTTTCTTGGAATTGATCAAACCATTCACAATATCCCAACATGGGATCACTACCATATCTGTTGATCAATAAATTTTGTTTCCTTTTTTATATTCTAACCAAACAGGTGGAACTACTTCAACAAAATTTCGGAATATGCCTATAGCACCATTAAATGATCCCACACGCAACAATAACATGTCTTTTCAAGATGCTACCAGCAAGGGTATAACGGATCAAAACCTGATTAAAGTTTTGGCTAGTCTACAGCAAACGGCTCGTAGAAAAGACAAATCAAATCCGTTATGACTGAAGTCTTTGCCAAAAAGACCACAAAATAAATTCTTGATATTTCAGACTCATAAAACCCTGAATCCTATCTATTACCAATTACTTAATCAATTATTATTTTATTTTAACCAATCCAACAAAAACCTATTCATAGCAACCATGCACAAAATCGCTGATTAACTTTCCCCACAACCAAGTCTTCCCAATTTTGAATCATACCACATAAATTTTAATGTCCTATCCGAAGCATCCTGGATAAACTTCCATCAACGGCTTGCTAATCTAATGATACTTTGGACATCAACCCTTACACCTACCATGACTAGTGTTACTGGCTTTAATCAATGCAGTGTGGCCACCAACCACCCTCAACAAGCAAAATTATGACTTTATGAACAAGGTTTCATCAAAAACCTCTTGACCAATGATCTATCTGACCTTGATGGATTTCCCCAAATATTAATCAACTCCATCAAAGGTCTTCATATCACTGATAAATCAATCCACCTCAAATTTCTATCCATTCCTCCTGAATGGATTCAAGATAGCCTTATTATGATTTCATCCCAGCAACATCCTTTATTCGCATTATCTAAGACTCTGATGAGCCATCATCAACACTAGCTCAATTAGAAGCCGAAACAAATCCTAAGTTGATCCGAGCATCATTTATTATCAACCTTGAATCTACTAGATATATTTTGCCAGATAGCAAGCATTGCTTTTCTTATTATGGCTCCTCCAAAAGATCAACCAAATTCTATCATCAAGTCCAAAATAGGTTATTCTAAACCTCTTCTATCTTCATCTTCTTTAATTCAATCTGGTACCCAATTCAACCAACCCAAATCTCACACTCCATTACAACCTCAAAACAAACTACCAAATCGGTAACCAAATTGCTCTCTCCGTCCTCATCAACCAATAAACTTCAATACATCAAAAAATTACCATATGAAGAAATTTTCCCTCTAGATGACCAATGATCAAAAGATGTAACATTCCCCTTCAAATCACTTAAAAATGTTTTTACAAAGATTGGTACTTTTATAACCCAAACCCTACTAAAACCCAAGAATTCTATAAGTTCGTACTTGTAGATACTGATTCAATATCAATCAAACAACACTTTGAAAAAACCAAACCAATCTTGGTGACCCATTCTACAATCATTATTCATTAAATTCTCACAATCTAAGATTGGGCTAATTACCCATTAACAAATAAATCTTTTTTACAAATTACCATAGCCAATCCTATCATTATTTTGATTATATTGATGCATGGCATTGTGCATTCTTATATCAAAATAATTTGTTTTGGCGTTCTTGATTTTTTATATTTGACCACAAATTTGCCAGTAAATTACCAGCTTAGTTTTTCCTATGGTGGAATATTTACAATCTCATTATTGAAATACTACCTGAACCACTCTAAAATCTCTATCAATATTTTTGTGACAAAGCTACCCTCATACCAACACAACCACCACTTCTTCGATACTTTATCACCTGCTACTTGACATGGATTATGTATTAGGACTATGATCAAATCATAAAACATGAAGAAGACTACCAAATTTCAACTCTGATTTACATGTTCTATGTCAAATGGTGGACCAATTGTGATACTAAATATTGCAATAAAGAAGTCATCTTTAAAACCCTCTCTGGGGTCAAATCTACAAATGCTATCAGCAAAGGTAAACAACTTACAACAGAACCAACCCCTTATCAAATTCTCAAAGCCAAGCAAGCTGAGATTGAAGCCCAACTAGTCCTTCTCCTACCTCAATCAGACACATCTGATGAAGAATCAACTGGCTCAGTACCACAACCTGGATCAATCCATTTGTTCCAAGAATAATTTGCCCAAGACCCATATGTCTCAGATTCTGACCCTGATGCATATGAAAGCCTTGAAGAATTAAGCCGGTAGTTTGTTACTCAACATCGGCGCTCAACTTGCAACAGCAACAAAGGATCCCATCGATCCATAATCAAATAATCAAACCCACAGCAAGGATCAAAAGCAATGGTCAGATCCCAAATCGAGATGATGGGATCATGTCAGCCATGACGTCAATAAACAAATGGCACGGGTATAATACGTAACCATCATACATATGTATTCTGTCACTATTTCAGTATAGATAGTCAAGCCACTATCGGACCCACATTAATACGATATAAATCTTAAACTAAACCAAAGAGAAAAATAATATCCTCAGATATGTAGAATGCCTTGGTGCAGTTCTTGAAGAATCTCCAACTCATCATCAAATCCGTGACACAAAGCGTCAACATCCGATATGGAGTGACAACCAAACGTCTACTTTTCTAAGGGTGACATAAAGCAAAGTGATCACATGGAAAAAACAATAGAGAAAGCATTTCTCAAAAACCAAAGAGTCAAAAGATAAATCATTCATGAAGACTATTTTCAAAAAGAAACAATACAATCAAATCAACTTTGGAGTTTGTATCCCACTTATGAAAAGCAAAGGCTCTCCTCCAACTCTTTAAGTTTATAAATAAAAACTCATTTCTTCAGTATAGAGGAGGATAATTGGAAACCCAAATAAGAGACCCAAGTAGGCCAAGGTGCTCTGACATTTCTTTTTTCTTCCTTCATCAAAAAACCAAAACCCTTCTTAGCTAAATCAACCTTAGAGCCCAAATAGGTTCAACCTTCCTTCGAAGATTATAACCTAAAGTTCCTAATCAAAGTGTCTTATAAGTTCAAAGTTCCTTTCAAATTTCCATTTTGTATCAAAAATTTTATTGTACCCTGTAATTTACATTTTACTTTCAGTATCAAATATTATCAAATATTATTTTGTTTGCATACCCCTTTCATGGCTGGTTATAATTTTCAAATTTAATTATTTGCTTTTGTTTACATATCGCCTTCATGGCTAGTTATCGTTCTGTACTTTCTCATATATTCCTATTTCACTTATTGTATCAGAGCCATTTGCTTGAAAAATAAGCGGGTATTGAGTGTATATTTTATATTTTATTTATTATTTTTTTACAATCCTACCCCAGTTGTTTACAAGAACTAGAGAGACTTATGCAAAAGGCTATGGAATGCAGCGTGGTGTAAGTCCCTTAGTCACGATGAGCCTGTGTTAAGTCTATTTCTGGTCTTAGTCCGAAGAATAGTAGGTATGATTGAAACATATAATAAAATTAAAATACTATATTCAATATGAGCAGTTATTTTAGTCAGTGTCTTCTCGATCTCTTTCAGAAGAAGGAACTAATTCTACAAAAAGTAACATAGTTCAAACACATTCTCCTTTTCAAATAAACAAGCACATCCTTAAGCTAGATTTTGATCTACCTAAATATCAACAAAATCGAGAATGGTTTTTTAGCCACTTCTCATCACAAACCCAACAACATATTAGAAAATAATGGCATAATTGTATGACTGACTAAAGATAAATATCTCCTTCTATGTCTATTTAGATAATTACACTAGAATTAATAAAATTAATAACCCATTTCCACATACCCTCCCCTATCCTCAAATAAGCAAATCCATTCAAGATCTGGAACAATTAAATTTCCTAAACCAAATACACAAGCAATTTGAACCCCCACAAGATTAAACCCCACAAGATCACAATTTGGTGACTATCAATCATAAGACAGTTACCATTCCTGATTTTGCCCAAAAAATCCTTTGAAAGCAAGCAAAAGTCTGCCAATAAAACAAACATAATCTATTTCCAACTTATCCCAAATATTGTATGTTCCAGACAAAGAATCTGTCTGCCATACGACAGTTTCAGCTTTATCGTATGTAACTGAAGAACTTCCAGCAAATAGTCCTGACCAAGAGTCAACCTCTGACTTATTTCCAATCCTAGAAAAGCAGAATGAATTTCCAGAACAAGATATGATAGTTACCAAAACTATCATTCCTCAACCAAATTGCCAAGATTATTTTCAACTATTTTCCCCTAATTTTCAAAATAAACAACGAGAAAATCATACTTAGATACCACTTCCTAACAATAGTGAAAGTATAACTGATTCTCCCTCCATTAAAGAATTACAAAAAATATCAACGAGGCAACAAATTTTGATAACATATTTACCATCTCTAGGCTTTCCACCCACCTAGAAAGATGGCCAAATATGGTCAATTTTACAAATAAATCATTGATAAAAACAAATCTTTCAAAATATTCAAGAAACATTTTCGCAAGACAAACATCATTAAATCCCTATTACATCAACATTATAAAATTTTCAAACATTGGAAATAAAAGAGATATAAGCATCATAAAAACAAATTTTATAAACAAATTTAAAAATCAAAAACGTATAAATCTCAATTAAACCAAAAAGACCTTACAGAAGTCCAAAATAAAAATATTTATCAATAAATTCAAAATTTTTCATATGCCCCATAGCTATGATTATTACATTAGTATGATTGAACAAGGAAACCTAAAACAAAACAAGCTTGATGACCAAACACGACACATTTCTTCAACAAATCTTTCAATCATACCAAATGAGGCTACTACCCAAGACCTCTAAAATGAAAGTAAACAAACTAAATTAGAAATTTCTAACTTAAAACAACAAAGACCAAAACTTTAATAAATCTTAGAAATGATCAGACAGACCATATCTCCTTTTATGTCTATCATTATACATACTACAAGGATATCTTTTATCCTTACAAAGAAAAGGATATATTATCATATCCACCAATATGTACCTATTTTACCCAATTAAATTTCTTAAACCAAATATACAAACAAATAAAGGCCATCTAAGATATTAGAACTCTATAGCGCAGTAATTCTAGGATAACCTTTCTTGGAATTAATCGAATCACAATATCCCAACATGGGATCACTACCGTATCTGTTGATCACGATTTTTTTTTCTTTTTTATATTCTAACCAAACAAATGGAAGTACTTCAATAAAAAAATCTGAATATGCTTATAGCAGCACCAAATGATCCCACTCAAAACAACAACATGTCTTTTCAAGACGCCACCCGTAAGGGTATAACGGACTAAAACTCAGTTAAAATTTTGACTAATCCACAACAAATGGCACGTGATAAAGACAAATTAAATCTGTTATAACTGGAGTCTTTGCCAAAAAGACCATAAAATAAATTCTTGATATTTCAGTCTCACAAAATCCTGAATCCCATCTATCACCAATTACTGAATCAATTATTATTTCATTTTAACCAATCCAACAAAACCCCATTCATAGCAACCACGCACAAAATCGCTGATCAACTTTCCCCACAACCAAGTCTTCCCAATCTTGAATCTTGCCACATCAATTTTAATGTCTTATCTGAAGCATCTTGGATAAACTTCCATCAACGGCTAGCTAATCCAATGTTCAGGGGGTCCATTCTGGAAATAAGTATGACCTTGTAGGATAACATATAATGTCTCAATCTCTTTGTTATCCAGACTAGGGTTGTGCATGTCTTCTCCAGCTATGTATAATTGGCTTCGTATCCTGTGAATTTCTTACTCAAGTAGTATACTGCCTTTTTTGTCTTTCCATCTGTATCATGCTGGGCTATCATTGATCCCATAGAACCCTCTAGTACTGACAAGTAGAGGAGTAGTGGTCTTCCCGATACTGGTGGGGCTAAGATTGGTGGGTTCAACAGATATGTCTTGATTTTGTCAAAAGCAATCTGACATTGAGGGTTCCAATCCTTAGGCTGGTCTTTCCGGAGTAGCTTGAAAATTGGTTCGCATGTTGCGTGAGGTGTGCAATAAATCGGTTGATGTACTGAAGTCTTCCCAATAAACCTCTTATTTCCTTTTCTGTCTGAGGAGATGGCATTTCAGAGATGGTTTTTATCTTGGCCGGATCAATTTTGATTCCTCTTTGGCTAACCATAAAACCTAGCATTTTGCCCGCTATTACCTTGAATGCACATTTTTGGGGGTTAAGCCTTAGTTTGTATTGCTTGATCCTCCTAAAGAACTTCCTTAATGCCGGGATGTGACCTTCTCTGGTGAATGATTTTACGATCATATCATCTACATACACTTTTACCTCCTTAGGGTTTAGGTCGTGCAAGACTGTGTGACCATTCTTTGATAAGTTGCCCCAGCATTCTTCTGCCCAAATGGCATCACAGTGTAACAGTAGATGCCCCAGTCTGTTATGAAGGCGGTTTTATCCTTGTCTTCAGGTGCCATCTTTATCTGATTGTTCCCTGAGAATCCATCCATGAAGGACAAAAGAGCATGATTTGCAGTGTTATCCACTAGGATGTTTATCTTTGGTAATGAAAAGTCATCTTTGGGGCTGGTCTTATTCAGGTTTCTGTAATCAATGCACACCCTTAGTCTTCCATCCTTTTTAGGTATAATGACCACATTTGCTCACCATTCTGGGTACTTTGTGACCTCCAAGAATCCTGCGTCAAACTGCTTCATGATATCTTCTTTAACCTTGAGGGTCCATTCAGGCCTTAACCACCTCAGCTTTTGTTTACATGGCCTTGCATCTGAGACCAAAGGTATCTTATCCTGTACGACCTCAGGGTCTATGCCGGGCATATCTTCATAGGACCAGGCAAACACTTCTTGGAACTCCATCAGTAATTCCATCATTTGTTTGGTTTCTTCATCCGTCAAGGTAGCACCGATCATTTTTTCTCGAGATTGCTCTGCTGAACCAAGGTTAATTATTTTGAAGTCTTTGTGTGAGGACAATGAGAAACGATGATCCTTCTCTGGATAAATGTATCCATATCAATGAAGATCGATTGTACTGTTGGAGTGGCCACCTAGATTAAGGTCTAGGACCTCTAAAAAATGTAGCCTCACCCTAAGGTAAGACTTCTATTGACTCGTGACCCAATGTATCAGTTCTTTGGTCTGCAAGAGATCGAGTAAGTATTCAGGGTACGGATATGGGAAGGTGTTAGGCACCCAAATCGCCCGACCAATATCGGCCTCCTAAACTTTCCTTAAATTCTAATTTTCACTGTGCTTGGTCAACTAGATGACTAGGGTTCAATGGGGGATGTCCTAAACCAAGTTGCTAAGTTATTCTAACCTAGGGTTCAGACAATCATGTTTTAAAGCAAATAAACAAGCAAATATAATATACAATATTATATAGTGAACCGGACAAAAAATGGTTCGGTCTTGGACTGAATCTGAGACGTGTAATCTCAAACTGCCTACGTATTCCAATTCTGGAAATCAAGTCAAAAAACGTAGTTTGAAAAGGATTTTGTGATTAAAGATTATGGAAGTGATTTATGCATGTGCTTCAATTAGATTCTTTCTTCAAGTTGAAGTTTATGCTGAATGGATGGTTGATGGGTGGCTTTGTACCGTATTTGGGATTTCCAAATTCCCTACGTATTCTAGGGTGTGCCCTAGAAATCAGGTACAACGTAGTTCAAAATGTTTGTGAGAGTTGGATTTGGAATGTGTACCAAATTCTTTCTATTTTCGTCAATAGGATCTAGGGATGAGACCTAAATTCCTACCATTTTTATTTAGGATGTGTACTAAATTATTTCTATTTTTGTCAATAGGATTTAGGGATGAGACCTAAATTCCTACCATTTTTATTTGGGATGTATACCAAATTCTTTCTATTTTTTTCAATAGTATCTAGGGATGAGACCTAAATTCCTACCATTTTTATTTGGGATGTGAACCAAATTCTTTCTATTTTTGTCAATAGGATCTAGGGATGAGACCTAAATTCCTACCATTTATTTTCTTTCCATTTTTATGGTTTTCTACCCTAATTGTTATTTTCTTTCCATTTTTAGGGTTTTCTACCCTAATTGCTATTTTCTTTCCATTTTTAGGGTTTTTTACCCTAATTGCTATTTTTCAACTTATCTCTTTTCAAGACAAATATGGCAAATAAAAACATTTCATCTAGAGAAGTGGTAGTAATCCAAACATAGCAGTATGCATCCAAACATGGCAGTAAGCATCTAAATATGACAGTAAGCATGTGACAGACAAATATGGCAATAAGCATATGTAGCATTCCGAAACAACAAGAATTATGTAAGCATCAAGATGGTAGACATATCAACATGGAATCCAATGGTTCAGATTTAATATCATCACATAACCAGCAATCAATTAAACATCCAGTGGATCAGATTTATCAATCAATGGCTCAAGATCAAAGGCCATAATTAAATCATGTAAAATAACTTAACATCAAATGGCCATATTAAAATTCACATTAAAAAGTTTTAGATCAATGGTCACAATTAATCACATCAAATTCCCAAGATCAGATCCAGATCAGATGGTCACAATTTAATCATTCAAATTCCAAATCAATTGTCCATATTTAATCACCTAAAATTTTAAGCCAATGTAATCAATTTCATAAAAAATCCAAGCATATTCGGATCAATTTTAACCACATGAAATTTCAAACCCACTCAGATCAATTTTACTCACATCAAACTCAAACACATCAAGTTCTCGGTGGTGTAAGAGATTGTTGTGGGGATAGGAGAGTGCTATGGGAAGATTGATGACCAAGACTAGGATGGATCAGTGAGGGGTTTGAGTGATCAGATATGGGGGCTGCTAGGTGTCAAGGTGTGTGGGGATAAGTGGATAGATGGAAGATCATGTGGACTGCAGAATGGTGTTGTAGAATAGGATCGTGAGGTGTTGGGTGATGAAGTTAATCAGGGAATAGGTGTATAGATAATCAGTTGGGCTTGCTAAGGAGATGGTAGGTGTATATTCAGTGATGGACAGATTGCATGTGTGAGTGGTAGGTAGACAACAGGAGATGGAGGTTGGTATTGACAGATTGCATGTAGGTGGCTATAATGATAGTTGAATAGTTGTGTAGAGGGTGATGCTATAGTGTGGTAGGATGGAGGTGTGGTGTATGGTGATCGGGTGATAGGGTTGATGCATATAATGAAGTGTTGGGTTTTGCTTGGGCGTTAGGTGTCACAAATAGGTGGGTTGAAGATATGGGCCGCAGGCTTATAGTGTAGGTTCAAGCATGGGAGACAGATGGATTGCACAACTAGGCTGGGGTAGTGTGATGAAGATGAGGTGTATGTGTAGGACAGAATCCCAGTTGATGGCCAAGTATGCACGGCTGGGTTTTAGCAGAGGGAGATGATCATGAGTATGGTGGCAATCAGTGGTGCTTTGGTGAGGTTGGGCAGTGATGTATCATGAGATGAGGTGCAGTAACAAACAAACAAAAAAACAAACAGATGGGAGGGGCAGCTTACCTCTAGCGAACTCCTTCTCCTCCTTCTTCTTCTTCTTCTTCACGTTCTCTCTCAATTCTTTGCTCTTTAGATTTCTCCCTCAAACCTCTCTTTTCCCGTCTCTCTCTCTCTCTCATTCTCTCCCTTCCTTTTTTTTTTTTTAAGACCGAAAAGAATCCCTCCTTTTATCTCACCTCTCTCTCGTTTTTTTTTTCAGCCTTTTCCTTGACTTACTGCCCTCTTTTTTTTCCTTTTTTTTAGGCTCTTCTTTTTTAGACCACCGATCCCCTTTATTATATTTCTTTCCCAAAACAAAAAAAAAACCCTCGATCTTCCCTCCTTTTCTTTCCTTATCACCGACCCAAACTTCTCATTTTTCAGCCACCTAGCAGCCTTTTAGGAAAGAAAATCCCGCCTCCTTCTTCTTTCCTCTCCTCTCGGTTCTTTCTCTTATTTTTTTTCTCACCGCCCCCACTCTCTCTCCCTCCTCTTCTCTCCTCGATCTTCTCCTTTTACTGTTTTTTTCTTTTTTATTCTCCCGCTCTCTCTCTCTCTCTCTCCTCTTCTCGATCTTCTCCTTTTACTGTTTTTTTCCATTTTTTATTCTACCGCCCTTTCTCTCTCTCCTCTTCTCGATCTTCTCCTTTTACTGTTTTTTTTCCTTTTTTTATTCTACTACCCTCTCTCTCTCTCTCCTCTTCTCGATCTTCTCTTTTTCTGTTTTTTTTTCCTTTTTTATTCTTTTCTTGATCTCTCTCTCTTTCCTCTTATCGATCTCCTCAATCTTCTCCTCTTCTCCTTTCTCCTCGATCTTCTCCTCTTCTCGATCTTTTCCTTTTCTATTTTTTATCCTTTTTTATATACTCCCTCCATTGTTTCTTATTCTCCCTCTTCTTTCCTTCTTCGGCAATCTCTACCTACTCCCTTTTTTATTCGGATCCTACTTGCTTTTTATATATCAAACATATATATAACTATATAATATATTAATATATTAATATATTAATATATTAATATATTAATATAATATACATATAAGGCATATGTATATATTATATGATATATTATAATATATTATACATTATATAATAATATATAAAAGAAATACATGCATATGTGTCGACATGAATTGGTCCGGATTGACAAGGATTGACTGGGTTGGGCCAAGACTGGCTTGGATTGAGCTGAGTTGACTGGATTGACTGGAATTAACTAGGTTTCTCTCTCTATCATTTCATGGGTCATTTTCACTGTCATTCTGCATGGAATTTTCTGATAACTTCTATTCCCAATTTTCTGCATTCACTTTGTAGAACATTAAAAATGAAGAATATTGGAACTTGAATCACCTCATTTAGAAATAAAATGGTCAACTTATGAATTTATGAAGTTTAAGCGGACCAATTATCGATAATTTAGCTGACCATTCTGCATGGAATCCTTCGGAGACTTCTACCGGAAATCCTTTATGTCCACTTTGTAGAGGACTAAAAATGGAACATAATGAAACTGAAATTACCTGATTTGGATATGGGATGATCAAAATATGAATTTTTGAAGATTAAATGACCATTTCCATATGTAATTTTGCATGGGACCCTCCGGAGACTTCTACCTGAGATTTTCCACATCCACTTTGTAGGACATCACAAATGAAGAATAATGGCTTTGGAATCATCTGAATCCGACGTAGAACGAAAAAGATATGAAGCTTTGAAGTTCTAACGATAACTTTGCATGCAAGCTTGCATTGGGCCCACTGATGACTTCTACCGGAAATTCTTTACGTCCACTTTGAAGAGGACTAAAAATAAGGAATAATGGTACTTAAACCATATGATTCAGATGTCGGATGATCAAGATATGATGATTTGAAATTCAAACAATCCAACTTACGATAATTTGCATGAAAGCCCCTGGGATTATTTATGATAATCATAGAAACATCCCTTGTACGTATCATCCGACTAAAATGATCATATCTTCTTCATTTGATATCAGAATTGAGCAATTCTAGTCTCATTTTGAAGATAATTCTATGACCTAGGCATCCGTGTAAAATTATAACCCGTGACCTTGCTATGGGACCCATTGAAAACTTCCTCAAATTCATAGTCAAAAATTCAAACTTTTAATCACCTTTCATCCTTTTGTTGTCCACACACCAACAAGACTTTGTTTAGCTGGGATGGCAAAAATGGGGTGCTTACAGTTGCCCCTCTTAGGCCAAGATTGTGGGCAATTGAGGCCGAAGATAAAAGTGGTCCATTTTTGCATTATTCTGCACTTGATCTGGATTCTACCATTGCTCCCTTGAACTGATGCTGTAACTACTCTCCTTTTTTCTTTTCTTTTCTTCTTCTTTTTTCACACTGTACAACAAACAACTGTAGATGTCAAGCTCCTTGAGTAGCGACCCCATCAGGTCTGTGACTTTGGCTCAAGACCGCTCATGATGTAACTGTAACTGTCAAGCTTCTTGAGTTGCGACCTCATCAGGTCTGTGACTTTGGCTCAAGATTGCTCATGATGTAACTGTAACTGTTAAGCTTCTTGAGTAGCGACCTCATCAGGTCTGTGACTTTAGCTCAAGACTGCTCATGATGTAACTGTAACTGTGCTTTGTGCTCTGGATTTGTAAACTCTGGATGTATAGCATTTGGCTGTGTAGCCTTTGGATGTGTAACCTTTGGCTGTGTAGCCTCTTGATGTATAGCCTCTGGATGTGTAGCCTTTGGCTATGTAGCCTTTGGATGTGTAGCCTTTGGATGTGTAGCCTCTGGACCAAATTTGGAGTGTCCCCAATTACCTACATATCCTTTGGGATTTTCGTCCCTCCAGAATCAGGTTCCGCATAGTTCGGGCCTTTGCTAATCTATAGATAGGATCTAGGGACACTTCAACCTAAACTCCTATCATTATGTACTGTAGCTTGCTATAGCGGTCGGACATGGACATTTCCACTCCTTCCCTTCCAATGTGTGCTGTACTCTTTTCTTGTCTTTTCTTTCTCTTTGTGCTCTCTTCTTTGTGCTTTCTCTTTCTTTCCTTGATCTTTCATTCTTTCTTTTCTTTGCTCTTTTTTTTTTCATGTTCTTATTCAATTCCTTTCTTCATCTTTCTTCATTTCCAAAACGGGTTGAACTTTCCATAAATATTGAGGTGGCCACTATGGGGCTAAGAACCTGCACTTTGTTTACTAATATTACTTGGAATCTAAGAGGAACTAGAGATCATGATTTGATAAACTTTCCTTGACTAGACTTAATCTAGATTGAGAGAAACATGTTTCTTTTCTTTAAAAGGCAATCTTGATATGTTCTGCCTTCCTGCCAATTTTATATGGGTTTCACTTTGATCAAAGGGCAATCAGGTCTTTTTAATGAGGGGCAAATGATGACAATGACTCAAATTTGTATGACTCGTCTTTCTCTTACATTCAAATAAACTCAGCTAAAGTTTCAAACAGGGGGCTCAACTAAAGTCATGATGTTTGGATAAATGGGTGATTTTTCCCCAGTGTCTAAGTTCAAGTCTGCATACATTGATAGGCAGGCGAATTTTGAGTCATCAATAGAAATAACCTTAAGGAGATACAACCCTACACTAATCTTTAGAAAAAAACATCAAAGAATGCTTTCTCCTCTCGGTATCATTCAGACAGAAAACAAATTTCAACAAGCTATGCTCAGATGCTGAATCGATTATAACCACGTTTGGGCCCAAATCCTTTAAGTCTGTATACAAGTATGACGACGAAGGTCCAGATGGATAGATAAGAAACTGTCCAATGGGTCTGCCATTGGGAGAGTGTTTGGTTGTTTATGTAGAATGGCTTGATCTCCACTAGGCGATGCCATTTTATTGGCTAGCAACAAAAGACTATGGAATTCTTGGACGTCGTCGAAATGATGAACGATAGATAGATATTTCAATCAGATTTATTGAACAATATTTATGCATAACAAGACGACATGTTCACAAGAAACGATATCATAAAATTTTGTGACATTTGAAGTAAGGGCATGTAATGTAAACTCTATGGAAGACCGTCAGATTGATGGATGGGAGAGAGAGTCTTTAGCCGAAACGAAAAATCCTCTGATGACAACAAAGTGATGAGACCACCCCCTGTATGGGCGATGTAGTGACCAATATCAAAAATCCAGCTCAACACACAACGTGAATCACAACAAATGATTAGCTCTCCAATCTGGTTCTAAGAAATGGTGTCTATATGTCATTGTACGAGAACCAATTGTCTTATTACTCTATAACTGAACTCGTCCATCAGCAGGGCTCCAAAGGAGTTGTCCCATGTATATGCCTTGCAATCGAACTCATTCATCATTAGTGTTTCAAAGTAGTTGCTTCATGTCTATGCACCATAGTTGAACTTGTCCACTATCATTGTTCCAATGTAGTATGCTAACCAACCTCATTATTTTGTATAGCTATTTCTTTTTTTCTTTTCTTTTTTTTTTCTTTTTTTCTTTCTTTCTTTCTTTCTTTTTTTTTTTTTTTTTTTTTTTTTTTGAGCTCATCTTTGACTTTGAGGTTGATCGACTTCATGCACTTGTAGAAGACTTGATCACTTGGATTGATGTAAACTTGATAAATCCTTGTGTGTATACCCATTCTTGTAAAATTAAATGAACCATTTGTATGAGTCTGTAAATGTTCTCTACTTTCAAGGAATATCCCAAGAAAAAAATTCTTTCTATAAATTGACCAAATGGGATGACATTTTGATGTACCAACTTGTATCTTTGAGAATGCTTGCATGACTTCAACGTAATCATCTTTAACTTTCACGTGTGTGTTGAGCTTTCATTTCTCTAAAGGCCGATGGAGTAGAAGTTCAGGTTGTGGCCCATCATCTCAATCGTCATCAGAGTCAGAATTAGCAACAGACATAGAAGAGGAAGAAATATCAAACTGGGAAGGAATGGATGGGAAGTAGTAAAGCACTGTTGTTATGTCTCAAATGAGATAATTATTGTTCATTTTTTTCAGAGCATTTTGGACTGGATTTGTCTACAAACATATCAGACTCGAGCCCGAACATAGATGACTTATCAAATACCAATGGTAGCCAGTTTAGATAAGTAATTCACTGAGTTACCCCAATTGGATACGACATCATTGACGCCAACTTATGATTGGTTGTAGGACCGAATCTCCATTCAGACTTTTGCTAGTAAAGCTCATTACGCCTATCTATCGACATGTGTTTGACCATTTCCATCTTGAGCTAAACCCCTCTTGAGTCTATTACCATTTTAATTTATGCCCCAGTTCGGGTTTGACATTCACTTGGTCTATGCCTCAGTTTCGTTTGATGTATCCCAATCTTATGCCCCAGTTTTGATGTCACGAAACTCTAACCTATACCCCAGTTGGTCCATCGCCTTTTTGGTTTCCCCCACTTTGAATCCATTAACATTTTAATTATGCCCCAGTTTAGGGTGCACTGATATTTTTGTTGTGCCCCAATTTAGGGTACACTGACATTTGGTTGTGCCCCAATTTAGGGTGCACATGAAGTTCATTTTTAGGCTACTTTAATTTTGGGTATAATTGACCACATGATCTTCCTTTTCATCCTGAATTTTGGGAGGTGGGTGGGTCATTCTTGAAGGTTCGAGGGCTACTCCTTTGAGTTTGGGTCATCTTGGGTGATGAAAGTAATTAGGGAGTCAGAAACCAACTCCTTCAGTCAAAGTGGCTCAATCGAAATGCTTTCCAATCTTAGTTTTTCCATTTAAAATTGGCAAGTATGCTAACATGGGAAAGAAACATGTAATCTCTCAGAATCTATGATTCAGCTTTCTAACCTCTTGGATTCCTTAACTCTGATCTTGGAATTTCAATTCTACTCTGCAATATTTGGGCTCTCAATATATTGTCTTCTAACCATTCCAACACTTTGAGGTACAAAAGTCCTCCTTATGAACATGAACCGAGACATGAACCGGTGATGATGAGACATTCCTATGAGTAGATGTAATAAGAGTGGATGCTTTGTCTACTCACTCAGGTGTTCTCTTAAGTCTAGACAATCCTATCCTCTCTAGTTCAACCTCTTTTTTTTTCTTTTTTTTGGTTTTTTTTTCTTTCTATAAACAATGAATGAAGGTTAAGACTCAGAAGTGACTGGACACGAGAAGAATACACATACACATACAAACTGACTCGACCAAACAAAGTTAGCTCCTTCATGAAAACTGACCATTAGACATCATCTGTAACAATTTATTTGTATTTGAATAACCCCATGATTGGTCTTGGGGCCTCAAGATTTCGAATGGATCATTGTAGCACCAAGGTTCGACCATGTGGTTCATCAAATTTCATGAAATTAAAACGGATATGCTTATTTGTAGTTTTCATGAAGGATGACAAAAGCGGTTCATGATTGAAAAAACTGGTAAATTTCTACTTGATCATAGTATCTATGCCGTGACGAAGATTTTTGATCGTTTTTGAGATTGATGTATCAATATTTAATGGTCAACACAATGAGCTTTGTACGATAGAGGGCGAGTACAGACTACCCATACTAATGTGTATGGGGGTATACGTAACCCTCACGCTCCCAACAAGTGAGAGACAAGAATACTCAAGTGTGGATCCAAACATGTTGACAAATCAAGGACAAAAATGAGTAGAACTTTGATGTCTCAGATGTAAATATTATGATAGATTTTACTGCGTTGGTTCAAAAATGGACCAAAAATAACATACATGTGGCTCAAACTTGGTTATGACAGAAAAGGCTACCTTGACGAGGATGGGGTAACCTATCACCGAATGCACGATGAATAATGGCCCCCAATCCCTTTATATACTATGATGCAAGGATCCAAGCGACGTGGAGTAGCATAATGCATTCTCGGGCGGACCCAAGAAACGCTCGTTAGAGGCTGCTCGCCGGTCGTGGTCTCACAAAGTACAGGCCAAGGTTGTGTGTTTCGCCTAGCGGGCTACCCCATCTGCATGGGACCCGGTTCGGCTACTCGCACGAATGTATGACTGAACCCATTCCCCCAAAAGCAATATTATACAAGCATAAATATAGTATCCTAGATCTAGCATCAAATGTCAAGCAAATAATATAAGAAAAGTATCCTAGGAGTCTGAATATTATCCCCAGTGGAGTCGCCACGGTGAGGACAATGAGAAACGATGATCCCCCTCTGGATAAATGTATCTGTATCGATAAAGATCGATTGTACTGTTGGAGTCGCCACCTAGATTAAGGTCTAGGACTTCTAAAAAATGTAGTCTCACCCTAAGGTAAGACTTCTATTGGCTCGTGACCCAATGTATCAGTTCTTTGGTCTGCAAGAGATTGGGTAAGTATTCAGGGTACGGTTATGGGAAGGTGTTAGGCACCCAAACCGCCCGACCAATATCGGCCTCCTAAACTTTCCTTAAATTTTAATTTTGCTGTGCTTGGTCAACTGGATTACTAGGGTTCAATGGGGGATGTCCTAAACCAAGTTGCTAAGTTATTCTAACCTAGGGTTCAGCCAATTATGTTTTAAAGCAAATAAACAAGAAAATATAATATATAATATTATACAGTAAACCGGACCAAAAATTGTTTGGTCTTGGACTGAATCTGAGACGTGTAATCTCAAACTGCCTACGTATTCCAATCCTGGAAATCAAGTCCAAAAACGTAGTTCGAAAAGGATTTTGTGATTAAAGATTAGGGAAGTGATTTATGCATGTACTTCAATTAGATTCTTTGTTCAAGTTGAAGTTTATGCTGAATGGATGGTTGATGGGTCTTTGTACCATATTTGGGATTCCCAAATTCTCTACGTATTCTAGGGTGTGCCCTAGAAATTAGGTACAACGTAGTTCGAAATGTTTGTGAGAGTCGGATTTGGAATGTGTACCAAATTCTTTCTATTTTTGCCAATAGGATCTAGGGATGAGACCTAAATTCCTACCATTTTTATTTGGGATGTGTACCAAATTATTTCTATTTTTATCAATAGGATCTAGGGATGAGACCTAAATTCCTACCATTTTTATTTGGGATGTGTACCAAATTTTTTCTATTTTTGTCAATAGGATCTAGGGATGAGACCTAAATTCCTACCATTTTTATTTGGGATGTGTACCAAATTCTTTCTATTTTTGTCAATAGGATTTAGGGATGAGACCTAAATTCCTACCATTTATTTTCTTTCCATTTTTAGGTTTTTCTACCCTAATTGCTATTTTTCAACTTATCTCTTTTCAAGACAAATATGACAAATAAAAACATTTCATCTAGAGCAGTGGTAGTAATCCAAACATAGCAGTATGCATCCAAACATGGCAGTAAGCATCTAAATATGACAGTAAGCATGTGGCAGACAAATATGGCAATAAGCATATGTAGCATTCCAAAACAACAAGAATCATGTAAGCATCAAGATGGTAAACATATCAACATGGAATCCAATGGTTCAGATTTAATATCATCACATAACCAGCAATCAATTAAACATCCAGTGGATCAGATTTATCAATCAATGGCTCAGGATCAAAGGTCATAATTAAATCATGTAAAATAACTTAACATCAAATGGCCATATTAAAATTCACATTAAAAAGTTTTAGATCAATGGTCACAATTAATCACATCAAATTCCCAAGATCAGATCCAGATCAGATGGCCACAATTTAATCATTCAAAATCCAAATCAATGGTCCATATTTAATCACCTAAAATTTTAAGCCAATGTAATCAATTTCATAAAAAATCCAAGCATATTCGGATCAATTTTAACCACATGAAATTTCAAACCCACTCAGATCAATTTTACTCACATCAAACTCAAACACATCAAGTTCTCGGTGGTGTAAGAGATTGATGTTGGGGATAGGAGAGTGCTATGGGAAGATTGATGACCAAGACTAAGATGGATCAGTGAGGGGTTTGAGTGATCAGGTATGGGGGCTGCTAGGTGTCAAGGTGTGTGGGGATAAGTTGATAGATGGAAGATCATGTGGACTGCAGAATGGTGTTGTAGAATAGGATCGTGAGGTGTTGAGTGATGAAGGTAATCAGGCAATAGATGTATAGATAATCAGTTGGGTTTGCTAAGGAAGGAGATGGTAGGTGCTTATTCCGTGATGGACAGATTGCATGTGTGAGTGGTAGGTAGACAGCAGGAGATGGAGGTTGGTATTGACATATTGCATGTAGGTGGCTGTAATGATAGCTGAATAGTTGTGTAGAGGATGATGCTATAGTGTGGTAGGATGGAGGTGCGGTGTATGGTGATCGGGTGATAGGGTTGATGTAAGACCCGCACTCCGTAAACCCGGTCTAAACCTTGGTTTTGTGTCGTGACAGGTTTTTCGATCATCACCGGGCCAGACGGGACAAGCGGATGACAAATAGGTATGAAATCGGACCAAAGACGACCAATAATCATCATTTTATGTTGACCGGTCGATGGTACCGGTCTTGGTACCGGTCGACCGGTATGGCTTGCGCAGCTAAGTGCAGGGATATGGAAATTGGTCTCTACGGGTCCCATTTTCCTGATTTCGAATCCTAGAAGTTTCCTAATCCTAGTAGGGTTACTAAACCCTATTTTTAGCCTATAAATACACCCATAAACCTCCTCAAATCCTTTCCATTATCTCTCACAAACCCTAGAGAAAAGAAAGAGGTGGGAAAGGAGAAGGAGCTAGGAAGAAGAAGAAGGTGCCGCCATTACCGTTCGACGAAGCTCACGCTACGCCAGTCAACGGTAAGTGTTTGAACTATTCTTCTTATCCTATGATAGTGGTATGGGTGGATCAATACCATGCAAAGTAGGTATTGATCTAAAACCCTAAAATTGGCCAATAAACCCTAAGTTGTCGTTAAACCCTGGATTTGAGTTTCGAGATGATATTCATCGAAACGAGACTCGAATGAGTTGGGGATAACTCTAACTCCAAGTTTAGACTTAGAATGGATAGGAGAAACCCTGAAAATCCATGTAGAGTGATCGACGGAAGTCGACAAATCAAGTGTATGGTCTTCCGGAGACATACTGGTCGACCATACCGGTTGACAGTCTGTTCACAGTGCTGCGACCGGTATGGTGAGACCGGTTAGCTCTGAAAGGCTGGTTTTGGATTTTTGTTGGTTTCCGACCAACATGAAACCTTAAGAAAATATTCTAATGAAACCCTAATAATGTTGTAGGACTTTGTGACTTATCGTTTGGATCTTGCGACGTGGAGCAAGTTATTAAACGAGCGTCAGGTAAGGGAATCTGACCTAAACCTAACAATTAAGGGACAGTAAATTGTTGTTAATCACCTGATTATATGAGATGTGTTGTTTGTGCATATTCACATGCAATCCTTTACTTTCAGTTAGTATTACTGTTCATGCATTGATAGGATGTGATTGTTAGGCATGTGATTATTTTCGTTAGTATGTGGAGTGGGGCATGGGCCTGGGATCATTCTTCACATTAGCACCTTTTGTAGTATTCTGTCTTAACATGCTCGGTACGGGTGGGGCATCAGGGGAAGGTCGTGGTACGGTGGTCTCCGATATTGATGTTGTCCCGGCCACTGTTATGTGGTACTGTGGTCTCCGAGTCGACGCTGGCTTGTCCACGATGCTTTAGCTCTATCTCTATGCCGTAGGGAGTTATGTTGGAATATGGTCTACCTGCGTTATGTATCTATCCTAGTGGGTTAGTTGCGGATAGGGCATCAGGGGAGGTGTGAGAATGCCTTAGCTCTATCTCTATGCCGTAGACGGCTGTGCTGGGATAGAGCATACATTGATGACATATAGGATTGGTTAGTTGCGAGGCCAGTTTGCGAGCCCTGGCCAGTAGGGGCTTAGGTACTGGTATGGGTAGAGTATCAGGGGAGGTACGGGGGTATCTTAGCTCTATCTCTATTCCATGATGGGTGCATGTGGGCCAATGGGGGTGTGATCCATGAGGTGCCACACACTCGTGTATAGAGGTGCAGGGGCCACTAAACCTTTCTATAGCACATTGCAAACTTAAAACTAGACCACAACATAAAACTGATTGTTACTCATGCATAATATTGTGAAACTGTCTGATTGTCTTACTGAGCTGTGTTGTGAGCTCACCCTTTGTGTACACATTGTTTTAGATGTTGATGCAGGTTATACTGTTGACGACTATGTGAACGCTCCGGCGTATGGTGTCGTTGCTGCTTTGAGTGTACAGGCAGGAGCGGACGAGCATGACGCTGCAAGCGAATGCCCTTTCTGCATGTACCTTTGATCGGATTTTATTTATTTCTTTCATTTATTTTCGGTTGGATTAAATGGATGTATGGATATTATTTTGTGTTTGAATTTGGATAATTGGATATTTATTTAAATTATCAATAGATACTCAGTTCATTTTATTTAAAGTCTTCCGCTGTATATTTATATTCTGATTGTGGTTATGTGTAATGGTTTGTATGAGCGGACACGGCCTATTCGAGATCCTGGTGTGAACCGTTGGTTCAATGGCGGTTCACTCACACCATTCTGGTTGGATCAGAATTGGGGTGTGACAGTTGATGCATATAATGAAGTGTTGGGTTTTGCTTGGGTGTTAGGTGTCACAAATAGGTGGGTTGAAGATATGGGCAGCATGTTTGTAATGTAGGTTCAAGCATGGGAGACAGATGGATTGCACAACTGGGCTGGGGTAGTGTGATGAAGATGAGGTGTATGTGTAGGACAGAATCCCAGTTGATGGCCAAGTATGCACGGCTAGGTTTTAGCAGAGGGAGATGATCATGAGTATGGTGGCAATCAGTGGTGCTTTGGTGAGGTTGGGCAGTGATGTATCATGAGATGAGGTGCAGCAACAAACAAACAAAAAAACAAACAGATGGGAGGGGCAGCTTACCTCAAGCGAACTCCTTCTCCTCCTTCTTCTTCTTCTTCTTCTCGTTCTCTCTCAATTCTCTGCTCTTTAGATTTCTCCCTCAAACCTCTCTTTTCCCGTCTCTCTCTCTCTCTCTCCTTCTCTCCCTTCCGTTTTTTTTTTTTTTAAACCGAAAAGAATCCCTCTTTGTATCTCACCTCTCTCTCGTTTTTTTTTTCCAGCCTTTTCCTTGACTTACTACCCTCTTTTTTATCCTTTTTTTAGGCTCTTCTTTTTTAGACCACCAATCCCCTTTATTATATTTCTTTCCCAAAACAAAAAAAAAAACCCTCGATCTTCCCTCCTTTTCTTTCCTTATCACCGACCCAAACTTCTCATTTTTCAGCCACCTAGCAGCCTTTTAGGAAAGAAAATCCCGTCCCCTTCTTCTTTCCTCTCCTCTCGGTTCTTTCTCTTATTTTTTTCTCACCGCCCCCACTCTCTCTCCCTCCTCTTCTCTCCTCGATCTTCTCCTTTTTTTATTTTTTTTCTTTTTTTATTCTCCCGCTCTCTCTCTCTCTCCTCTTCTCGATCTTCTCTTTTTACTATTTTTTTCCTTTTTTTATTCTACCACCCTCTCTCTCTCTCTCATCTTCTCGATCTTCTCCTTTTACTATTTTTTTCCTTTTTTTATTCTACTGCCCTCTCTCTCTGTGTCCTCTTCTCGATCTTCTCCTTTTCTATTTTTTTTTTCCTTTTTTTATTCTTCTCTCAATCTCTCTCTCTCTCCTCTTCTCAATCTCCTCAATCTTCTCCTCTTCTCCTATCTCCTCGATATTCTCCTCTTCTCGATCTTTTCCTTTTCTATTTTTTATCCTTTTTTATATACTCCCTCCATTGTTTCTTATTCTCCCTCTTCTTTCCTTCTCCGGCAATCTCTACCTACTCCCTTTTTTATTCGGATCCTACTTGTTTTTTATATATGAAACATATATATAACTATATAATATATTAATATATTAATATATTAATATATTAATATATATATAATATAATATACATATAAGGCATATATATATATATATATATATATATATATATATATATTATATGATATTATAATATATTATACATTATATAATAATATATAAAAGAAATACATGCATATGTGCCGACATGAATTGGTCTGGATTGACAAGGATTGACTGGGTTGGGCCAAGACTGGCTTGGGTTGAGCTGAGTTGACTAGATTGACTGGAATTAACTGGGTTTCTCTCTCTATCATTTCATGGGCCATTTCAACTGCCATTCTGCATGGAATTTTCCGATAACTTTTATTCCCAATTTTTTGCATTCACTTTGTAGAACATTAAAAATGAGGAATATTGGAACTTGAATCACCTCATTTGGAAATAAAATGGTCAACTTATGAATTTATGAAGTTTAAGCGGACCAATTATCGATAATTTAGCTGACCATTCTACATGGAATCCTTCAGAGACTTCTACTGGAAATCCTTTACGTCCACTTTGTAGAGGACTAAAAATGGAACATAATGAAACTAAAATTACCTGATTTGGATATGGGATGATCAAAATATGAATTTTTGAAGATTAAATGACCATTTCCATATGCAATTTTGCATGGGACCCTCCGGAGACTTCTACCTGAGATTTTCCACATCCACTTTGTAGGACATCACAAATGAAGAATAATGGCTTTGGAATCATCTGAATCCGGCGTAGAACGGAAAAGATATGAAGCTTTGAAGTTCTAACGATAACTTTGCATGCAAGCTTGCATGGGCCCACTGGTGACTTCTACCGAAAATTCTTTACGTACACTTTGAAGAGGACTAAAAATAAGGAATAATGGTACTTAAACCATATGATTCAGATGTCGGATGATCAAGATATGATGATTTGAAATTCAAACAATCCAACTTATGATAATTTACATGAAAGCCCCTGGGATTATTTATGATAATTTCAGAAACCTCCCTTGTACGTATCATCCGACTAAAATGATCATATCTTCTTCATTTGATATCAGAATTGAGCAATTTTGGTCTCATTTTGAAGATAATTCTATGATCTAGGCATCCATGCAAAATTATAACCCGTGACCTTGCTGTGGGACCCATTGAAAACTTCCTCAAATTCATAGATCAATTGAAAATTTCCTCAAATTCATAGTCAAAAATCCAAACTTTCAATCACCTTTTGTCCTTTTGTTGTCCACACACCAGCAGGACTTTGTTTAGCTAGGATGGCAAAAATGGGGTGCTTACACTTCGTCGACAGGTTGAGCCTTCTTTTCCTTCGAGGCTTGGATGGATTGTAATATTTCAGGAAATGATTCATCATTCTCATCATTTTCAAAGTTAAAGTTAGAAGGAGAAGGAAAGGAAGAAGTAGACGCAGTGTAATTCAAAATATCATCTTTATTCATATTCAAAAGCAGAGGTACAAAGAAAGTGGTTCCAAGTAGAACGAACTCAAAATTTGAAAAGGACTCAATCTTATCTAAAAACCTAAGGACCCTAGGCTCAGACATAGTTATTATATGTGGATTACATGGCAACCCCTTTGGATAAACAAAATTATCATGACAACTCCAATTGGGGATTATTCCGTTGATGGGTAGGATGAATTATTGTACATCGGGATTCCTATCTTGGTCTTTACTGGTGAGCGTCATCACTTGATCATCGTCAAACAGTTTACCGATGTTGATCACTTCTGTCTTGGATTTTTGCTCCTTGCTCTGCTCTTGGATCTTGACTTGCTCGAGCTCTTCCCAGTCAAGAGCACAATCATGGAATATTTTGAACTCAGGTACTTTCTTTTGAAGGTGGGTACTGAACCAAGGTTCTGAAAATCCGCAATAGATGTTGTCCTCTCCTTCTTTGACAAAATACCCATTGAGTGTCTTCAAAAATTGGATGTCCTACACATTGTATAACCCCTTAGATATTGCTTGATAGACTGCTTCATCCTTCCTTTGAGGTCGCCAATCTCCACTAGCTCTGTCTGATTCTTTTATTTTGCTGCTACCATACTGATTACTACACTTGTATTTCATCCTCTTGAGCTTCCGAAATCTTTCGTCAGCTCTCCTCTGCTTTTGCTTGATTACTTTCAGATCCCCTTCGGTGGGGGTATACTCCAGTCCAAATCTATACTCATTGACCAATAGAGATAAGAAAGTGACATCACCATGTTGGTGGGAACCATGGCCCATACCTGGAAAGTAGAGCATGTTAAGTAATTGACGAAATGAAAAGGGAAGATGCGTATTTGTAGGATCTGGCTCAGTTGTGGCTAAGATGTTTTCAACCTGGAACCCTCTGAGAGAGAAATCCTACCTTATATCCCCTTGTGACTCTTCATTATTCTGTCCAGTGGCCAATGTGTTCACGGCTGCAGAGTCCGCGTGTATTGTCACCGTGGTACCCTTGTGGATGAATTTAATCTTCTGGTACAAAATAGATGCCACCGCATTGTCCTAATGGATCCAAGGCCTACCTAGAAGCATGCTGAATGAGGAAAAAATATCAATGACTTGGAATTCTGTTTCAAACTCAGCCGGTCCTACTTAAATTGGTACTGTGAAGACACCCAATATAGCCCTTCTAGTTTTGTCATACGCCTTGATGGTCATATCCGAAGGTTTCAACTCTGACTCGTTGAAGCCTAGATGCTTGAAGGTACGAAAAGGGAATACATTTAAGGCTGACCCATTATCAACCAAAACTTGAAAATTTCTCTTACCCCGGCATCCGATGGTAATATGCAAAGCCTGTATATGATCCTTACTTCCTTGAGGAAGATTTGCATCTCCAAAGACAATTGCATTAACAGCATATCTGCCCCCTACTAGCATGGCTAGTTCTTCTCCCTCCATTGAAACTGGGACCTGAATACTTGCTAGGGATTTCAGTACTGCATCCCTATGGAACTTGGAAGCCATCAGAAGCTCCCAAATGGACACATTGGCTTGGGTCTTTTGTAATTGATTTAATACTAGGTTTGGAGGTTCTGGTTGATTGGCAGATCCTTTACCTTTTTCTCTCATGGCTTGGGCCGGATCATTTACCATCAGGTGAGATGGTTTGTAGTTCTTCCCTGTTCTGGTTTTTGCTACTTCTTGCTCATCCTTGAGGAATATGAACTCCATCTCAAGGAAACGATTGTCAACTTGATTTACTTCTATCTCCTCATCTGAGAGGTAGATGATGAATGGTTCTTCTTCTTCTTCTTCTTCTTCTTCTTCTTCTTCTTCTTGTGCTTGTGCTATGAGGTGTGATGAATCTTTCTAGAAATAGAAATCATATTCTTCTTCTTCTTGTTGGTGGTTACCCAACATGTTTACTTCGTCACCAGATGTGACAACCATATTGCTTACTTCTTCTATGACTGGCATAAGGTCCGAGGGCTCATCTCCCCATTCTATGAAATTGATGCTGTGGTGAGGAATGGGATTATTTGCCACTGACACTTGTCGGGGCTGGACCTTAAATTTATCGAAATCCAATAGATCTTGTATGGCATGCCTTAATGTGTAGTAGTTGTCCATGTCATACCCATGCTGATAGTGGTACTTACAGAATAGGTCCATACGAAAATTTGATGGAAGAGGACTTGGAGGTGGACGAGGGTTAAGCACTGTCAACTTCTTGGCTTGTATCAACTTGTCCAGAGCCTTGGACCGGGTCATCCCCAAATCGGTAAACTGCCTCCTTGGTTTTGCTTGCTATGGTGGGGTGTAACTTGAACTTCCCAAGATCAATGGTTCAGAATTGGTATTAGCTATTTGCTTTATAGATTGATTCCCTAGATTTCTTGATGGGTATACCCTTCTATTCGATGCCCCTTCTGACCTTTTTGACTTTCCCGGTAATATATCTCCCCGAGTTATGGCGTCCTCTACTTGTTGTCCTGCAACCACAAGCCCTTCGAATGATAGGATGGCCTGACCGAAAATGTATGTTTTATATGATCCATTTAAACCTCTCATCATTATCTGCACTTGATCTCTTTCAAAAGGTCGATCCCAAAGCTTTGCTACTACACTTCTGAACCGGGTTAAATAGGCCGTGAATGTCTCTCCTTGTACTTGGACCATGATTTCCAATTGCCTACGGTGGGTTTCTATCTCTATGTTGTAGGAATAGAAACTGATAAATGCTTTGGTGATATCTGACCACGAATGTACCTGTGATGGGTTCAGATTCATCAACCATCAATGAGCCCTACCCGTGAGTGAGAATTAGAATGCTTGTCCTAACTGCTCATCAGTAAATCCTTCGTCTTGCTTCAATAGGCCCGTGAATGATCTTAAATGGGTCCTAGGGTCTCCTGTCCCATCAAATTTCTCAGTGGTCCATTTAAACTTGGGAGGCAGCTTAGTTTCTAGAAAAAAGCATAATCCTTCAGCATCAATGATTTGACTTTCTACTCCTTTCATGCCTCTCAGTATTTTTTCCACTTGACTCAGTCTATCACTGTATGGGCCATCTTCTTCCTTAAATTTCTTGGTTGCAGGGGTAGCTTGAATGATTGACTATTCTGGGGTATGGCACCTTCCATATCTTCGAATGTTGGGTTTATGAAAATTTTTGAAACAGCTGGGTTAGGGGTACCCGGTCCTGGTGGCGGGGCCATATTTACCCTTTCAGAGGTCGACCCTTGTGCCTACAATTGTAATTGTATATCCCTTACTGCGACAGCTATGATTTCCATGGTATCCTCCATCTTTTCCATTCTGGCATCCATAGTACTCAGGGCTTGGTTTGATCCTTCAGCCATTGATTCAATTGATGTGGTTGAGATGGGACTAACTGGCTCTGGTGTGTACACCCTAGACAACCTCCCAGTAATGGGATCCCTTATCCAAGAGGTAGAAATGGTTGTGGTTTGGGCTGACTCCTTGGCTTGTACCGAAAAAGAACCCAAAAGTGATAAATATTAGGACTCTAAGATGGCGGGAGTGGAAAGATGTTACATACACAATCAAGGATGACTCAACCAAACAAAAGTTAGCTCCTTTATAAGGGTGATCGGGTAAACATTATCCAAGACAATTTAATTAAATTTGATTAAGCCATGTGTTCAGTCTTGGGACCTCATGATTCCAAAATGGATAATCAGTGGTACCAAGGTCTGGCCAATTGGATTACCGAATTCGATGAAATTGAAATGGATATATTAATCCATCGTCCTTATTAATGATGGTTAGAAAAAGCGGTTCATGGATGAACAAACTAGTAAACTTCTTCTTGACCATGGTATCTATGTCTTGACAGGGATTTTCTATTTGTTTTTCGAAATTGACGTGTTAACAATGAGAGATTTGACACATCGAGCTTACTTAATGGAGGGTATATAGTGACCGTCTACTATGATGTAGAATAGGTGTATACATACCTCATACTCCCAATGGGTGAGAGTTTAAGATGCTTATCGTGTAGATTCTAACATGTTGATCAATCGAGGACAAAAACGGACAGAACTTCGACGTCTCGAACATGGATGTCATGGTTAAGCAGATTTTACAGGGTTGGTTTAGGGATGAACCAAAAATAACAAACATTGGGCTACAATCTGGGTTAGGACAGAAAAGGCCACCTTGACAAGGATGGGGTAACCTATCACCAAATGCACGATGAATAATGGGCCCCCTAATCCCTTTATATACTATGTTGCAAGGATCCAAGCGACCTGGAGTAGCATAATGCATTCCCGGGCAGACCCAAGAAACGCTCGTTAGAGGCTGCTCGCCAGTCGTGGTCTCACAAAGTATAGGCCAAGGTTGTGTGTTTCGCTTAGCGGGCTGCCCCATCTGCATGGGACCCAAATCGACTACTCGCAAGAATATGTGACAGAACCCATACCCCACCCCCCCCCCCAAAGCAATATTATAAAAGCATAAATATAGTATCCTAAAAGCTACCATTCAATTCACACAAGAAAAGTTTTCATTTAGGAGTCTGACATTTATATCCCCAACGAAGTTGCCACTATGAGGACAAAGATTAAAATTTTGGAAGTCACCACCTAGATTAAGGTCTAGGACCTTAGAAATGTGAAATCTCACCCTAAGGTAAAACTTCGACTGACTCATGACCCTTAGATTGGATTTGTGGTCCATCAGAGATTGGGTAAGCGTCAGGTTACGGTTATGGTAAGGGATTAGGCACCCAAACCGCCCGATCGAAATCGGTCTCTTATACCTTTCTTATGCTAGACTCTATCTGTTAAACCAAACCAAACCAAGGGGTTTGATATCATTAAACCGAATCTATATCCATCAGATTGCCTACGTATCACGGAATTATTTCGAAAATCAGGTTCACCATCATAGTTCAGGTGTGATTGAAGATTATGGCTGTGATTTATGCTTGTATTTGATTAAGCTCTTTGTTTAAGTTAAAGTTTATGCTTGAAAGGATGAGAAACCCTATGGGTTAGGATCTGGATAGTCCATTTGAACTGATAGATAGTCCTAGTGGATCTAAGAATGGATAACCCTATTTGGGTCGAAATATGGATAACCCTATCTGGGTTGAAATGTGGATAACCCTATTTGGGTTGGAATGTGGATAACACTATCTGAGTTGAAATGTGGATAACTCTATCTGAGTTGGAATGTGGATAACTCTATTTGGATTGGAATGTGGATAAACCTATTTGGGTCAAAATGTGGATAAATATCCTAGTGGATATATGGATAGTCCAAGTGGACTAATGTTTGGATCCAAATTTGGGGTTCTCCTAAATAGCCTAGGTATCCTAGGGTTCGCCCTAGCAATCAGAATCTGCGTAGTTCGAAATGGATAACCTGTTCTAGGTTAGAATGTGAGAACCTGTTCTAGGTTTAGGGTTTAGAACCTATTCTAGGTTTAGGATTGAGAACCTATTCTAGGTTTAGGGTTTACTGAGAGGTAGAAATCATCCTGAATTACCCATTTCATCCTAAGTTCTAATTTTGGAAGGTTTGGCAAAACATTCTCTTTCTTTATTAAGATTTTTATTATTCCCATTATGCCCTTCCCAAGAATGTGGGTGCCTAAATGCACGTCCCCACACCTAATATGTTTGCTAGGTGTACAGATATGGCAGTTCGACTAGGGTGCAACATAAATTAAGTTATTGCCATAAATAGAATATTCTAAGCATGGAATGTATGATATTTATGGTAACTATCACAAAATATAGTAAGATTATGAAAATCTCCCTAATATGGCATGCATTGCAAATAAGGCAAGAACCTAATATGGCAAGATCTAATATGTTAATCTAAGCATAGCAAGACCTAATATGGCAAGATCTAATATGCATATATATATATATATATATATATATATATATATATATATATCAATATGATAAGTACCAATCATAGAATGCATATATGACATGAATTTTTTCAAAAAAAGAAAGATCTTATATGCTATTTTCTAAACATAGTAAGACTTAAAAATGGTAATTATTATCATTTTACTAAATATGGTAAAAATCTATCTATTCTATCAAAAATAGCAACACATAGAATGTAGCAAACATGGTATGTACAATCCAAACAAAGCATATGAATGCTCCAAATATAGCCAATATCCAGATATGACAGAATTCACTCAAACAATCATTGATGTTAATATGAATGAGACATCAATGAAACCTTTTTATTTAAAAAAGTGCAAAATTATCAAAAATATATGTTCAATGTTATTTGAAAAATTGTAATATTTATGAAGAAATTTGGAAAGATTAATAACTCAAAACTGTCAAAATTGTGACATAAGGTTTCAGATAATGGACAAAATTATGAACTGTATTCAGATTTTGTCACATTTCACAAGAATGACCCTAAGTAGGTCTTCCAAAACTCAACTCAAGCTCAACATTTTTTTTCATAAAAAGATGACTTAATATATTATATTTCATATGAAGAAGTTAAATCCCAACAGAGAGCAAAAATAGGTCAAAGATATGCCCTAAGACCGGACATGTGCATTGGTCAAATCTGTTCTAGATTTTTGACGAGTTGCACCATAAATTCCAAATAAAATATTATACTTAATGAAAATTAAATACAGACATATGTCTATGTAGATAACTGTCTGATCTAAAATTTCATCAGGAAAAACAAGTTAAAACAGTATATTTTCTTTGTGAAAAATGATTATTTTCAATCATGCAAATCAGTACATCATGACAGATTCAAAATCAGAGGACTATGCACTTAAAAATTGAAATAAATTCAATAAAAAATTAAAAAATATGAAAAAAATGCCATTTTTTAGAAGACGTTCATGTATAAAAAGTTCATATGAAGTGAAGTTTTTTATTATGGCCATAAGACCCTTGTCTAGAGACTTTCTGATGGAGGATTGCATTACATCCAAGTAAAACAGCAATGTCAAAGACAAATTTTTTTATGTACTTTTCCAATTCTAAATGGAACCAAATTTTTAGGGTAGTCTTCTAATATATCAGAGAGACTTTCATAAAAATTTGGACTTTAAAATCCAAGAAAAAATACATTGATGTACGTCCTAAGTTTGAATCCTAAATCTAAAAATTTCATATTAGAAAACCAATTTATGAAATTTATAAAAAAATATCAAACATCATCATATATCATTCAAAAATTTATCATTGAATAGCTTAAACAAATTATCATTCATAAAAAATGCTAGACATAGGCATCCTAATATTAACAAGCATGTAATAGAGCATTCCTGATTGAGATTTTATGGAAATTAGTCTTTTTCAAGCAAAATTGGCATTCGAGCATTCTAACGACCTCTAAATTTGTTTAGAGTACTAACCTTGTGCTCGAATCGAGTGAAACCGTCGATGTAGGATGATTGGAGGTCGTATCAAGCTCTTTGAATGTGAATCCTCTTCTCATCTCCTCTGCTTCTCTCTCTCTCTCTCTTCTCTTTCTCTCTTTTCTTCGTCTCTTTTTTTTTTCTTTTCTCTTTTCTTCTTTCTTTCTTTCTCCCTCTCTTACGTTTTCTCTCTCTCACTCACGTCCTCCTCTCCCTATGGTCTGGAAAAAGAAGTCTCTTCTCTCTTCTCTTGGCCTATATATGTTTTTTCTCTCCTCTTCTAGAAGATCCTTCTTTCCTTTTCTTCTTTTTCTAAAAAATCTTTTTTTTTCTTTTTTCTTCTTTCCTTTCTTTTCTTCCTTCCCTTTTCTCTTCTCCCTCTCTCTTCCACACGTTTTCTTCTTTTCCCTCTTCTAGAAAATCCTCTCTTCTTCTTTCCTTCTTCTCTCTTCCTTCCTTTTCTTCTTTTTCTTCTAGAAAATCATTTCTTTCTATTTTTTTCTTCTTTCCTTTCTTCTCTTTCTTCCCACGTTTTTTCTTCTTCCTTTCTTTCCTTTTTCTCCTTCTTCTTCTAGAAAATCCCTTCTCTCTTTCCTTCTTCTAGAAAATTCCTTCTCTCTTTCATTTATTTCTACTTTCCTTTTCTTTTTCCTTCTTTTCCTTCTTTTTTTTCTTTCTCCCTCTCTTTTCACGCTTTCTTTCTTAGAAAACGTTTCCTTTTTTTCTTTTTTTTCTTTTTCTTCTTTTTTTCTTTTTTTCTTTTTTTCTTTCCTCCCTCTTTTCTTCCTTTTCTTTTTTTTTCTTTCTCCCTCTCTCTTTTATGTTTTCTTTCTAGAAAACGTGAAGGAGATCTTTTCCTTTTTTTTCTTTTCTTTTTTCTTTTATTTCTCTCTCTTTCCTTTTTTCTTTCTCCCATTCTCTTTCCCATGGCCTCTCTTTCCTCTCTCTTTCCACGGCCTCACTTTCCTCTCTCTTTCCTATAATATATATGTATACATATATATATATAAATGTATTAATACATATAATATATCCATAAGATATATATATATATATATATATATATATATACAATAATATATTATACATTATACACATATAAAATAAATGCATGCATATGGACTGACATAACTTGGTCTGGATTGGTCTGAGCTAGGCCGGGCTAAGTTAGACTAAGCTAGATTAAGCTGGTTTGGACCAAGGTTGACATTTCATAGTCCATTTCCGTCACCCTTCCATATGAAATTTTTCGATATCATCTATTCTAAATTTTTTGCATTCACTTTGTAGAACATTAAAAATGAGAAATATTAGAACTTGAATCACCTCATTTGAAAATAAAATGGCCAACTTATTAATTTCTGAAGTTTAAGCAGGCCAATTATCAATAATTTGGCTGACCATTCTACATGGGATCCTTCGGAGACTTCTACCGAAAATCCTTTGCGTCCACTTTGTAGGGTACTAAAAATGGAATATAATGAAACTGAAATTACTTGATTTGGATATGAGGTGACCAAAATATAAATTTTCGAATATTAAATGACCATTCCCATGTGTAATTTTGCATGGGACCATTTGGAGACTTCTACCCGAGATTTTTTACGTCCATTTTGTAAAACATTACAAATGAAGAATAATGACCTTGGAATCATCTGAATCCAACGTAGAACGACAAAGATATAAAGCTTTGAAGTTTTAACGATAATTTTGCATAAAAGCTTGCATGGGGCTCACTGGTGACTTCTACCTGGGATTTTTCACGTTCACTTTAAAGAGGACTGAAAGTAAGGGATATTGGCCTTTGAATATCTGTCGATATCAGATTACCAAGATATGATGTCTTGAAGTTTGAATGATAATGCATGCATCATACGATAATTACGTAAATGCCCTTTGCACTTTCAAACTGCGATATTTTCTTTGTTTGACCTCAAAATTTGATGATTTCGGTCTCATTTCGAAGATAATTTTGTGACCTGTACATCCAAGTAGGTAATAACCCAAGACCCTACTGTGGGATTCATTAGAGAATCACAAACCTTTGGATTAAAGGTTGGAAACCTGCCATATTGGTTCACTTATGCTAAGGGTGGCAAAAATAGGGTGCTTACAATATGATTGTTCATTTTAAAAGTTCTAAGTGATTTTAAGATCCCAAAACTCAATTTCTCAAGTACTCCAATATCCTTCCAGGTATGTTTCTATCGCTTCTTCTACTTCATAAGTTTCTCTCTCTATATTTTCAAATCCTTAAGCTTAACTAAGGCATGATCTAAGTGAGCCAATCTGAGGTCCTTGATTCGTACCTCGTGCTATTCATTACAAACCCTGCCTAGATATACAATCAATACTTCATTGGTGATGAACTACAAGTTACCATCTGATGGGTTTAACCCATTTTGTTCCTAGGAATCGTAGATGCAACTGTAATGCTAGGAAACCTATACTACTTTAATTCTAACACTCGAAGCTCGACAAAAACATGACTACCATTAGGTCATTACGAAAGTCGTACACGTAATTATAATCCTTAAGGTAGCTTAGATTTATAAATTATGCATTTCTCTCTCTCTCTCTCTCTCTCTCTCTCTCTCTCTCTCTCTCTCTCTCTCTCTCTCTCTTTGAATGGCTCAAGGCATGAGCCATGGCTCTGAATTTGTATATTGTCTCAAAAATTTTACTTAACGAAAATAGTTTACATCCTAATTGGCCGGGTCGGGCTAGGTTAGCGCTGATTGACCCTGACTCAAGGTCAGTTGGCCCTGAGTGATAGCTTTTTCACTGATCTCTCTTCCATCTCCCAATTTCCCCTTATAAACATGGTCGAATCCACCAAGGAGAATCCACCCTTCCTGAGCTTGTGATCAGAGTAGAAATCTCTGGTTTACTCTCCAATAAGGTCTTGAGCTCTTCCCATGCGTCTTTCCTCGGTCAAAAGTAATAAGGACTTAGAATAGTGCCATGACTTAAAATCTTTTGATCAAGTATGAGACGAATGTTCTTCTCCAGCCAAAAGAACTTTAATACAAGCCTGGATTTCTCCAATGGCTCCAATGTACTTTAATCCAAAGAACAGAAAATTCAACACAGAAAAATACTAAAATAAAAGTAACCTAGAATGTAAGAAATCAATGCAAATATCAAAAAGAAAAAGATGCTCAATCTCAAAAAAGAAGCAAAGAAGTAAAACCTCTTTTTCTTCAACTGGTTGTGAATCTTCTAGAGCTACAGAAGTCGAATCCTTAGAGGATGTATCTTCTTCAACTACAGAAGAAAGGTTCACTTATTTTCTATTGGGTTCTAATTTTAACTCTACAAACGAAAATATACGCAAAGAGACCTTTGGCTTTTTTATACAAAAGTGCTTTTGTTCCTAGGATGCGATCTTGTCACACCCCATTCTCAACGTATCGGTACTATGGAATACAATGGGATCTCTCCATCCTATTAGGGCACAAGAAATCCCTTTCTAGGACCACATGTCACAGTATTCCACATATCAACCCCAAGAATTTCTTACTAGACTATCAGAGTCATATTAAACATCTCAATTTAAAAGAGAGTAAACATAGCGGAAGTTTTGTTAACCAAAATACCCAATTATGAAAATAAGCTAACAAAATCTAATGGTTTAAAGTTCCAATTATTCAAGGTTCCTCCATTCTCCAAAAGAAATAAAATAAACATTGATTAAAATTTATTCTCAAATACGAATCCCAAATAAATAAAATCCCAAATCCAAAGAAAGTAAAATCATAGGCACATCCTAAGCCCATCAGCAACTATATGAATTGTCCTAAGGATCATGAACATCTTGCTCAGGATCGCTGTCCTCATCCTCTACACCGGATGATAGGCTACCAGAAGCAATGAACAAAGAACTTGTAAGATCTAAAAATAGTTATGTACACAAGGGTAAGATCAACCACCGAGCTTAGCAAGAAAACTAAACGTGCAACAAACAAATGCATGTAACTATCATTTAAGGTCAGGTATGATAACTATAAGTGCCAGCTCAAGATTACCCACGCACAGAATCTCTAGGCTGTACGGGTCTCCTCTCTAGAATAATGCTGACTCACACAGAATACAGCAACATCACCATGTATGGGTCCGTCGTTTTGGTCCACTTAACCGCAACTCATCCCAAGTCTACATAACATCAGGCACTTAAGGAGATGATAATCCCACTAGTTGACTCGCTTTCCCATCCACACTACGTCAGGTATAGGGAGCATTACAGCTATGTTCATATCACCTTTTTATTGAACCCATGCCATTACACAATCCCTTAGTGGCTAGGGGTACAGTTATAAGGGTGATTAGTGTTCAACTAGCCATGTCACCTAATTAGCCATATTACTGGATCGTAACGTCACCAAGCTTCCAACCCCATCTGATCTCCACTTAGGACATCGTGACTTGGCTAAGTTATATATGGTCAATGCAAAGCAGCGATAGTAAGAAGTGGTGTAAGTGTTCCATTCCACCCACCTTCCTCCTTACTGACTTAACCAGACATCATGAATCAATAATGGATCAGTTGCATTCTTGGGGTCATGAGCATCCCATTCTACTTGTTTTCCCACTACATGGCACTACTGATCCCAAACACAAGGATGCATATGCATGATCACACAAATAGTATATTGGATGGCATGTTATCACACAAGAGCATGTTATCAATCTCACACCATCACACAGCATAATAAAATAGAGAAAACATATGCATCCAAAGGTTTAGTTCCCTAACCAAAAGATAAAAGAGTATACTACAGTAATCCCGATCAAGTAGTTTCCTATCGACGTCTTCATATCTCTTTCAAAGCCAAATATATGTTATACATCAAAATATTATCTGATAGAATTGTTCTGGTTTCTCTTTAAGCTTATCATTCGAGTGTTTATAGTACTTTCTACTTGTCTGATATCTCATGCCTAATGTCTACTGTCTATTAAACGTGGCATAGCATTAGTGATTTATTCCATTCATAGACTAAGGTACTTTTAACCAGGTGAACCCACTGTCCACACAAGAGAGGTGAAGTGTGAATTGGTCCTCCACAGGATAGCATGCTCACTAAATAGAATCAGCTACTGGCTGAGCACGATAAGGTGCAGCAGCCAAAATGGTGTGCAGCTGGTAGCTATGGCCGCACCTCACCAGGTGCTAGGCATGTGATTAGTGCTTGTGGCCGCACACTTTCACGTGGTCGTGCAACTGCGCCAACACCTCAAGGAGGTAGCCTAGTCCCTGTAGGTTTGGTTTAAGGTCTCAAAAAGTAGAGACAGTAACTAATTGGTCATTTTAGGGTGTAAACCAAACCCTACCTCTAGCATACATGGAACACAAGGTGTTTCACTTTGTAGAAATGTGATTGCAGGTTTCATGAATATGACAGGCATTCATATTCATGGAATAGATGTCCACATATAGTGTCTAGGGAGGTTGTATGGGATGCCTCCCATTGCCCTAGATATCATTTTTGCTAGTTCATTTTTGTGCTTGGAGTGGCTCCTGCTAATGGCAATGCTGAAGGTAAGAGTTCATCACTCTATTAGGGCTTTTTTGTATTCTTTTTTCTTTTCTTTTTTTAATAAAATTGTATATTTTGAAAAAAATCCAAATAAATTATACAGAGCTACTGGCCAAGTTTGCTTGAGATCCGACATCGAACTCACGTGCAGTTGATGGCATCGACTACACGTCACGACTAGCAGGTCGTGCGACTGGTCCAGTCAACCATAGGTCAAAATGTAGTCCGATGGCCACCAACTTTCTCTGGTGTGTTTTCCATATTTTTTTAAGTATAAATAAGGAGTTTGAGCTCCTGGATCCATATTTATACTATGGTTTAGACACCGTTTTGATTTGTCAATATACCAAGATACCAGATCTAGTTACAATTCTAGATTTGATTTCTAACCATTGAATCCATCATACATCCATGAATCTGAATCTTCTACAGTCATCCTAAAGTTTTTGAAAGTTCATGGGTATTCATATAGTCTTTTACAATTCATAGGTCGTTAACTTAGTCCATTTGATTTCACTTAACCAGTATACCATATACACTACCGTCCATTGTTCGGATCTGTGAACGATAGCCCACCTGGTTCGAAGTTTCTCCTTAATGGGGGTCAACGCTTCTTCTTTCGATAGAGTCACAAACATTTCGTTACAGCACCATAACCATTAAGGTGAAGAAATATTATTCCCTTCAGACATTACTTGAATCATTACCTTTAAATTCCATTAACTGATTCAGATCTTAGAATGGGATGATACTTACAAAAGGTTTGTTTCCTTCGATCTCTCCGATGAACTCGTGCTTGTAGAGGCGAGTTCCTTTTCTTCTTCTTTTCTCTTCCTTCTCTCTTCCTTTTCTTTTATTTCTTCCCAGTGTTTCCTCCTTCTTCTTCCCTCTTTGGGCCGTACTTAAAGGAAACTCTTCCTCTCTTCGCTTCTTCTTCTTCCTCTCTTCTCTTTTTCTCTTTTTCTCTCTTCTTTCAGATTCATGCATCAGAGTCTTTGCACTGACTTCTATTGGTTTGGTCAATTTGATAGAGTAAATCCATTCCCATGCCAAAAATCGACATGGTGGAGCACAAGAATGAAATGGAGAAGATCCTCCTCCCTCTCTTTCCATTCTCAACTCGAGCATGGTCATCCTACCATGAATAGAGTCAATCACAGTCGACCTTCCATGGAAGGAGAAGATAGGATTCAAATCGATGGGACCCACAACTAATCTGTCACCAATTCAGATCGCACACAGGGTGCGGCAGCACAGCGTGCGGTTGATGCGCGATCGCACCTCCTCTGTCTCCAGCTGGACCTCTTTTTGGTTGGCTAGCTTAGGTGCATGCTTGCCAAGCCCTTGGTGGTCGTATAGGCTGGGTCCTAAACTTCTCTACGTGTACTCTAATGACATGGGAGGTTCGAGTTAGTGGTTTTGTGTCACCTCATAGGTATGTCATCGTCTTCGATCGTGTCAACCTGATATGTTCGCACTGGGAAGGCCCTACACATGCCCAAAATGGTCATACCATAACGGGGTTTGGGCACGGGTCTTATAGATCTTCTCCAAGTCCTCTTCTTTTTGTGAATTTGATATGATTATCCCTAGAACCAGAACTATTTAAGAGAGTGATTCGAGAGTTTCTCTATCACACATTATAAAATAAATTAAAAGAAAGGATTTTGTTTGTTTACCTTGACTTGAGTTCCCAACTCGATATTTAGGAGTTGACCTCTACCAAGAAATATCGAGGAAAGAGTATTTTGGACCTTTAATGGATACGTTCCATAAGAAATTCTCTATCTAGAATAGTAGAATTTTATCTTATGCATGTCGGATAAAGCTAGTGAGGGGATCTTAACAAAAAGAAAGCTGTAACAGTGAAATGGGAGATAGTATGCAAACCAAAAAATTGAAGGTGGTCTTGGTATTCGTAAGATGAAAGATATAAACAATGCAACCTTGTGCAAGCAAATATGGAAGATCACTGAAAATACAGAATTTGCAAGATTTATGAAAGGGTGATATCTAACAAAGGGTGGAACCTTGAGGAAGTCTACTTGTACCTTACCAGTATGGGCAAGTGTTAGAGGTTTGTGGGACTGGACAGCAAAACACACTAGGTGGATTATTGGTGATGGCTCAAGAATTAACTTGTGGAGGGATAAGTGGTTAGGTGATCCTTCTTTGGAGGAAATGCTTGGGTTGGACCTAAGGAATTTCAGACTTTGATGCTCCTTTATCATGATTTATCAAAGAAGAAAGATGGGAACTACCAATGGTAACCTCACAACACTTGTTTGAAGAGGTGAGGAGAATACCACTTGTACTAGGTGTGTTGGATCTGCTAGCATGGATAGGAGAGCCAAATGGTGTGTTCTCAGTAAAATCAGCATGGAATTTATTGAGGGACAAGGGATTAAAATCAAGTTCAGCAACAAAGGTGTGGGAAAAGACAATGATACCAAGAGATTCCATTTTGGCATGGAGATGGTGCCATAAAAGGCTGCCGACAGATGATATTGTTGTGGGAAAATGATAATAGATTTAAATCAGACTGTGGATGAGGAACCTATTAAAGGCCTTATGGGGGCGGGACATGCGGCATACATCTAAGTTATTAAGAATACAGACAAGGGAGAGTCTTTTCTAACAACATTTGGGGGGTGAAATCCTGTTCAACCCCCTCCTGGGCAAATGGCCATGATTGGACAGACTAATGGAAGTAGCTGGCCATTAAATGATCTATCATTAATGCTCATAAATGCCGACAACCACCATAAATGCCATGTAGGCAAATTTGACCTGTCAGGTCACTATATCATAGACCGAATCATAAAAAAAGTGAGATTTTATGCTCGATAAAAGAGAAAGGATGGCTATTGTTGTCAGAGGAAGTAAAGGACGTGGACAAAAGAGGGGTTGAAGAGGGGTAGGGTCGTAAACAGTTGACAAGACATCCAGGTGCCACCCTAGGGGGTCGTAGTCTTCCAGACCTACTATTCTCCATCTGACATATGATGGAGATGGTGGTAGGTGGGAAAAAGCTTGTCCTAAAAGCTTCAACTTGAGCCTATAAATAGTGAAAGGTTATCGATCCCAAAGGATCCCAAATTTTCTATAAAAAAAGAGTATCCACCTTCAGGTATCCCTCTGATAAAGTTCATCTTGTATAATCCTTCTTCATTCCATTGTCCAATTTCATTTCTAGAGAGAGGCAGGTTGCTGAAGCTCCCGAATCTCAGGGAACCCCCTCTTTAAGGAGTTCTAGTGTTTCACTAAGAGCTTCATTGTGTTTGTCTTTGGAATACACTAACTTAAGCATCGGAGTGGCCCTGAGGTAAATCCTGCCCACTTTACTGCCTTGCTCGTGTTTTAGCTACGTGGCCTGATCTAGAGGACTGAACAGAATTCATTGACAATAGTTTGGTGCCCACCATGGGGCTTTGACCTACTTTGCTTTTAAAACCTTTCCTCCTTTCTCTGTTTACCTAAAGAACCCATACCAGAAGCCCCATACTTTTCTCCCTTTACATCTTTCGTATTCCTAAATCAACCCATACATCTTACCCATGGCTCCAGCTGGGAGAGCCGACAGCTCTTATAACCTTAGGGAAACTCAGGCATGATGTACGAAGGAAAATGTATGCCAAGAGCGTGTTGACATTCTCATAGGCTCAAACCCACCTAATGTCCATCCTGAAGGTCAGTCCGAAGAAGGAATATGTAGACCTTACCCTGATCCCTCTCAATATGTTACCAGAGCCCAGTTCGATTGACTTGCTCAACAACTGGCAACCTTGATAGATTTGTTACAGCAACGACCTGTAGGTGTGTCAGCAGCCTCAGTTCCACCCATGGATGTCCTAGAAGTCCCTCAAAGGTCTCAGCATTCAAGGCGTTCTGCCCCTCGGGAAGCATCCCCTAGCCCTATGCAGTCCAATCCTTCAGCCAATACGTATTGTAGTAGGGGTCGAAACAACTTCTATGGGGAACCTCACTTTTAGTATATTCCAGAGTATGACCCCACCGTCATGAGTCCCCGATAGCCTCAAGAAGATCATCTATCTCTGACTGATTGGGGTCCAGGAACGAAAATAGAAGGGCCCGAGGCAGAATGTACACAGAACAAGATGTGGCCCAGGAGGCTCAAATGAGGGTCGATGAGGCAAAACGTGCCAATGATGATGCTCAAGTGAGGGTCGATGCAGCGAGACAGGCCCGGGAAGACACTCAAGTTAGGGTCGAAGAGGCTAGGTGTACCCAGGAGAAATCCCAAGCAAGGGTCAATGCAGCCTAAAAAGAAAGGGTGACTATGATCCCTTCAGTTACAACAGTCCCTCCCACCATTTCGACAGTAGCTACTCCGTCTGCTGGAAGCACCCCAACTACTAATGAAAATACTGCCAGGCTGGAATGCTTGGTCAAAGACCTGATGGATCGAGTACAACATATGAAGAGGGGGGTCGATTCTAAGGCCCTCTAGGATTACGTCTCAGAGACTGCCCTAACAGATGAGGTCATGAACCATCCTCTTCCTCTTAATTTTGTCCTTCTAAATGCGGGATGGTACAGTGGGAAGATTAATCCAAAGAAGCACCTTAACAACTTCAAAGTGGGTATGGTCATCTATGACCATCACGACACCCTTTGCTATAGAGCTTTCCCATCCACACTGAGGGATGTCGAAAAGACGTGGTTCAACAACCTACCTCCCAAATCTGTGGGGACCTTTAGGGAGCTGAGTAGTCTGTTTCTCTCCCATTTCTAGGGGAGTCGAACCCAAAAGAAGAACCTGTCCCACTTGATGGTAATTAAACAGGGCAAGAAAGAGTCCATCTGGCCCTTCATAACCCATTTCCTAGGGGTGGCTGGAGAGATTAAAGATTTACAGCTTGATGTGGTGGTATCAACTCTGTCAAAAGCCTGTCTCGACCCTCAGTTGGTGTTCTCCCTCAACAAGCATCCCAGAACACATGTTGAAATCTTCAGTAGATGTAATCGATATGCGTCGGGAGCAAAAGCTGTGGCAGAGCTACGCAGACGTGTGAACAATGCCCCTGTAGGAGGGGAAAAGAAAAAAAGTGAAGTTTTGGAGAAGGCTCCTAAGGAAGGAGAAGCAAGAAAGAAATCAAAGGTGGCCAAAGAACTGTACCCAGCCCATCCCTCACCAGAATATACTCCCCTCAACTGCACCATGGTTGAGATTATGAACATCAAGCAGGGTGACACTCTATTGCTCCCTCCCCCCAAGATGATATCCAAGCCGAAAGAGTGCAACCGTCGGTTATACTGTGCACATCACCAAGACCATGGATACGACACCAACTCATGCTGACATCTCAAGGGGTTGGTCGAAGACTTAATCCAGCATGGGCAATGGATAGAGTCCGTGGGACCGTGAAAGGTACCACCTCCTCCTCCCCCACCGCCCGCCGTAGCAAATCCACCTCCCCCTGCAACAGCACCAACAAGAAACAAGAGGGTCGATAATCGGACTATTCCACCACCAAGATCACCCCAGAGGGGGTTTATGGGACAAGTCGATCTCCTTCCTTGGGGTGACTAGGAGATGATGAAAGGGTAGACTGCTGAAGGGATACGAACAGTTGGAGAAAAGAGTCCCCCTAGGAGACTATTAAGCAAGGCGGGGCTAGAGCAAGATCTTGGTCTGAGTGATGATGAGTATGTGACCCTGAGCAACCCGTAGTGCATGACAGTGATAGTCTGGCCAGAGCACATTCGACGGGAAGTACTTTCGATCATGGTCGAACCAGTTGAGGAGGAATCGACTAAAGGAAAGAAAGTCAGAGAAAGAAAATAAGAGACAGGGGGTCTTCCTCTAAGAAAATCAGGTACGAGGAGTACATTTACTTCAATGATGATGATCTTATTGATGTAGTTACTCCCCATGAGGATCCCCTTGTAATCAAAATGGAAATTAGAGAAGAATGGAAAGTGAGCCGTATACTGGTCAACATTGACAGCTCTTGTGAGATACTCTACTATGATACTTTCCAGAGGTTAGGGCACAAGGATTAACAACTGAAGCCTATCCGGTACTCATTGGTGGGTTTTAATGGTGAGGGAGTACAGGTAAAGGGGGTGATTCAGCTAGACACCCTTCTAGGGGTCTACCCTGCACGAGTATGTGTTAACATAAAGTATATGGTAGTGGAGACCTAGTCCAACCATAATGCAATCCTTGGTCGATCAGGACTCAATAAACTGCGGGCCTGTCAATCGACCTATTATCTGTTGATGAAGTTTCCAACTGAGTGGGGGTCAAATACTGGAAGGCCAACCAGTCCATGTCAAAGAGATGCCATGCAGCAACCTTGGCTACTCTTGATGAAGATCAATCGGTGCAAGTGATCTAGCTGGACAAGTACCATGATGATTTTCCCATGGAGAAAACTACACTAGTTAAGGACCTTGTCCCCATTCCATTCTCTGACGACCATCTAGAAAAAACTTTCTTGATCGGTTCAGCCCTTTCTGAAGAGCAGAAGAAAGAGCTCATCAAGTTCCTGAAGGTGAATGCCGATGTGTTTGTTTGGACTCCTAAAGACATGCTAGGTATTCCTCTATCAACCATGGAGAACCACCTAAAGATCGATCCCCACCACCGCCCCATCCGACAAAAAAAAAGAGTTGTGGCACCTAAAAAGCAAGTGATCATTGATCGTGAGGTCGAGAAGTTGTTAAAGTCGGATTTATCTAAAAAGTGTACTATCCAAACTGGTTGGTCAATGTTGTACTGGTCCCCAAGTCTGACGACCATTGGTGTGTTTGTACTGACTTTACAGATCTTAATAAAGCATGTCTCAAAGATTCCCCTACCCCCTGCCTCGAATAGATTAGCTCATAGATGCCACTACCGAGCACGAGCTGCTATCTTCTTTAGATGCTTACTCTAGGTACAACTAAATAAAAATGGCAAAGGAAGATGAAAAAAACACTACCTTCATCACTAGCAAAGGCACATACTGCTACACCGTGATGCCCTTCAGGCTCAAGAATGCGGGAGCAACTTACCAGAGGCTCGTCAATAAAGTATTCGAGAAACAGATCGGGAGGAACATGGAAGTGTATGTCAATGATTTTCTGGTCAAGACAACAAAAGTGCCTAACCATCTGAAAGATCTCAAGGAGGGATTCGAGGTGGTTTGAAAGAATTTCATGCGCCTCAATCCCTCAAAGTGTGCCTTTGGTGTGCACTCTAGAAAGTTTCTTGGGTTTATGGTATCACAAAGGGGAATCGAGGTCAACTCGGCTAAGTTCGAGGCCATCCAAAGTATGAAGTCTCTATAACTCCGAAGCAAGTGTAAGTGCTCACCGGGCGGATTGCAGCGTTGGAATGATTCATGTCAAGATCAACAGATTGATGCCTCCCATTTTTAAGATGCTTAAGGGATCAAAAACCTTTGAATGGATAGTAGAATATGAAGAAGCATTTCGGAGTTTGAAGAGGTATTTATCTTCTCCTCCATTGTTAATGAAGCCAGAGATAGGGGACAACCTACTACTCTACTTTGCAGTTTCCCCTTGTACTATCAGCGGGGTGTTGATCAAGGAGATCGACAAGGTGTAGCATCCTATTTATTACATCAGCAAGGTATTATTCAATGCAGAGACCAGGTATCAATCCATAGAAAAGTTGGCCTTAGCTATGGTCACTTCTGCTAGGAAGCTTCACCCCTATTTCCAATCTCACTCCATTACTATTCTGACGGATTGACCATTAAGAAAGTTCCTCTCTAGAGTAGACGTATCAGGTCGAATGATCAACTGGGCAGTCGAGTTGGGTGAGTTCGACCTTAAGTTCTAGCCCTGGACAACCATTAAAGCACAAGCACTGGCAGATTTTCTTATCGAGAGCACCCTGCCAGGCAGCGAAGAAGAAGGATTGAACGCTGAGAGGGTGCTCGAGGAGGCCAAGGTCAAGATTTTTCTTGGTCTCGAAGAACCTTCCTGGGCCATGTACATAGACAGAGCTTCAAACAAGGAAGATGTTGGAGCAGGGATTGTCCTCACTAGCTTCAGTACATTTTGGTTTCTCCATAACCAATAATGTGGCAGAGTATGAGGCCTTGGTTGCTGGACTTAGTCTAGCCAGGAAGCTTGCAGTGAAGTGCTTGCTGGTTCATGGAGACTCTCAGGTGATCGTTCGGCGAGTAACGGGGCTCTATGAAGCACGATAAGTGCATTTGGCTAAATACTTGGCCCTGGTGAAACAACTAATCAAGCCCCTTGAAAAGTTTGAGATACTCAGTATACCCAGATATTAGAACACGGAAGCGGATGCCCCTTCCCACTTAGGGTCGAACGACCTCAGCAGTTTTGACGTACCGGTATATGTGGAACATTTGCCACAACAAAGCACAGACCCAGTAGCTGAAGTAATGCTCATAGATATCGAGCATTGCTGGATGGACCCCCTACTCACTTATTTAAAAGAAAATGTGCTGCCAGAAGACAAGAAGGAAGCTCGAAATATATAGGCCTAGACGGGGTCGTATGTCATTCATGATGAGGTACTCTATAAAAAATCTCATACTTTGTCTTGACTCCGGTGCATCCCCCCGTCGAAGATAGAATATGTCATGGTAGAAGTACACGAGGGGATCTATGGAGCCCATCAGTGTGGACGCACCATGTGTTTCAAGATCATCAGAATGGGTTACCATTGGCCCCATATGATAAAGGATTGTGAGAGGTATGCTAAGACCTGTAAACCATGCCAGAAGCATGCTACCATGTCCCACTGCCTATGTTCCTAATTACAGCCCATCCTAGCATCGATTCCCTTTACTATTTAGGGTATGGCTATTTTGGGGCCACTTCCACAAGTGAAAAGACAACTCCAGTATATTTTGGTGGTGATTGACTACTTCACCAAATGGATCAAAGTAAAAGCAATGGCAAGAGTCACCGCTCCTAAAGCAATGGAGTTCTTTAGACTCGATGTACTCTATAGATTTGCATCAGGAGCACATCTAGAGGCTAATGGGTAGACAGAGATCACCAATCGAACCTTGTTACATGGCTTGGCTCGAAGGGTTGAAGAAAAGAGGAAATTATGGGCTAAAGAGTTGCCCAGTGTAATTTGGTCGTATCGAACCACAAGAAAAAACCACTACCGGAGCCACTCCTTTCAAGCCTGCTTTCGGGTCAGAAGCTATTATCCCAGTCGAAGTGGTGGAAAAAAGCTATCGAGTAATGAACTTTAATGAAGATACCAACAAAGACATCCTGCTCATGGACCTTAATCTTTTGGAAGATGTCCATGAGACTGCTCAACTACACATAGCAGTATACCAACAAAAAATAGTCAAGTATTACAACTCTAGAGTCAAGGAGAATCTGTTTCAAGTGGATGACTTGGTTCTGCGCTCGAGGGCTATGACTGAACCCACTCAGCAAGGCAAACTAACTCCAAACTAGGAAGGGCCGTATCGGGTTGCAAAGGTTACCAAACTAGGGTCGTATCACTTGAAAACAGTGGGTGGATCAGCCATACCGTGCACATGGCATTCCAAGAACCTCAGAAGATACTATGTATAAGGCCTTTTTCTTATTCAATGAAAAACCCTTTCCTATCTAGAGTCATCTCCATTAGAACAAGTAGATAGCCCTAGTTAAAGACTAAGCCCATCGACTTAAGGGATAATCTTTGACTTCGGCTCGAAAAGAAAGGGCTTACAGGTCTCGAAAAGAAAAGGCCTACAGGTCTCAAAAAGAAAAGGCCTACGGGTCTCGAAAAGAAAAGGCCTATGGGTCTCAAAAAGAAAAGTCCTATGGGTCTCGGAAAGAAAAGGCTTAAGGGTCTCGAAAAGAAAAGGCCTATGGGTCTCAAAAATAATAAGTAAATAGCCTTAGTCGGAGACTAAGCTCATCGACTTAAGGGGTAGTCTTTGACTTTGGCTCGAAAAGAAAAGACCCAAGGCTCTTGAAAAGACATAACTTCTTTTATTATGATCGACCTATCATGGTTCTTTGATTCTATCTAATAGCTGTAGGCAGAGCACAGCACTATCAGACAACAGGGTAGTAGTGGTAAATATTAATGTGATTACAAAATATTGATTACACAAAATATAGAGGAAAAAATACTACATTTACACCAATACTTACAAAGAGTGTGCCCAAGTGGCTTACAAAAAAGAAGAAGAAGAAAGAGTGTGCCCAAGGGGCTTACTTACAAAAAAAAAAAAAAAAAGAGAGAGAGAGAGAAAAAAAATGAAAAATGGTCTGTATTCAGTTATGTTCCTCAGAAGGAACTTCTTCTAGAGAGTTTTTTGGAAGGTTTCTTCTAGAGGTGTCTTGGAAGATGTTTCTTCTAAAGTTTCCTTGAAAGGAGTTACTCAGGGGTCTTCAGGAGTAGTGCCCGAAGTCTCTTATGGAGGAATGATGAACAGAGGTGGGACTTCTCGGGGAGAGGTTACTACTATGGCCAGATCCGTACAGGAGGCCATTGAAGGTGGAGGGGTAGAGCTATGAGCGAACTTGTCCCAGATCACTTTGTGCATGAGGGGGCTGAGGGAGAAGTCAAAGGCTAGGAGATGGGTGGACAACTTCGAATGGACCAAGATGAGGGCTTCTCTGATCGCTTGAGCCCTTTCTTTCCTGAAAAGATCCTCCATGTCATTAGACTCCATCAAGGTTCTCAAGGTCTTGTCCTGGGCTAAGGTTTTTGGGCTTGAACCAATTCTTGAGTCACACGAGTTGCTGCCGTCTGAGCCTATGCCAGTTCTTGTGTCAAACGAGCCACTAAGGATTGCAATTCCACACCCTGGTTCTTTGTGACGATTATCTCCTCCTTAAGGGTGTGCTCCTTGGCCAAGGCTTGGGTTAACTCAGCTTGCAGCCTATCGTTCTCTATCGATAGATTTTCTTTTTCCCCTATCAGCTTGTCACGGGCTTCTTAAAGATCTTTAATCTCCTGCTCCAGTTGATTGTTGAGGGTGGTCATTGCCGTAAGCTGATCCGACATGACTTCATTGGAGAGCCGCAGCTCTGCCAACTCTTTTTGGGCTGCATCGAAGACTTTGGCATGGGTGGTGAACTACTCATCGAGCCTTCTATACTTACTTTTCTCATCAGAAAGCCACCTTCGATTCAATTCTAGAGACACTTCTGCTGATTTCCGTCTTATCTCAGCATCATTCACACGGGCCTCTGCCTCTTTGGCAGAGGTCTCTACGTTGTCCCTCTCTTTTTTGACAACCTCTAACTCAGATGCAAAATTATCCTTCTCTTCAGCCCAAGTCTATTCAGCCTCGGCTCGAGCCAGTATGGTAGCATCCCAATTGCGAATGGCCTGTTCACTCTCTGCCAAAGTGGTCGTAAGAGGTCTCGACCCTGTTGTGGGAGGGCCTGTAATTCCTTGAGCTTATGTATTGTGCCCACTAATGTCTTCCGATAATAATTAGTGTCGCACATCAACTACAAAATATACCCAAGCGGATATCAGATGGAATGAAAAAAAGAAGAAAAAGACAAAAAGTGCAACAAGAACAAGAGAATCACTCACTTGGTACAAAGCCACACATTGGCTCTAATCTATTATATCGAGCTTGGAGTGCCTGAAAGTGTCTGCATCCGAAGATAAACAAGCATGGTGGACTATCTCTTGAGCCACGGACTGATTGAATAGACCATTATCTGTGTCAAGGACACTCCATCAGGGAGTGAATAAGGCTGGCTCTATTGAGGAGCCCGAACTGGAAAGCGTAGACCCCCTAGAGGGGTCAAACTTTACCTAGAGGTAGGATTAGGAGCAAAGGCTGGGGGAGTTGAAATGGCTGGACTTTTGCCTTTGGAGGCGGCATCCACAGGCATGGCAGACGGGGAAGACTGTACTGGTATGGACAGGGTGGATATCTGTGGGAAAGTGAAGGGGACTAATGGTGGCAGGCCCTTGACATTGATCAGAAGGTAGTTACTACCGTCGAATCCGTAGGGATAGATGGTGAAGCTGACGGAAGGGTAGAAGGGTGTTGTGCTGTTGCAGCTAAACTAGAGTGTTGTGATGTTGTTGTTGCTGCTAAACTGGAGTGCTATACTGTTGCTGTGGCTACTAAATTAGAATGTTGGATCATTGTTGTTACTGTACTTGTTGAAACTGGCACTGTGCCAGGAAGTGAAGAAGTAGAGGTCGTACCAGCGAAGAAACTCATATCTACAGCCCCTGAAGGGGAAATGGGAACGTCTGGAATACTGGTCGAAGACGAGCTAAGAGAAGCACTGCTCGAGAAACTGGCAGGAGCAAAATAGACGATCACATCTGGCTGAGAGATAGACTATAGTGGTTAAGGCTCTGCTGGGATCCTCTAGAGAATATCTTGGGGAGTGTCTTCGGGATAGATCATCCTTGGTCCTTCAGAAATAATCTTCCTCTTTTTCGATCGGCGCAAGTCTCTTTGACTATAGCTTAATCATCATCCTCTGCAAAAATAGGAAACACAAGTCCTCAGAAACATATTCAGAAGGTTATAAAAAGAATGGAACTGAAAAATTAGTGAGATAGTTCAGAACTTACCATCCTCGGGGATGTCAATAAAAGGGGAGACAAAAGGCTCCTCGATCGAAGTTGGAGGGTCGAAAGCTATGGACGAAGATGGCTCAACTACTGGTTCGGGCCCAATAGAAGGATCGATCTTGGCTGCGGGTCGAAAGGTGGAATGACGTCCTCTGGAGGGGGTGGGGGAACCTCTGTGGGAAGGGCAGGAGCTACATCAGCGGCCTTCTCAAGAGTCTTCAACTTTTGGGCTACAGTGGCAATTATCTCATCCCTTTTTCTCTTCTAGTGATGGAATAGATCCACCCCCATTAGATCCTCCCATATGCTATCATTAAGGCCCTCCACTACACAAAGAACAAACAGTCTAATATTTGGGGTCGAATGAAAACACAAGTGCAGAATACCGAATGATGTGTCAATGGTAGCAGGGGTCGAAAGGGTACTTACTCAGCCCATACAGGAACAGGAACTTGTTGTCGCTCAGATCCTTGTACTGGATTGCTCTCCCTCTTTCTTTTACTCTCTAGATAGTCTTCATTTCAAGCAGTGTTAAGACAGGAGCGAGCCCTACAACTGAGGGGTCGATGAATTGCCATCGGTTACCGATGGGAAAGGAAGACAGGCCCAGAAGGTCATACCCCCGTTTCACTCTCGCACCAAAGAATCTCTCTTTCCAGTGGGGGATGGAGGAAGGGGTCGAATCTACCATTTCGGAGACTTCATCCAAGAATCGATGGAAGAAATAATATGTCCCACTTGGTTCAGACTGGTGGTTCCGAGGGTTTTTCTAGGTGATAGGGGCTATGTCAAATAGATATTGAAAAAACCTCAAGGTGGGAGGTCCCCGACAGCGCAGGAAGAAAATAATGAAAGAGTGAATGTGAGCCCAAGAATTGGGCGTGATTTGAGTAGGGGCCAAACCATAAAAGCCCAAAATTTTCTACATTAGGAGGTGGCAAGGAAATTAAAAACCAAAGAGAAACATATAATAATTCACCACCATCTTGTGAGAATAAGGATGGTTGGCATGATCGCTCGGATTAAAGGTTATGAGTTACATGGAATCAAGGACGAAAAAGGAAACCCTAAGTTCTCGGATTTTGGTCTCGGTCATTATCGACTTCAAAGTAGAAGCGAAACAATGAGGGCCAGCAGCACCAGAGACATCAGAGGAGGGCTATTAGGGTTAGCACTCAAGCTACCCTCACCCTGGGTAGATAGCCAGAGTTGCGATCGACATAGAGTGAGCTCAAAAGGGCGACTAAGCGTGGATTTATTACTAGCCATGGCTGAATAAAAGTTAGAATGCAAAAATCAGAAAAGAAAGGGACTCAGGACTTACTTTGAATAAGATTGCGTCGTCGAAAAACTATTCCTAAAGAAGAAGAAGTGTCTTGAAGTGAAATCAGATACTCCAATCTTAAAAGGCTGGAATGGATAAACTAGGGAGAAGAACAGTGTACAGTGATATGCGAGGAAGAAAAAGAGAGATTTTATAAGTTTGAAAATAGGTGGGGCCCATCTGGCAGTCATGATGGGTTTCGAGCGGTGCGACTGTCAATCAAATTGCAGATGTGATGCTCCGTCAGGGAAACAATTTGTGGACGGACCCAATGGATGAAAAATGGTGGGATTAGTGCCAATAATTTGAAGCAACGGTATGATTAAGTAAGGAACGTTACCATGCGCGTTCAATTGAAGACAGCTCAAGCTGTTACGAAACATTACATAGAGAACGTGCACATTGAAGTCCTCAATGAGTGGGAAAAAAGGTGGCACTAGATTATCGTAACGTCTAGGACCTTGATGGGATATATCCATATGCAATAAAAGAAAATTTTTCTCCATAAGTATTGTCTCCTCGAGTCGGAACGACACAGAGGAGGCAGAGGGGTTCTGTTAGGGGAAAATGATAATAGACTTAAATCAGATCGTGGTTGAGGAACCTATGAAAGGCCTTGTGCGGGCGGGATACGCGGCATACATCTAAGTTATTAAGTATACGGATAAGGGAGAGTCTTTTCTGACAATATTTGGAGGGTGAAATCCTGTTCGACCCCCTCCTAGGAAAATGGGCCATGATTCGACAGACTGTGTTACACCCCAATTCCAGCTGAACCAGAAGTGTGATTAAACCGCCACTAAACCAACGGTTCACACCAAGATCTCAATAAGACCGTGTCCACTAACACAAACCATTGCACATAACCATAATCTGAAAATAAATAAATACAGTGAAAGTCTTAAATTAAATGAGCTGAGTACTCTATTGATAAATTAAATAAGTTATCCAATTATTCAAATACCAAAAACATAAATAAATATCCTTACACTGTTTATAAAATCCAATTGAAATAAGTAAAATAAATGAAAACCATCCTAGAGGTACACGCAGTAAGGGCACTCGCATGAAGCGTTATGCTCGTCCTCCCCTGCTTGTACTTCCAAGGTAGCAACTCTTCCATATACTGGAGCATCCATGTAGTCCTCCACAGTGTAACCTACATCAACATCTAAAAATAGTGATTACACAAGGGTGAGCTCACAACATAGCTCAGTAAGAAAATCAGACAATGCAATAAGCAACATGCATGAATAACATTCACATTATGGTCAAGTTTTAAGTTTGCAATGTGCTATAGCAAGGAATGGCGGCCACTGCACCTTTATACATGAGTTTGTGAATCTACCCAATGGATCAAATACCATTGTCATCCCACATACATCCACCATGGAATAGAGATAGAGCTAAAGTGTCTGGATCAAACACCGCCAATACTTCCCCTAATGCCCTACCCATACCAACACTTAAGCCCCTATTGGCGAGGGCTTGCAAACTGGTATTGCAACTAACTAATCTTATATGTCATTAAAGTTTGCCCCATCCAACATAGCTCCCTATAGCATAGAGATAGGGCTCGAGTCTAGTGGCCAAGCTGGAGACCACAGTTCCACTTTCTCCCCTTGATACCCTACCCGCACCAAGCATGCTAAGAAGGAAGCAATACAAAAAGGTACTAGTGTGAGGAATGATCCCAAACCCCAGGCCCTTCCCATTCCATACACCAACGAAAGCAATCACATGCCTAACAATCACATCCTAGCATAGCAAGTATGCATGAACAATATAATAACTGAAAGTAAAGATGACATGCGAGTATGCACAAACACCATTCCATAGATTCCTGCAACACTCTTAGGTGCTTCCCATTTCAAAATGGCTTCAATCTTTCTAGGATCCACTTTAATTCCTTCAGTGAATACAACATGGCCTAAAAAAGTGACCTCATTTAGCCAAAACTCACACTTTATAAATTTGGCATAAAGCTTCTCTTTTCTTAGTCACTGCAGAGCGGCTCGTAGATTCATGACATGAGTTTCCTTGTCCTTGGAGTAAACCAATATATCATCAATAAACACAATGACTGGCGTATCCAATATATCATGGAATACTCGATTCATGAGTTCCATAAAAGTTGCGGGTGCGTTAGTCAAACCAAAAGACATGACTAAAAGTTCATAATGTCCATATCTTGTTCGGAATGCTGTCTTTGGAATATCACCTTCCTTAATCTTCAGCTGATGGTATCCTGACCGAAGATCATCTTGGAGAACACCTTGGCACTTTGCAACTGATCGAACAAGTTATCGATCCAAGGCAACGGGTATCGATTCTTGATTGTAAGCTTATTCAACTCTCGATAGTCTATGCACAGTCGACCGCTACCGTCCTTCTTCTTCACAAACAATACTGGCACTCTCCATGGTGATATGCTAGGTCTGATATAACCCTTGTCCAGTTGTAAGACCCATATCGATCTTACTGGTCTTACCACCTTGTACCCGGTCTACCTATCATGGTCGAGCCAAGTGGACCAAGTGCGTGAAGAAACCACAAGACCAGGTATGAAATTTAACTCAAAAATAGTCAAATATGAGTATATGGTCGCATGTCTAAATAGGTACAATCGACCCCACCTCAAAAGAGTCCAACCCATGACTTTTGGTCGTGGGGTCGCATGATTTAAAAAATGTAGGGTCGACGGATTCTGCGACCCAACATTCGACCCTACGGAAACAGTCAGAAACCAAAATTAGGAAAACCTTCCTAATTCAAAGGGGGTCTTTCCTAAACACATTGGGGCATATTATGGAAGGTTTTCCTCTATAAATAGGACATCGTCCCTTAGCCTTTTTCACTCCTTTAGAACTCTAATTGAAAGTGAGAGAAAGAGAAGAGAAGGAAGAGAAGGAAAACTGAAGAAGAAAACCAAAGAAGAGGAAAGTTCAGAGAAAACTCTGAATCTTAGCAAACCTAAGGTATGAACCTAATTCCCTACATGAATTAAGAGCCTAGAATAGTTTATGAAGAAGGTAGGATTAAGAGAAACCCAAATCATCCATCCATGGATAAATTCCAAGGGAATCTATGGAGAAAATCATTGTGGGCAATGGATAGTGTGTAAAGTTGTAGTTTTGAGCCATAGAGTAATCCTAAGAAGGACCATGATGGTAAGCCGGAGGATTCAAACATGAAGGAATGGACTTAAGAGTGTAAGGTCGACCAAAACACGTGTGGTTGCACGTAGGGTCGAATGATATCCGACCCCACGAGGCCCACATGATCGACCACATGCCCTCAGGAAGTTCCAGGGAGGGTGTGGTTGCACGTAGGGTGGCAGTATGTCCGACCCCACCTGCGACCCTACACCTTGTGGTCGCAGAACTGAGACCCCAGGTGCTACCCCACCTGCGACCCCTCAATTTTTGTTAGTCTAAACATATTGAAATTAATTCTAATTAAAATATATCGATTTTTTAGGTCTTTTTCAGTGATTTAAAAGTGAATTATAAAGCTTGAACGAGGATCTACTAGCAATCAAAGGTGAGGGAACAAGACCTAAACTAATTGGCTAATAATAATAAACTATTTTCGTTTATTGAGTCCAATACCATGAATGATTCTATGCTTGTATGATTGTAATGTGCATATCACATGTCATCTAATATTCTTGTTATTACTGTTCATGCATATTTAATTTTTGTTTATTTATAATATGATGTTAATGATGATGCTAGGAATAGGCATGTAAATGTATGTGTGTGGTTAGTGTACTTGATGCGAGTGGAGCATGAGGGGGAGGACGTGGTACTGTGGTTCATCCTGGTCACTAGACTCTAGCTCTATCTCTACTCAAGTCTTGTCCACTAACATCGTCGTATCGTCATTACTTTAGCAGAACTATTACGTCGTAGGGCATCAAGGGAGGTGGTCTCGGACTGTGTAGTCTCTGACTCTGCCAGGGGGCCCTAGCTCTATCTCTATGGACGTACTGAGGGATGCTGGGGTGAGGCCTTGGATACACTGTTTGACATTAAGATTGGTTAGTTGCAAGCCCAGTTTTCAAGCCCTCGCCGATAGTGGCTTACGTGTTGGTATGGGTAGGGCATCAGGGGAAGTGTGATGCGGTGCGATCCTAAGCACTTTAGCTCTATCCCTATTCCATGGTGGGGTAGATGTGGACAAAAATGGTGTTTGATCCATTGGGTGGGCTTACACACCCGTGTATAGAGGTGCGACGGCCACCAATCCTTTCTATTGCACATTGCAAACTTATAAACCAGACCAAAAATATGAATTGAATCCATGCATATGTTTGTTGCATTGTTTTGTTTGCTCACTAAGCCATGATGTGTGCTCACCCTTTCGACGTCGAATATTTTTAGTTGATGATGCAGGTACAACTATAGAAGACTATATGAATGCTCCTATGTACGGACATGCTGCGGCGATGGATGTAGAAGTTATAATGGAGTCGCATGATTCGTCATGCGAGTGCAACTCATGCGTCTTTGATTATATTTATATTTGAATTATTCAAATGATGTAATTGATTAAATTATTTATTTTTATGTCTTAGTCCTTTGAAGATAATTGGATAATTTATTTATGTTACTACTGTTAGACTCTCAGTTCATTAAAGACTTCCACTATTGTTTATTTACTCTGATTATGGTTATGGATGTGTATGGTTTGAGCAAATGGACACAGCCTATTTGAGATCCTGGTTGAACCATTAGTTTATTGGCGGTTCATCACACCATTATGAATAGTGCAGAATTGGGGTGTGACAACTTGGTATCAGAGCTCTCAGGCCCTGTCTATTAAACCAGTATACTTCCACAAAAATTGTAAACTGAGCTAGGATAAAATTTAAAAGTTGTAGTAAGAACACACTATAAGCACCTGTGTTGTAGGAGACAAAAATTAAGAAAGAAAATAATACACTATTAAGATGAGAAACAAGTTTTATATACACATCAAATAAAAAGCAACGTATATACATATCCAAATCAGAGTACGGTTCACAATCCAGACAGTTACTATGTAGTACAAGGAAAAACAAAAAGAAAATATGCATCATGGAGATGGAGGTGCTGGAGGAGGAGGTCCCTCGCGATCTCTATTGTAGTCCTCAGCATACACTCTAGTTAGCCAAGCTACCTGAGTCTGGGTCACCCGGAGACTAGCTGCCAGTTCAGCCATCCTCTGATCAGACACGCATTGGGCCTCCCTAATCTCACGCAGTAGCCCCATCACATTATCAGATGGTGGGTGTGAAGGACCAGCTGTATGTGAATAAACCTAAGATAGGCCAGCTCCAGTAGAATACGAGGGTAATGGAAGAGGTATGGCGTCTACATCCATGAACATACGATCATCATCCTCAGCATCATCCCCATGGACCCCTGCTGCTACTGCTGCTGCTGCTGCCGCCTCAGCGTCTGCTATCTCTACCCGGGTACGAGGACGTACCAGAGCGTTCCTCTCATCGTCACTGACCTGCGCTTATCGCATCCCCATCTTGTAGATGGCCTCCCAGTAAAGGTCCGAAGAGAAAGTATCCTCATTAATCCTCTCATCTAATAAGTCGACGTGTAGGCGGGTGAGCAGAGTAGTGATCAGACGTCCGTAGGGCAAGTTGCCTATATGACCAAGCGACGTAGCACGGATCATCGTCCGGATAATAATGTATGGAAGATAGACCGGCTGCCTAGTACAAATGCAATACAAGACATATTGGGTCAGCTGAGAAATCCTATCATAATGGCTACTCTGGGGAATCAGGTTGTGCTGAATGATCTTGCAGTACACCTGAGGCTCTGGCCGTAGATTGATTGCCTTCATCTCCCAGCGATCACCTCTAAGAAGCTGACTATCAATCTCAGCACGCATCATCAAGGATAGGAACTAGGGTTCCTTAGGAACACAGTACACTAAGGGGCCGTCATTTGATATGCCCAGGAGATCAGCCAACTGCTGGCAGTTAAATGAAACTTCCACCGCTTTTACATAGCTGGTGATCCTGAGCTCCCTACCCCTCTCTGTATCATTGTGATCCCCCATTACCTGGAGATTGCAATAGAACTACTTCACCAAAGCAGGATAGGTACAAGCCTCATATGTGATTACTGGAAGCCAACCCATGTCACCGAAGGCACCCTCTACATTAAACAAGGCTAGACTAGCCAAGTTTACACAGCGGCCCCCTTCTACCTTCTTACGCTCATAACGAGCATACTGAGCCTCTGCCTCGTTAGAGCGGAAACGAATGGGATCATGAGCTTGGGGAACCTTAATACGAGCCATGCTATCTGCAAAGACACAGAAAAATAAACAAGATATTAGATATGGTGAAAAACTTAAAATTTCGGCATTAAAACGGCATGATTTGAACAAAAGCCTCACTTTTCACCCAAACAGCTGGGCAGGAGGACTTACATATGTTCCATTGCTGCAAAGCTCATATAGTTGGAAATTTAGACTAGGAAAATCGAATTTGAAGAAATTTCAACGAATTGAAAAAATCCCAAAAAATTAGGTCAAAAGAGGAAAATTTCAAGTTTCTCAAAAACCAACCGATGAAACTCAAATTTCTTAAGGGCTTTCGTCCATTGGGTGACCAATAGCAAAATCCCCCAATAAAAATTAAATTTTTATGGCTAAAAAAATTTTAATTTGAAGAAGATGATATAAATGGAGAAAAACCTAGTTTTGAAAGCTTAAAAATGAGAAACAGTAGAGAGCATACCTGAAGGAACGAAAGTCGTGAACAAAAGAAATAATCACCAAACACTAGGGGTCGATACTGTAGCAACTCAGGGGAAGTGATTTGAGTTGGAAGAAAGAATAAAGTGTAGGAAATGAATCCAAAATCAGGTTTAAAAACCTCATTTTGGGTCATGGGGTCGCAGAATTTGACAAAATGTGCGACCCTACGACTGACCCTACCATTGACCCTAGGTACTCGGTGATCTGACAGACATCGTGTGGTCAGACCTAGGGTCGAACATATACCGACCCTACGACCGACCCTAGGCTCTCAGTGAGCTAACAGGGTTTTGTGAGATCGCATACCCTAGGGTCGAACATAGAGCGACCCTACCATCGACCCTACGATGGAAAATATAGATTTTCACTGAATGACTTGAAAAATTGGAAATTTACATTGATTAGTGGATTTTAACATGGGAATGAAGTATATTATGACTGCCTCACATGTTCTATGATTTTTTTCAGACATTACCACCACCAGAACAGGAAATGGCTGGGCGAAGAGTAACCAGACGGGGACGTAACCCAATTCCATCACCACCACCTGTGGAGGAAACAAGCCATGAAATTTTTGAAGTACAAGAGAATCTAAATGTGGCACCGCCAGGAGCTAATGGCCAGGCAAATCCTACAAATTTGCCAGCCCCACCTACAGATTTGGCCACGGCAGTAATGAACCTGGCTCAATAGCTACAACAAATACAGTAGGTGCAACCCAATATGCAAGCTGCTATAGGAATGGTTTTTCCAGCTGCACATACTATACCTATGCTAGCCGGACAAGCTAGCATAGTACCAGGGGGTAGCAACACAGTGCCCCAAGCACCTCAAACGCCAGTGGTACAAGCTCCAGTACAGAATCCTGAGGTAGCTCAAGGTAGTTACCAGTATCAACCACCTATGTACGGGGTCTATGCTCAGTATCAGTTGGACCACTCTCGACTGATCGAGCGTTTTCTGAAAATGAAGCCCAAGGAATATAATGGCAAGCCAGCAGATCCTTTGTGGTCAGCCCATTGGATCGATGAAATGGAAAGAAATTTTATGATAATGTTGTTTAATGAGGAAGAAAAGGTGTTGTGCGCCACATTTATGCTGAAGGGTGATGCAGACCATTGGTGGAAGTCTACTCAAACTTATCTGTTAACCAAGCATGCCCAATTGACCTGCGCTATCTATAAATAGGAATTCTTTGAGAAATACTTTCCAGAAGTTTCAGAGATGCTATGGAGAGAGAGTTCCTGAGTTTATATCAGGGACAGATGACTGTGGATGCATACCAACAGCGTTATGAAGAGCTGTTTTCTTTGCACCCTCTAGCATGCAGGAGGAAAATACTAAGACCAGAAGGTTCATCATGGGACATAGGGGAAGCATTCGGGAGCATGTTCTAGGGCAAAAAAAGAAAGTTTACAATGAAGCAGTACAGATTGTTCGAGTAATAGAGTCGAGCCAGAGAGAGCTACTTTGCTCAGAATAGAGGTATCAAAAGGCCTAATGAAAATTCATACAACGGAGGGAACACAAAGATATTTAAACCCTTTCGTACTCAAGGATTTAATGTTGCAGCCAAGACTACTACAACAGTCCAACCTCAACAAAAGAAAAATAACGAAGGAGGAAAATGCTATAAATACAATCAAGTGGGACATTATTCCAGGGAGTGTCCTAAGCCTAGGAAGCAGCTACAGCAAGGAAAGGTTTATGCAGTTACATCTGAGGATGCTGCTGCATCGCCTGATGTGGTCACAGGTATGACCTGAACCTTTTATTTTGTATTATCTTGTGTGAGCATGTAGACTAAATTAAAACAATTTATAGGTATCGTACCTATTAATGGCATACTCGCTAGAGTACTCTTTGATTTTGGAGCTACTCATTCTTTTATATCTGCGGCATTTGGAAAGAAGCTAAATCTACCCCTCAGATCTTTAGACTATAAATTGCTTGTACGATCACCTATGGGATTAGAAGTGGAATTAAAAAAAGGTTATGGACCATGTCCAGTCCTTATTGGCGAGAAGATTTTGGATGCAACTGTCACACCCCAATTTCCCACTATTCAGAATGGTGTGATAAACCGCTAATAAACCAACGGTTCAACCAGGATCTCAAATAGGTTGTGTCCATTTGCTTAACCATACACATCCACAACCATAATCAGAGTAAATAAACAATAGCGAAAGTTTTATATAAATGAACTGAGAGTCTAAAGATGATAACATAAATTAAGTATTCAATTATCTCCAGAAGATACTAAGACATAAAATAAAGTATTTAATCAATTAAATCGCCTCTATAAATTGAATAAAATTCTAATCGAAAACACAAGAGTTGCACTCGCATGACGAGTCATGCGACTCCATAATAACTTCAGCGTCCAGTGCCGCCGCATGTCCATACATCGGAGCATTTATATAATCTTCTACGATTGTACCTGCATCATCAACTAAAAACATTTGACGTCGAAAGGGTGAGCACACATCACGGCTCAGTGAGCAAACAGAACAATGCAACAAACATATGCATGCATTCAATTCAAATATTTGGTCTGATTCATAAGTTTGCAATGCGCTATAGAAAGGTTCGGTGGCCGCCTCGCCTCTATACACAGGGTGTGTAAGCCCACCCAATGGATCAAACACCATTATTGTCCACATCCACCCCACCATGGAATAGAGACAGAGCTAAAGTGCTTAAGACTGCACCGCATCACACTTCCCCTGATGCTCTACCCATACCAACACGTAAGCCGCTGTTGGCGAGGGCTTGCAAACTGGCCTCGCAACTAACCAATCCTAATGTCAAACAGTGTATCCCAGGCCTCACCCCAGCATCCCTCAATAAGTCCATAGAGATAGAGCTAAGGCCCCTCGGCAGAGTCAGAGACTACACGGTCCGAGACCACCTCCCCTGATGCCCTACGACGTAATAGTTCTGCTAAAGTAATGGCGATACGACGATGTCAGTGGACAAGACTTGAGTAGAGATAAAGCTAGAGTCTGGTGACCAAGATGAATCATAGTGTCACGTCCTCCCCCTGATGCTCCACTGGCATCAAGTACACTAACCACACACACACATTCACATGTCTATTCCTAGCATCATCATCAACATCATATTATAAATAAACAGAAATTAAATATGCATGAACAGTAATAACAGAAATATTGGATGATATGTGATATGCACATTACAATCATACAAGCATAGAATCATTCATGCTTTTGGACTCAATAAATGATAATAGTTTATTATTAGCCAATTAGTTGAGGTCTTGTTCCCTCACCTTTGATTGAGTGTAGATCTTCGTTCAAGCTTTATGAATCACCTTTAAATCAGTAAAAAGGCCTAACAAGTTGATAGATTTTAATTAGAATTAATTCCAACAAATTTAGACTAGCTGAAATCGTAGGGTCGCAGGTAGGGCAGCACCTAGGGTCGGTTATCAATAGACCCTAGGGTGTAGGGTCGGACGTGGGGTCGGTTACCAATCAACCCTACGTGCGACCACACCCTCCCTGAGACTTCCCGAGGGCATGTAATCGATCATGTGGTCTCGTAGGTCCATTATAAGATTGTTCTATGGCTCATAACTATGATTTTTACATACTTTTCATTGCCTATGATGATTACTTCCATGGATTCCTTTGGAACTCATCCATAGATTGATGATTTGGGTTTTTTAATCCTAACTTCTTCATAATCCATTCTAGGCTCTTAATTTATGAAGGGACTTAGATTCATACCTGAAGTTGGTTGAGATTCAGAGGTTTCTCTAAACTTCCTCCTCTTCCTTACTCTTTTCTTCAATTTTCCTTCTGTTCTTCATTTCCTTTTCTTTCACTTTTTTCACTTTCAATTAGGGTTCTAAAAGGAGTGAAAGAGGTTAAGGGATGTCCTATTTATAGAGAAAAACCCTCCAAAATAAGTCCCATTGAGTTTAGGAAAGAACCCCTTGGAATTAGGAATGTTTCCTAATTTACGGTTTTTGTCTGTCATCGTAGGGTCGGACGTAGGGTCGCAGGATCCGTCGACCCTATGCTTTTCTAGTCATGCGACCCTACGACTAGAAAATCATAGGTTAGACTTCTGTTGAGGTGGGGTCGACCCTACCTGTTTAGGCATGCGACCCTACCCTCACATTTACTATTTTTGGGTCAAACTCATACCTAGTCTTGTGATTTTCTTCACGCACTTGGTCTACTTGGCTCGACCATGATAGGTAGACCTGATACAAGGTGGTAAGATCGGTTAGTTTTATACGGGTCTTACAACTCCCCCCTCTTATTAAAAATTTCATCTTTGAAATTTATACATACCTTCCGAGTCGAAAAGGTGAGGATATTGCTTCTGCATAGCATTCTCTTCTTCCCATGTGATCTCTTCAATATCTCGACTTCTCTAGGTGACCTTAACATAGCAGATGTCACGGTTACATAGTCATTGAATCTTTCGGTTAGTGATTTCAGTTGGTGCTACTTCGAATGTCAAATCATCAATTAGATCTGGTGGATCTGCTGTCAAAATGTGCATTGGATCTCTGACGTACTTCTTTAATAATGAGATATGAAATACATCATGCACACTTGACATAGATGGTGGTAGTGCTAACTGATAAGCCACTTTTCCACATTTAGCTAGAATCTCATATGGCCTGACATATCTCGGACTTAGCTTCCCTTTCTGTCCGAATCGTTTTAAACCTCGCATAGGTGATACTTTCAAGAATACCGTATCACCTATGAAAAATTCAAGGTCTCGGCGTCGAGTATCTACATACTGTTTCTGACGATTCTGAACCATCCTAACTCTTTCCTTGATAATGTCGACTACTCGACACATCTCTTCGACAAATTCTGGTCCAACGATGCCACGTTCTCCAATTCCATTCCAAAACAGAGGAGTTCAACACTTCCTTCCATACAGTGCTTCATAGATTGACATCGGTATAGTCGGTTGATAGCTGTTGTTATAGGCGAACTTGATCAATGGTAGTTTCTTATCCCATGATCCATTAAAATCAATTACACAGGCTCGAAGCATGTCTTCTAAAATCTGAATGGTACGCTCCAACTGTCCGTCTGTCTGAGGATGGAATGCCGTACTGAACTTCAAAGTCGTACCCATAGCCTTTTGCAATCCTTTCCAAAACGTTGAAGAAAAGCGTGGGTCTCTATCAGATACAATGCTTTCATGTACACCATGTAATCTGATAATGTTATCCACATATAACTTGGCTAACCTCTCCAGGGTAAACTGTGGTCGTATAGCTATAAAGCGAGTTGTCTTAGTTAGACGATCTACAATCACCCAGACCGCGTCAACTACTCGAGGAGTCAATGGTAATCCGGTGATGAAGTCCATAGTGATGCAGTCCCATTTCCATGCTAGTTCTGGCAGCGGCTGCAATAGTCCTGCAGGTCTTTGTCGTTCAGCCTTCACCCCCTGACAATTTAGGCATTTAGACACGAATTTAGCTACATCTGCTTTCATTCCTCTCCACCAATATAATTTCTTCAAATCATGATACATCTTTGTACTTTCAGGATGTACCGAATAGGCGGTGGTGTGAGCTTCCTTCATTAGTCCGTGTCAAATGTCCACATTTTCTATTTCAAGAACACATACTCTTCCTTTGTACTTCAGTACCTTTTCATCGTCTAAGGTGAACTCAAGAATAGTCCTACCTTTTTCGATGTCTTCTTGTACAGTTCTCAGATAAGGATCTGATTAAATAGCTATTTTCACTTCATCAATTATATCAGGTACAATCTTCAACATTGCGAACATATTTGAAAACCGATGAATAAACCCTTGGTTGGTTGATTCACCCGGTGCATCTATTATGAACTGCTCATTACCATGATTGAACACTTTTCCTGTAGTACACATTGTTGTAGTTGTGTTAACCTCTCCTTGAGATTTTATCATTGCTTTTCTGCTTAGCGCATCAGCAACTACATTAGCCTTTCCTGGATGATACTGGATATCACAATCATAATCCTTCAATAATTCCAGTCATTTATTTGTCTCATGTTCAACTCCTTCTGATTAAAAAGATAAGTGAGACTCTTGTGATCTGATTTTATTTGAAATTTCTCTCCGTACAAGTAATGTCTCCATATCTTGACAGCATGTACTACTGCCGCTATTCCAAGTCATGAGTGGGATAGTTTTTCTCATGTGTCTTCAGTTGTCTTGAGGCATACGCAATTACTTGTTCTCCTTGCATAAGTACACTTCCTAAACCCAAGCCCGACGCATTAGTATACAAGATAAATGGCTGTCCTGGAATAGGAATAGTCAAGATCGAAGCAGATATCAATCTAGCCTTCAATGTTGGAAACTCTTCTCACATTTATCAGTCCAAACAAACTTTTTTCCCTTCTTAGGCAAAGTGGTGAGAGGTACGGCAATTCTGGAATAGTCTTCCATGAATCGTCGATAACCCAGCTAGACCTAGGAAACTTCTAATTTCTGCAAAGCTCTTTGGTGCTTCCTACTTCACAATGGCTTCAATCTTGCTAGGATCCACTTTAATTCCTTTAGCGAATACAACATGGCCTAAGAAAGTGACCTCATTTAACTAAAGCTCACACTTTGTAAATTTGGCGTAAAGCTTCTCTTTCCTTAATCGCTGCAGAGCGGCTCTTAGATTCATGACATGAGTTTCCTTGTCCTTGGAGTATACCAATATATCATCAATAAACACAATGACAGACGTATCCAACATATCATGGAATACCCGATTCATGAGTTCCATAAAAATTGTGGGTGCGTTAGTCAATCCAAAAGACATGACTAAAAATTCATAATGTCCATATCTTGTTCTAAATGCTGTCTTTGAAATATCACTATCCTTAATCTTCAACTGATGGTATCCTGACCGAAGATCGATCTTGGAGAACACCTTGGCACCTTGCAACTGATCGAATAAGTCATCAATCCGAGGCAATACGTATCGATTCTTGATTGTCAGCTTATTCAGTTCCCGGTAGTCTATACACAGTCCAACACTACCGTCATTCTTCTTTACAAATAATACTGGCACTCTCCATGGTGATATGCTAGGTCTGATGTAACCCTTATCTAGTAATTTCTATAACTGTACTTTTAATTCCTTCAATTTAGTACGAGCCATTCTATAAGGTGCTTTAGATACTGGTGCGGCTCCGAGTATCAAGTCTATAACGAACTCTGTCGCTCGGTCGGTGGTAGTCCTGGTAGTTCTTCAAGAAATACATCTAGAAAGTCACGCACAACATCAATATCCTCAACCACTGATACTAAATACCCAACTCTTCATTTCTCGAGGCATTTCCTAGCCTTTAATGCAGAAAGGATGAGTTTTCGTTAACAGGGAAGTTTGGTTCCCGCAAAACTAAACTCCGCTCCTTCCTTGTCTTTAAATGTCAGCTTCTTTTCTGCACATAATAGGTTTGCAGAATGCCAAGCTAACCAGTCCATTCCCAAGATGATGTCAAAGTCTGCCATCTCAAGTTGAATCAAGGTTGCATCCAAAGTCTTCTCGTCAATAAGAACTGGACATGGTCCATAAGCCTTTTCTAATTCCACTTCTAATCCCATAGGCGATCGTACAAGCAGTTTGTAGTCTAAAGATTTGAGGGGTAGATTCAGCTTCTTTCCAAATGACATAGATATAAATGAATGAGTAGCTCCAGAATCAAAGAGTACTATAGCGGGTATGCCATTAATAGGTATGATACCTGTGATTTATTTTAATTTAGTCTACATGCTCACACAATGTAACACAAAATGAAAGGTTCAGGTCATACCTGTGACCACATCAGGCGATGCGACAGCATCCTCAGATGTAACAGCATAAACCCTTCCTTGCTGTAGTTGCTTCCTGGGCTTAGGACATTCTCTGGAATAATGCCCCACTTGATTGCAGTTATAGCATTTTACTCCTTCATTATTATGCTTTTGTTGTGGTTGAGCTGCTGGAGTAGTCTTAGTTGCAGCATTAAAGCCTTGAGTACGGAAGGGTTTGAATGTCCTTGTATTCCCTCCGTTGTATGAATTTCCGTTTGGCCTTTTAATACCCTTATTTTGAGCAAAGTAGCTCTCCTTCTGGCTCGACTCTATTACTCGAGCAATCTGTACTACTTCGTTGTAAACTTTCTTTTCCAAGCCCAGAACATGCTCACGGATTCTTCCCCTAAGTCCCATGACGAACCTTCGGGTCTTAGTATTTTTCTCTTGCATGCTAGCGGGTGCAAAGAAAAACAGCTCCTCATAACGTTGTTTGTATGCATCCACGGTCATTTGCCCCTGATATAAACTTAGGAACTCTCTCTCTATAGAATCTCTAAAACTTCTAGGGAAATACTTCTCAAAGAATGCCTCTTTATATATAGCCCAGGTCAATTGGGCGTGCTTAGTTAACAGATAAGTCCGAGTGGACTTCCACCAGTGGTGTGCATCACCTTTCAGCATAAAGATTGCATATAGTACTTTCTCCTCCTCATTTACCATCATCATCATAAAATTTCTTTCCATTTCATCAATCCAGTGTGCTGGCCCCAAAGGATCTGCTGGCTTACCATTATATTCTTTGGGCTTCATCTTCAGAAAACACTCGATCAGTCGGGAGTGGTCCAGCTGATATGGAGCATAGGCCCCATACATAGGTGGTTGATACTGGTAACTGCCTTGAGCTACCTCAGGATTCTGTACTTGGGCCAGCATGGCTGGTGTTTGAGGAGCATGGGGTACCGTGTTACTTCCCCCCGGTCCTGTGCTAGCCTGCCCTGCTAGCATAGGTGTTGTATGGGCAGCTGGAAAAGCCATCCCTATAGAAGCTTGCATATTGACTTGCACCTGCTGTATTTGCAGCTGTTGTGCCAAGTTCATTATGGCTGTAGCCAAATCCGTAGGTGGGGCTGGCAAGTTTGTAGGATTTATCTGGCTACTAGCTACTGGTGGTGCCGTATTCAGATTCTCCTGTGCTTCAGGATTTACATGGCTGTCTTCCTCCACAGGTGGTGGTGGTGGAATTGGGTTACGGCTTCGTTTGGTCACTCTTCGCCCAACCATTTCCTGTTCTGGTAGTGGTAGTGTCTATAAACAATCATAGCACATGTGACGCAATCAATATAAGTTGTTCTCAAGTCAAAAATCCAACTAATCAATATAAATTTCAAATTTTTCAGATCATTCTAACAAAATACTGTATTTTCCATCGTAGGGTCGATGGTAGGGTCGGTCCTTATGCGACCCTGATAAACACTGTCAACTTACCGAGAGCCTAGGGTCGATCGTGGGGTCAGTATATGTCTAACCCCAGGTCCGACCCACGGTTCTCTATTAGATCACCGAGAGCCTAGGGTCGATGGTAGGGTCTGACGCAGGGTCGCATATTTTGGTCGAATTGTGCAACCCTACGATCCAGAATCAGGTTTTTAAACCCGATTTCGGATTCATTTCCCATTCTTTCTCCTTCCTTCCAACTCAACCCGGTTCCTTGAGTTGCTACAGTATCGACCCCTAGTGTTTGGTGATCATATCTTCCGTTCGCGACTACTGCTCCTTCTCTTCAGGTACGCTGTCACACCCCAATTCTGATCCAACCAGAATGGTGTGAGTGAACCGTCATTGAACCAACGGTTCACACCAGGATCTCGAATAGGCCGTGTCCACTCATACAAACCATTACACATAACCACAATCAGAATATAAATATACAGCGGAAGACTTTAAATAAAATGAACTGAGTATCTATTGATAACTTAAATAAATATCCAATTGTCCAAAATCAAACACATAAAATAATATCATTACATCTCTTTAATCCAATCAAAAATAAGGAAAATAAATAAATAAAATCCGATCAGAGGTACACGCAGAAAGGGCACTCGCATGAAGCGTCATGCTCGTCCTCTCCTGCTTGCACATCCAGAGCAGCTACACTTCCATACGCCGGAGCGTTCATGTAGTCATCCACCGTGTAACCTGCATCAGCATCTAAAAACAGTGTATATACAAAGGGTGAGCTCACTACACAGCTCAGTAAGACAATCAGACAGTTTCACAATATTATGCATGAGTAACAATCATTTTATGCAGTGGTCTGGTTTTAAGTTTGCAATGTGCTATAGAAAGGTTTGGTGGCCCCCGCACCTCTATACACGAGTGTGTGACACATCATGGTTCACACCCCCATCGGCCCACATGCACCCATCAAGGAAAAGAGATAGAGCTAAGATACCCACGTACCTCCCCTGATACTCTACCCATACCAGTACCTAAGCCCCTACTGGCCATGGCTCGCAAACTGGGCTCGCAACAAACCAATCCTATATGTCATCAATGTACGCTCTATCCCAGCACAGCCCTCTACGGCATAGAGATAGAGCTAAGACATTCCCACACCTCCCCTGATGCCCTATCCGCAACTAACCCACTAGGATAGAAATAATACGCAGGTAGACCCTATCCCAACATAACTCCCTACGGCATAGAGATAGAGCTAAAGCATCGTGGACAAGCCAGCGTCGACCTCGGAGACCACAGTGCCACATAACCATGGCCAGGCCAGCATCAACATCGGAGACCACCGTACCACGACCTTCCCCTGATGCCCCACCCGTACCAAGTATGTTAAGACAGAATACTACAAAAGGTGCTAGTGTGAGGAGCGATCCCGGTGCCCATGCCCCACTCCACACACTAACGAAAACAATCACATGCTTAACAATCACATTCCTATCCATGCATGAACAATAATAATAACTGAAAGTAAAGGATGGCATGTGAATATGCACAAACATCACATCATAGATATTCAGGTAATTTAACAACAACTTACTGTCCATTAATTATTAGGTTTAGGTCAGATTCCCATACCTGACGCTCGTTTGATAACTTGCTCCACGTCGCAAGGTCCAAACGATATGTCACAAAGTCCTACAATATTATTTGGGTCTCATTAGAATATATTGTTTAGGGTTTCATGTTGGTCGGAAACCAACACGGTTACAAAACACCCTCACGAGGCGACCGGTGGCATGTACCGGTCGCAGCCTCCCTGGGGAAGACGGGCGACCGATATGGTCAGCCGGTCCCCATAGACCAGCCTCCCGAGGGATACCGGTGGCAACATACCGGTCGCACCATGTGCAACCGGTATAGTCGACCCGGTATGTCTCCGGAAGACCATACATGGGTTTCTTTGCCGTCGATCATCCTCCATGGATTTTTGAGGTTCCTCCTATCCATTCTAAGTCTAAACATGGAGTTAGAGTTATCCCCAACTCATTCAAGTCTCGTTTCGATGAATATCATCTCGAAACTCGAATTTAGGGTTTGACGGCAACTCAGGTTTTTTGGCCAATTTAGGGTTTTAGATCAATACCTACTTTGCATGGTATTGATCCACCCACACAACTAACATAGGATAAGAAGAATAGTTAAAACACTTACCGTTGATCGGCGTAGCGTGAGCTTCGTCGAACGGTAATGGCGAAGACCTTCTTCTTCTTCCTAGCTCCTTCTCATTTCCAACCTCTTTCTCTTCTCTAGGGTTTGCGAGAGACAATGGAAAGGATTTGAGGAGGTTTAAGAGTGTATTTATAGGCTAAAAATAGGGTTTAGTAACCCTACTAGGATTAGGAAACTTCTAGGATTCGAAATCAGAAAAATGGGACCCGCAGAGACCAATTTCTAGATCCCCGCACTTAGGCTGCGCAAGGCCATACCGGTCGACCGGTACCAAGACCGGTACCATCGACCGGTCAACATAAAATGATGACTATTGGTCGTCTTTGATCCGATTTCATACCTGTTTGTCATCCGCTTGTCCCGTCTGGCCCGGTGATGATCGGAAGACCTGCTACGACACAAAACCAAGTTTCAGACCGGGTTTACGGAGTGCGGGTCTTACAACTCCCCCACCCTTAAAAGAAATTTCATCCCCGAAATTTGCATCTAGGTTTCACAACTCCCCCACCCTTAAAATAAATTTCGTCCTCGAAATTTGAACGTACCTTGATCGTCGAAAAGGTTAGGGTACTCCTTCCTCAAAGCGCTCTCCTCTTCCCAAGTAATTTCTTCCACATTTTGGCTTCTCCAATGCACCTTCACATAATGGATAACCTTGGTTCGAAGTTGCTGGACTTTTCGACTTGAGAGCATCACAGGCACCACTTCGAATGTTAAGTCTTCAGTCAAGTCTAGGGGATCAGCGGTCAAGATGTGCGATGGATTTCTGACATACTTCTTCAGTAATGATACGTGAAACACATTATGAACACTGGACATAAATGGTGGTAGAGCCAATTGATATGCTACATTACCACGTCGGGTCAATATCTCATACGGTCCCACATACCTGGGGTAAAGCTTCCCCATCTTACCAAACCGTTTCAGACCTCGCACCGGTGACACCTTCAAGAATACTTTGTCACCCACTGCAAACTCTAGATCTCGACGTCGATTATCCACATAGTGCTTTTGTCGGACTTGAGCTGTCTTTATTTTCTCTTTGATCTGATCAATCACTCCGCAAGTTTCTTCAACAAACTCTGGTCTTCCAATTCTTCTTTCCCCCACTTCGTTCCATAACAGAGCTGTATGACACTTCTTCCCATAGAGTGCTTCGTATGGGGCCATCTGAATTGTAGCCTGATAACTGTTGTTGTAAGCGAACTCGATAAGTGATAGCTTCTCATCCCAAGCTCCCTTGAAATCTATTGCACAAGCTCGGAGCATATCTTCTAAAATTTGAATAGTTCGCTCTGACTGTCCGTCCGTCTGAGGGTGAAAAGCTGTACCTTCCATATGCCGGAGCGTTCATGTAGTCATCCACCGTGTAACCTGCATAAGCATCTAAAAACAGTGTATATACAAAGGGTGAGCTCACAACACAGCTCAGTAAGACAATCAGACAGTTTCACAATATTATGCATGAGTAACAATCATTTATGCAGTGGTCTGGTTTTAAGTTTGCAATGTGCTATAGAAAGGTTTGGTGGCCCCCGCACCTCTATACACGAGTGTGTGACACCTCATGGTTCACACCCCCATCGGCCCACATGCACCCCTCATGGAAAAGAGATAGAGCTAAGATACCCACGTACCTCCCCTGATACTCTACCCATACCAGTACCTAAGCCCCTACTGGCCAGGGCTCGCAAACTGGGCTCGCAACTAACCAATCCTATATGTCATCAATGTACGCTCTATCCCAGCACAGCCGTCTACGACATAGAGATAGAGCTAAGGCATTCCCACACCTCCCCTGATGCCCTATCGGCAACTAACCCACTAGGATAGAGACAATACGCAGGTAGACCCTATCCCAACATAACTCCCTACGGCATAGAGATAGAGCTAAAGCATCGTGGACAAGCCAGCGTCGACCTCGGAGACCACAGTGCCACATAACCATGGCCAGGGCAGCATCAACATCGGAGACCACCGTACCACGACCTTCCCCTGATGCCCCACCCGTACCAAGTATGTTAAGACAGAATACTACAAAAGGTGCTAGTGTGAGGAGCGATCCCAGGCCCATGCCCCACTCCACACACTAACGAAAACAATCACATGCTTAACAATCACATTCCTATCCATGCATGAACAATAATAATAACTGAAAGTAAAGGATGGCATGTGAATATACACAAACATCACATCGTAGATATTCAGGTAATTTAACAACAACTTCCCGTCCATTAATTATTAGGTTTAGGTCAGATTCCCATACCCGGCCTTCGTTTGATAACTTGCTCCACGTCGCAAGGTCCAAACGATATGTCACAAAGTCCTACAATATTATTTGGGTCTCATTAGAATATATTGTTTAGGGTTTCATGTTGGTCGGAAACCAACACGGTTACAAAACACCCTCACAGAGCTGACCGGTGGCATGTACCGGTCGCAGCTCTGTGGGGAAGACTGGCGACCGATATGGTCAGCCGGTCCCCATAGACCAGCCTCCCGAGGGATACCGGGTGGCAACATACCGGTCGCACCATGTGCAACCGGTATAGTCGACCCGGTATGTCTCCTAAGACCATACATGGGTTTTCGACTGCCGTCGATCATCCTCCATGGATTTCCGAGGTTCCTCCTATCCATTCTAAGTCTAAACATGGAGTTAGAGTTATCCCCAACTCATTCAAGTCTCGTTTCGATGAATATCATCTCGAAACTCGAATTTAGGGTTTGACGGCAACTCAGGTTTTTTGGCCAATTTAGGGTTTTAGATCAATACCTACTTTGCATGGTATTGATCCACCCACACAACTAACATAGGATAAGAAGAATAGTTAAAACACTTACCGTTGATCGGCGTAGCGTGAGCTTCGTCGAACGGTAATGGCAAAGACCTTCTTCTTCTTCCTAGCTCCTTCTCATTTCCAACCTCTTTCTCTTCTCTAGGGTTTGCGAGAGACAATGGAAAGGATTTGAGGAGGTTTAAGAGTGTATTTATAGGCTAAAAATAGGGTTTAGTAACCCTACTAGGATTAGGAAACTTCTAGGATTCGAAATCAGAAAAATGGGACCCGCAGAGACCAATTTCTAGATCCCCGCACTTAGCTGCGCAGGCCATACCGGTCGACCGGTAACAAGACCGGTACCATCGACCAGTCAACATAAAATGATGACTATTGGTTGTCTTTGGTCCGATTTCATACCTGTTTGTCATCCGCTTGTCCCGTCTGGCCCGGTGATGATCGGAAGACCTGCTACGACACAAAACCAAGTTTCAGACCGGGTTTACGGAGTGCGGGTCTTACAACTCCCCCACCCTTAAAAGAAATTTCATCCCCGAAATTTGCATCTAGGTTTCACAACTCCCCCACCCTTAAAATAAATTTCGTCCTCGAAATTTGAACGTACCTTGATCGTCGAAAAGGTTAGGGTACTCCTTCCTCAAAGCGCTCTCCTCTTCCCAAGTAATTTCTTCCACATTTTGGCTTCTCCAATGCACCTTCACATAATGGATAACCTTGGTTCGAAGTTGCTGGACTTTTCGACTTGAGAGCATCACAGGCACCACTTCGAATGTTAAGTCTTCAGTCAAGTCTAGGGGATCAGCGGTCAAGATGTGCGATGGATTTCTGACATACTTCTTCAGTAATGATACGTGAAACACATTATGAACACTGGACATAAATGGTGGTAGAGCCAATTGATATGCTACATTACCACGTCGGGTCAATATCTCATACGGTCCCACATACCTGGGGTAAAGCTTCCCCATCTTACCAAACCGTTTCAGACCTCGCACCGGTGACACCTTCAAGAATACTTTGTCACCCACTGCAAACTCTAGATCTCGACGTCGATTATCCACATAGTGCTTTTGTCGGACTTGAGCTGTCTTTATTTTCTCTTTGATCTGATCAATCACTCGGCAAGTTTCTTCAACAAACTCTGGTCTTACAATTCTTCTTTCCCCCACTTCGTTCCATAACAGAGGTGTATGACACTTCTTCCCATAGAGTGCTTCGTATGGGGCCATCTGAATTGTAGCCCCGATAACTCGTTGTTGTGTAGCGAACTCGATAAGTGATAGCTTCTCATCCCAAGCTCCCTTGAAATCTATTGCACAAGCTCGGAGCATATCTTCTAAAATTTGAATAGTTCGCTCTGACTGTCCGTCCGTCTGAGGGTGAAAAGCTGTACCTTCCATATGCTGGAGCGTTCATGTAGTCATCCACCGTGTAACCTGCATAAGCATCTAAAAACAGTGTATATACAAAGGGTGAGCTCACAACACAGCTCAGTAAGACAATCAGACAGTTTCACAATATTATGCATGAGTAACAGTCATTTTATGCAGTGGTCTAGTTTTAAGTTTGCAATGTGCTATAGAAAGGTTTGGTGGCCCCCGCACCTCTATACACGAGTGTGTGACACCTCATGGTTCACACCCCCATCGGCCCACATGCACCCCTCATGGAAAAGAGATAGAGCTAAGATACCCACGTACCTCCCCTGATACTCTACCCATACCAGTACCTAAGCCCCTACTGGCCAGGGCTCGCAAACTGGGCTCGCAACTAACCAATCCTATATGTCATCAATGTACGCTCTATCCCAAAGACAGCCGTCTACGACATAGAGATAGAGCTAAGGCATTCCCACACCTCCCCGATGCCCTATCGGCAACTAACCCACTAGGATAGAGACAATACGCAGGTAGACCCTATCCCAACATAACTCCCTACGGCATAGAGATAGAGCTAAAGCATCGTGGACAAGCCAGCGTCGACCTCGGAGACCACAGTGCCACATAACCATGGCCAGGGCAGCATCAACATCGGAGACCACCGTACCACGACCTTCCCCTGATGCCCCACCCGTACCAAGTATGTTAAGACAGAATACTACAAAAGGTGCTAGTGTGAGGAGCGATCCCAGGCCCATGCCCCACTCCACACACTAACGAAAACAATCACATGCTTAACAATCACATTCCTATCCATGCATGAACAATAATAATAACTGAAAGTAAAGGATGGCATGTGAATATACACAAACATCACATCGTAGATATTCAGGTAATTTAACAACAACTTACTGTCCATTAATTATTAGGTTTAGGTCAGATTCCCATACCTGACGCTCGTTTGATAACTTGCTCCACGTCGCAAGGTCCAAACGATATGTCACAAAGTCCTACAATATTATTTGGGTCTCATTAGAATATATTGTTTAGGGTTTCATGTTGGTCGGAAACCAACACGGTTACAAAACACCCTCACAGAGCCGACCGGGTGGCATGTACCGGTCGCAGCTCCGTGGGGAAGATCGGCGACCGATATGGTCAGCCGGTCCCCATAGACCAGCCTCCCGAGGGATACCGGTGGCAACATACCGGTCGCACCATGTGCAACCGGTATAGTCGACCGGTATGTCTCCGGAAGACCATACATGGGTTTTCGACTGCCGTCGATCATCCTCCATGGATTTTCGAGGTTCCTCCTATCCATTCTAAGTCTAAACATGGAGTTAGAGTTATCCCCAACTCATTCAAGTCTCGTTTCGATGAATATCATCTCGAAACTCGAATTTAGGGTTTGACGACAACTCAGGTTTTTTGGCCAATTTAGGGTTTTAGATCAATACCTACTTTGCATGGTATTGATCCACCCACACAACTAACATAGGATAAGAAGAATAGTTAAAACACTTACCGTTGACTGGCGTAGCGTGAACTTCGTCGAACGGTAATGGCAGCACCTTCTTCTTCTTCCTAGCTCCTTCTCATTTCCAACCTCTTTCTCTTCTCTAGGGTTTGCGAGAGACAATGGAAAGGATTTGAGGAGGTTTAAGAGTGTATTTATAGGCTAAAAATAGGGTTTAGTAACCCTACTAGGATTAGGAAACTTCTACGATTCGAAATCAAAAAAATGGGACCCGCAGAGACCAATTTCTAGATCCCCGCACTTAGCTGCGCAGGCCATACCGGTCGACCGGTAACAAGACCGGTACCATCGACCAGTCAACATAAAATGATGACTATTGGTTGTCTTTGGTCCGATTTCATACCTGTTTGTCATCCGCTTGTCCCGTCTGGCCCGGTGATGATCGGAAGACCTGCTACGACACAAAACCAAGTTTCAGACCGGGTTTACGGAGTGCGGGTCTTACAACTCCCCCACCCTTAAAAGAAATTTCATCCCCGAAATTTGCATCTAGGTTTCACAACTCCCCCACCCTTAAAATAAATTTCGTCCTCGAAATTTGAACGTACCTTGATCGTCGAAAAGGTTAGGGTACTCCTTCCTCAAAGCGCTCTCCTCTTCCCAAGTAATTTCCTCCACATTTTGGCTTCTCCAATGCACCTTCACATAATGGATAACCTTGGTTCGAAGTTGCTGGACTTTTCGACTTGAGAGCATCACAGGCACCACTTCGAATGTTAAGTCTTGGCCAAGTCTAGGGGATCAGCGGTCAAGATGTGCGATGGATTTCGACATACTTCTTCAGTAATGATACGTGAAACACATTATGAACACTGGACATAAATGGTGGTAGAGCCAATTGATATGCTACATTCCCACGTCGGGTCAATATCTCATACGGTCCCACATACCTGGGGTAAAGCTTCCCCATCTTACCAAATCGTTTCAGACCTCGCACCGGTGACACCTTCAAGAATACTTTGTCACCCACTGCAAACTCCAGATCTCGACGTCGATTATCCTCATAGTGCTTTTGTCGGACTTGAGCCGTCTTTACTCTCTCTTTGATCTGATCAATCACTCGGCAAGTTTCTTCAACAAACTCTGGTCCTACAATTCTTCTTTCCCCCACTTCGTTCCATAACAGAGGTGTATGACACTTCTTCCCATAGAGTGCTTCGTATGGGGCCATCTGAATTGTAGCCTGATAACTGTTGTTGTAAGCGAACTCGATAAGTGATAGCTTCTCATCCCAAGCTCCCTTGAAATCTATTGCACAAGCTCAGAGCATATCTTCTAAAATTTGAATAGTTCGCTCTGACTGTCCGTCCGTCTGAGGGTGAAAAGCTGTACCTTCCATATGCCGGAGCGTTCATGTAGTCATCCACCGTGTAACCTGCATAAGCATCTAAAAACAGTGTATATACAAAGGGTGAGCTCACAACACAGCTCAGTAAGACAATCAGACAGTTTCACAATATTATGCATGAGTAACAATCATTTTATGCAGTGGTCTGGTTTTAAGTTTGCAATGTGCTATAGAAAGGTTTGGTGGCCCCCGCACCTCTATACACGAGTGTGTGACACCTCATGGTTCACACCCCCATCGGCCCACATGCACCCCTCATGGAAAAGAGATAGAGCTAAGATACCCACGTACCTCCCCTGATACTCTACCCATACCAGTACCTAAGCCCCTACTGGCCAGGGCTCGCAAACTGGGCTCGCAACTAACCAATCCTATATGTCATCAATGTACGCTCTATCCCAGCACAGCCGTCTACGACATAGAGATAGAGCTAAGGCATTCCCACACCTCCCCTGATGCCCTATCGGCAACTAACCCACTAGGATAGAGACAATACGCAGGTAGACCCTATCCCAACATAACTCCCTACGGCATAGAGATAGAGCTAAAGCATCGTGGACAAGCCAGCGTCGACCTCGGAGACCACAGTGCCACATAACCATGGCCAGGCCAGCATCAACATCGGAGACCACCGTACCACGACCTTCCCCTGATGCCCCACCCGTACCAAGTATGTTAAGACAGAATACTACAAAAGGTGCTAGTGTGAGGAGCGATCCCAGGCCCATGCCCCACTCCACACACTAACGAAAACAATCACATGCTTAACAATCACATTCCTATCCATGCATGAACAATAATAATAACTGAAAGTAAAGGATGGCATGTGAATATGCACAAACATCACATCATAGATATTCAGGTAATTTAACAACAACTTACTGTCCATTAATTATTAGGTTTAGGTCAGATTCCCTTACCTGATGCTCGTTCGATAACTTGCTCCACGTCGCAAGGTCCAAACGATATGTCACAAAGTCCTACAATATTATTTGGGTCTCATTAGAATATATTGTTTAGGGTTTCATGTTGGTCGGAAACCAACACGGTTACAAAACACCCTCACAGAGCTGACCGGTGGCATGTACCGGTCGCAGCTCTGTGGGGAAGACTGGCGACCGATATGGTCAGCCGGTCCCCATAGACCAGCCTCCCGAGGGATACCGGTGGCAACATACCGGTCGCACCATGTGCAACCGGTATAGTCGACCGGTATGTCTCCGGAAGACCATACATGGGTTTTCGACTGCCGTCGATCATCCTCCATGGATTTTTGAGGTTCCTCCTATCCATTCTAAGTCTAAACATGGAGTTAGAGTTATCCCCAACTCATTCAAGTCTCGTTTCGATGAATATCATCTCGAAACTCGAATTTAGGGTTTGACGGCAACTCAGGTTTTTTGGCCAATTTAGGGTTTTAGATCAATACCTACTTTGCATGGTATTGATCCACCCACACAACTAACATAGGATAAGAAGAATAGTTAAAACACTTACCGTTGACTGGCGTAGCGTGAGCTTCGTCGAACGGTAATGGCAGCACCTTCTTCTTCTTCCTAGCTCCTTCTCCTTTCCAACCTCTTTCTCTTCTCTAGGGTTTGCGAGAGACAATGGAAAGGATTTGAGGATTTTTAAAAGTGTATTTATAGGCTAAAAATAGGGTTTAGTAACCCTACTAGGATTAGGAAACTTCTAGGATTCGAAATCAGAAAAATAGGACCTGCAGAGACCAATTTCTAGATCCCCGCACTTAGCTGCGCAGGCCATACCGGTCGACCGGTACCAAGACCGGTACCATCGACCGGTCAACATAAAATGATGACTATTGGTCGTCTTTGGTCCGATTTCATACCTGTTTGTCATCCGCTTGTCCCGTCCGGCCCGGTGATGATCGGAAGACCTGCTACGACACAAAACCAAGGTTTAGACCGGGTTTACGGAGTTCGGGTCTTACAACTCCCCCACCCTTAAAAGAAATTTCGTCCCCGAAATTTGCATGTAGGTTTCACAACTCCCCCACCCTTAAAAAAAATTTCGGCCTCGAAATTTGAACGTACTTTGATCGTCGAAAAGGTTAGGGTACTCCTTCCTCATTGCGCTCTCCTCTTCCCAAGTAATTTCTTCCACATTTTGGCTTCTCCAATGCACCTTCACATAATGGATATCCTTGGTTCGAAGTTGCTGGACTTTTCGATTTGAGAGCATCACATGCACCACTTTGAATGTTAAATCTTCAGTCAAGTCTGGGGGATCAGCGGTCAAGATGTGCGATGGATCTCTGACATACTTCTTTAGTAATGATACGTGAAATACATTATGAACACTGGACATAGATGGTGGTAGAGCCAATTGATATGCTACATTACCACGTCGGGTCAATATCTCATACGGTCCCACATAGCTAGGGCAAAGCTTCTCCTTCTTACCAAACCGTTTCAGACCTCGCACCGGTGACACCTTCAAGAATACTTTGTCACCCACTGCAAACTCCAGATCTCGACGTCGATTATCCGCATAGTGCTTCTGTCGGACTTGAGCCGTCTTTACTCTCTCTTTGATCTGATCAATCACTCGGCAAGTTTCTTCAACAAACTCTGGTCCTACAATTCTTCTTTCCCCCACTTCGTTCCATAACAGAGGTGTACGACACTTCTTCCCATAGAGTGCTTCGTATGGGGCCATCTGAATTGTAGCCCGATAACTGTTGTTGTAAGCGAACTCGATAAGTGATAGTTTCTCATCCCAAGCTCCCTTGAAATCTATTGCACAAGCTCGGAGCATATCTTCTAAAATTTGAATAGTTCACTCTGACTGTCCGTCTGTCTGAGGGTGAAAAGTTGTTCCTTCCATACGTCGGAGCGTTCATGTAGTCATCCACCGTGTAACCTGCATCAGCATCTAAAAACAGTATATATACAAAGGGTGAGCTCACAACACAGCTCAGTAAAACAATCAGACAGTTTCACAATATTATGCATGAGTAACAGTCATTTTATGCAGTGGTCTAGTTTTAAGTTTGCAATGTGCTATAGAAAGGTTTGGTGGCCCCCGCACCTCTATACACGAGTGTGCGACACCTCATGGTTCACACCCCCATCGGCCCACATGCACCCCTCATGGAAAAGAGATAGAGCTAAGATACCCACGTACCGCCCCTGATACTCTACCCATACCAGTACCTAAGCCCCTACTGGCCAGGGCTTACAAACTGGGCTCGCAACTAACCAATCCTATATGTCATCAATGTATGCTCTATCCCAGCACAGCCGTCTGCGGCATAGAGATAGAGCTAAGGCATTCCCATACCTCCCCTGATGCCCTATCCGCAACTAACCCACTAGGATAGAAACAATACGCAGGTAGACCCTATCCCAACATAACTCCTTACGGCATAGATATAGAGCTAAAGCATCGTGGACAAGCCAGCGTCGACCTCGGAGACCACAGTGCCACATAACCATGGCCAGGCCAGCATCAACATCAGAAACCACCGTACCACGACCTTCCCCTGATGCCCCACCCGTACCAAGTATGTTAAGACAGAATACTACAAAAGGTGCTAGTGTGAGGAGCGATCCCAGGCCCATGTCCCACTCCACACATTAATGAAAACAATCACATGCTTAACAATCACATTCCTATCCATGCATGAACAATAATAATAACTGAAAGTAAAGGATGGCATGTGAATATGCACAAACATCACATCATAGATATTCAGGTAATTTAACAACAACTTACTGTCCATTAATTATTAGGTTTAGGTCAGATTCCCTTACCTGATGCTCGTTCGATAACTTGCTCTACGTCGCAAGGTCCAAACGATATGTCACAAAGTCCTACAATATTATTTGGGTCTCATTAGAATATATTGTTTAGGGTTTCATGTTGGTCGAAAACCAACATGGTTACAAAACACCCTCACAGAGCTGACCGGTGGCATGTACCGGTCGCAGCTCTGTGGGGAAGACTGGCGACCGATATAATCAGCCAGTCCCCATAGACCAGCCTCCCGAGGGATCCCGGTGGCAACATACCGGTCGCACCATGTGCAACCCGTATAGTCGACCGGTATGTCTCCGGAAGACCATACATGGGTTTTCGACTGCCGTCGATCATCCTCCATGGATTTCCAAGATTCCTCCTATCCATTCTAAGTCTAAACTTGGAGTTAGAGTTATCCCCAACTCATTCAAGTCTCGTTTCGATGAATATCATCTCGAAACTCAAATTTAGGGTTTGACGGCAACTTAGGGTTTATTGGCCAATTTAGGGTTTTAGATCAATACCTACTTTGCATGGTATTGATCCACCCACACAACTAACATAGGATAAGAAAAATAGTTAAAACACTTACCGTTGACTGGCGTAGCGTGAGCTTTGTCGAACGGTAATGGCAGCACCTTCTTCTTCTTCCTAGCTCCTCTCCTTTCCAACCTCTTTCTCTTCTTTAGGGTTTGCGAGAGACAATGGAAAGGATTTGAGGAGGTTTAAGGGTGTATTTATAGGCTAAAAATAGGGTTTAGTAACCCTACTAGGATTAGGACACTTCTAGGATTCGAAATTAGGAAAATGGGACCCGCAGAGACCAATTTCCAGATCTCCGCACTTAGCTGCGCAGGCCATACCGGTCGACCGGTACCAGGACCGGTACCATTGACCGGTCAACATAAAATGATGACTATTGGTCATCTTTGGTCCGATTTCATACCTGTTTGTCATCCGCTTGTCCCGTCTGGCCCGGTGATGATCGAAAGACCTGCTACGACACAAAGCCAAGGTTTAGACCGGGTTTACGGAGTGCGGGTCTTACATATGCTCTCTACTGTTACACATTTTTAAAGCTTTCTAAACTAGGTTTTTGGCCATTTACTTCATTTTCTTCAAATTAAATATTTTCTAACCATAAAAATTTAATTTTTATTGAGGGCTTTTGATATTGGTCACCCAATGGACGAAAGCCCTCAAAAATATTTGAGTTTCATCGGTTGGTTATCGGGAAACTTGAAATTTTCCATTTTTGACCTAATTTTCGAGATTTTTCAAATTTATTGAAATTTCTTCAAATTCGATCTTTCTAAATTAAATTTTCAACTGTATGAGCCTTGCAGAATGGTTTAGAACCTTTGTAAGTCCTCCTGCCCAAGTGTTTGGGTGAAAAGTGAGGCTTTTGACCAATTTATGCCGTTATAATGTCGAAATTTTTGGGTTTTTCACCATTACTGATCTACTATTTGTTTTTCTTTGTTTTGGCAGATAATATGGCTCGTACCAAGGTGCCTAGGGCTCATGACCCAGTTCGTTTCCGCTCCAACGAGGTCGAAGCTCAGTATGCTCGCTATGAGCGTAAGAAAGTAGAGGGGGGTCGCTGTGTGGACTTGGCTAGTTTAGCCTTGTTCAACGTGGAGGGGGCATTTGGTGACATGGACTGGCTCCATGTGATCACCTATGACGCTTGTACCCGTCCGGATTTGGTAAGACAGTTCTATTGCAATCTCCAGGTAGTGGGGGATCGCAATGACATAGAGAGGGGTAGGGAGCTCAGGATCACGAGCTACGTCAAAGGGGTATAGGTTTCCTTTGGCTGCCAGTAGTTGGCTGATCTTTTGGGCATATCAAATGACGGCCCTATGGTATACTGTGCTCCCAGGGAGCCCCTGTTCCTTTCCTTGGAGATGCATGCTGAGATTGAAAGTCAGCTTATCAGAGATGATCGCTGGGAGATGAAAGCGATCAACCTACGTCCAGAGCCTCGGGTGTACTGCAAGATCATCCAGCACAACCTAATACCCCAGAGTGGACACTATGAGAGGATCTCCCAGTTGACCCAGTATGTCCTCTACTGCATTTTCACTAGGCAGCCTCTCTGCCTACCTTACATTATCCTGAGGACGATGATCCATGCTACGCCGCCTGGTCAGCTAGGCAACCTGCCCTACGGACGTCTGATCACTACACTGCTCTCCCACCTAGGCATTGATTTAGTAGATGAGAGGATTCAGGAGAAGACTTTCTCATCGGTTTTGGACTGGGAGGCCATCTGTAGGATGGGGATGCAGGATGCTCAGGTCAGTGATGATGAGAGGAACGCTCTGATGCGTCCTCGTACTCGGGTAGAGGTAGCAAACGCTGAGGCGGCAGCAGCAGCAGCAGCCAGAGCAGGGGTCCATGGGGGTGATACTGAGGATGAGGATCGCATGTATATGGATGTAGACGCTATACCTCCTCCATCACCTCCACATTCTACTGGAGCTGGTCCACCTCGGGCTCCTTCACACATGGCTGGTCCTTTACACCCACCATCTGATGATATGATGGGATTAATGCGTGAGATCAGGGAGGCTCAACGCGTAACGGACTTGAGAGTGGGAGAGCTTCTAGATGCTCAGTGCACTACAGATAGGAGAATGGGCGAGCTTCTAGATGCTCAGCGTGCGTCTGACCAGTAGATGGCTGAGTTGACAGCAAGTCTCCAGACGACCTAGACTCCGGTAGCCTGGTTGACTAGAGTGTATGCTGAGGACTATGAGAGAGTTCGCGAGGCACCTCCTCCTCCATCACCTCCAGCTCCATGATGTATATTTTCTTTTTATCTTTTTCTTTTGTACTACAAAGTAACTGTCTGGGTTGTGGACTGTACTCTGCATTGGATATGTATAAACGTGCTTTTTATTTAATGTATATGAAAAATCTTTCTCCTTTTTATATATGCATTATTCCCTTTCTTAATTTTTGTCTCAAACAACACAAGTGCTTACAGTGTGTTCTTATTAAAGCTTTTAAATTTTATCCTAACTCAGTTCACGAACTTTTGTGAAAATATACTGGTTACAGGGCCTGAGAGCTCTGATACCAAGTTGTCACACCCCAATTTCATACTATTCAGAATGGTGTAATGAACCGTTAATAAACCAACGGTTCAACCAGGATCTCAAATAGGTTGGGTCCGTTTGCTTAAACCATACACATCCACAACCATAATCAGAATAAATAAACAATAGCGAAAGTCTTATATAAACAAACTAAGAGTCTAAAGATGATAACATAAATTAAGTATTCAATTATCTCCAGAAGATACAAAGACATAAAATAAAGTATTTAATCAATTACATCGTCTCTATAAATTGAATAAAATTTTAATCGAAAACACAAGAGTTGCACTCGCAAGACGAGTCCTACGACTCCATCATAACTTCAGCGTCCATTGCCGCCGCATGTCCATACATCAGAGCATTTATATAATCTTCTATGGTTGTACCTACATCATCAACTAAAAACATTCGACGTCAAAAAGATGAGCACACATCATGGCTTAGTGAGCAAACAAAACAATGCAACAAACATATGCATGCATTCAATTCATATCTTTGGTCTGGTTTATAAGTTTGCAATGTGCTATAGAAAGGTTCGGTGGCCGCCTCGCCTCTATACACAGGGTGTGCAAGCCCACCCAATGGATCAAACACCATTGTCGTCCACATCCACCCCACCATGGAATAGAGATAGAGCCAAAGTGCTTAAGACAGCACCGCATCACACTTCCCCTGATGCTCTACCCATACCAACAAGTAAGCCCCTATTGATGAGGGCTTGAAAACTGGGCTCGCAACTAACCAATCCTAACGTCAAACAGTGTATCCAAGGCCTCACCCCAGCATCCCTCAATACGTCCATAGAGATAGAGCTAAGGCCCCCCGGAAGAGTCATAGACTACATGGTCTAAGACCACCTCCCCTGATGCCCTACGACGTAATAGTTCTGCTAAAGTAATGGCGATACGATGATGTCAGTGGACAAGACTTGAATAGAGATAGAGCTAGAGTCTGGTGACTAGGATGAACCACAGTGTCACGTCCTCCCCCTGATACTCCACTCGCATCAAGTACACTAACCACACACACACATTCACATGCCTATTCCTAGAATCATCATCAACATCATATTATAAATAAACAGAAATTAAATATGCATGAATAGTAATAACAGAAATATTGGATGACATGTGATATGAACATTACAATCATACAAGCATAGAATCATTCATGGTATTGGACTCAATAAACAAAAATAGTTTATTATGAGCCAATTAGTATAGGTGTTGTTCCCTCACCTTTGATTAAGTGTAGATCCTCGTTCAAGCTTTATGAATCACCTTTAAATCAGTAGAAAGGCCTAACAAGTCGATAGATTTTAATTAGAATTAATTTTTACAAATTTAGACTAGCTGAAATAGTAGGGTCGCAGGTAGGGCAACACCTAGGGTCGGTTACCAATCGACCCTAGGGTGTAGGGTCGGACGTGGGGTCGGTTACCAATAGACCCTACATGCGACCACACCCTTCCTGGGACTTCCCAAGGGCATGTGATCGATCCTGTCGTCTCGTAGGTTCATTATACGATTGTTCTATGGCTCATAACTATAATTTTTACACACTTTCCATTGCCTATGATGATTACTTCCATGGATTCCTTTGGAACTCATCCATGGATGGATGATTTGAGTTTCTTCATCCTAACTTCCTCATAATCCACTCTAGGCTCTTAATTTATGAAGGGACTTAGATTCATACCTGAAGTTGGCTGAGATTCAGAGGTTTCTCTGAATTTCCTCCTCTTCTTTAGTCTTTTCTTCAATTTTTCTTCTCTTCTTCTTTTCCTTCTCTTTCTCTTTTCTCACTTTCAATTAGGGTTCTAAAAGGAGTGAAAGAGGTTAAGGGATGTCCTATTTATAGAGAAAAACCCTCCAAAATAAGTCCCATTAAGTTTAGGAAAGAACCCTTCGGAATTAGGAAAGTTTACTAATTTATGGTTTCTGTCTGTCATGGTAGGGTCAGATGTAGGGTCGCAGGATCCGTCGACCCTATGTTTTTCTAGTCATGCGACCCTACGAATAGAAAATCATAGGTTGGACTTCTGTTGAGGTGGGGTTGGCCCTACCTGTTTAGGCATGCAACCCTACCCTCACATTTACTATTTTTGGGTCAGACTCATACCTGGTCTTGTGATTTTCTTCACGCACTTGGTCCACTTGGCTCGACCATGATAGGTAGACCTGGTACAAGGTGGTAAGACCGGTTAGTTCGATACGGGTCTTACAGCAACCCTGATTCAACAAGAAATGGTAGACTTTGACGTTATCTTATGAATGGATTGGTTAGCTCGACATTCTGCAAACCTATTATGTGCAGAAAAGAAGCTGACATTTAAAGACAAGGAAGGAGCAGAGTTTAGTTTTGCGAGAAGCAAACCTCCCCATAAACGAAAACTCATCCTTTCTGCATTAAAGGCTAGAAAATGCCTCGAGAAAGGAGGAGTTGGGTATCTAGTATCCCTGGTCGACCTCACCAAGGAAACACCACGAATGGAGGATATTGATGTTGTGCGTGACTTTCCAAATGTATTTTCTGAGGAACTACCAGGACTACCACCCGATTGAGCTACAAAGTTTGTTATAGATTTGATACTCGAAGCCGCGCCAGTATCTAAAGCACCCTATCGAATGGCTCCTACTAAACTGAAGGAACTAAAGGTATAGTTACAGGAATTACTGGACAAGGGTTATATTAGACCTAGCATATCACCATGGGGAGCACCAGTATTGTTTGTAAAGAAGAAGAACGGTAGCATTTGACTGTGTATAGACTATTGGGAATTGAATAAGCTTACAATCAAGAATCGGTAACCGTTACCTCAGATCGATGACTTGTTCGATTAGTTGCAACGTGCCAAGGTGTTCTCCAAGATTGATCTTGAGTCAAGATACCATCAGTTGAAGATTAAGGAAGGTGATATTCCAAAGACAGCATTCAAAACAAGATACGGACATTATGAATTTTTAGTCATGTCTTTTGGATTAACTAATGCACTCGCAACTTTTATGGAACACATGAATCGGGTATTCCATGATATGTTGGATACGTCATTCATTATGTTTATTGATGATATATTGGTCTACTCCAAAGACAAGGAAACTCATGTCATGAATCTAAGAGTCGCTCTACAGCGACTGAGAAAAGAGAAGCTTTACGCCAAATTTACAAAGTGTGAGTTTTGGCTAAATGACGTCACTTTCTTAGGCCATGTTGTATCCACTAAAGGAATTAAAGTGGATCCTAGCAAGATTGAAGCCATTGTGAAGTGGGAAGCACCTAAGAGTGTTGCAAAAATTAGAAGTTTCCTAGGTCTAGCTGGGTATTATCGACGATTTATGGAAGACTATTCCAGAATTGTAATACCTCTCACCAGTTTGACTAAGAAAGGAGAAAAATTTGTTTGGACTGACAAATGTGAAAAAAGTTTCCAAACATTGAAAGCTAGATTGATATCTGCTCCCATCTTGACTATTCCTATTCCAGGACAACCATTTACCTTGTACACTGATGCGTCTGGGTTGGGTTTAGGATGTGTACTTATGCAAGGAGAACAAGTAGTTACATATGCCTCAAGACAACTGTAGACACATGAGAAGAACTATCCCACTCATGACTTGGAATTAGCGATAGTAGTACATAATGTCAAGATATGGAGACATTATTTGTATGGAGAGAAATTTCAGATTAAATCAGATCACAAGAGTCTCACATATCTTTTTAATCAGAAAGAGTTGAACATGAGACAAAGAAGACGGCTGGAATTATTAAAGGACTATGATTGTGATATCCAGTATCATCCAGGAAAGGCTAATGTAGTTGCTAATGCGCTAAGCAGAAAAGCAATGATAAAATCTCAAGAAGAGGTTAACACGACTGTAGCAATGTGTGTTACAGGAAAAGTATTCAATCATGGTAATGAGCAGTTCGTGATAGATGCATCGGGTGGATCAACCAACCAAGGGTTTATTCATCGGTTTTCAAATATGTTTGCCACATTGAAGATTGTACCTGATATAATTGATGAAGTGAAAGTCACTCTTAAATCAGACCCTTATTTGAGAATGGTGTAAGAAGACATCGAAAAAGGTAGGACTATTCCTGAGTTCACCTTGGCTGATGAAAATGTACTGAAGTACAAAGGAAGAGTATGTTTTCCTGAAACGAAAAACTCAGACATTAGACACAGACTAATGAAGGAAGCTCACACCACCGCTTATTCAGTACATCCTGGAAGTACCAAGATGTATCATGAATTGAAGAAATTATATTGGTGGAGAGGAATGAAAGCAGATGTAGCTGAATTCGTGTCTCAATGCCTAAATTGTCAAAGGGGGAAGGCTGAACGGTAAAGACCTGCAGGATTGTTGCAGCCACTGCCAGAACCAACTTGGAAATGGGACTGCATCACTATGGACTTCATCATCGGGTTACCATTGACTCCCCGAGTTGTTGACGCGGTCTGGGTGATTGTAAATCATCTGACTAAGACAGCTCGTTTTATAGCTATACGACCATAGTATACCCTGGAGAGGTTAGCCAAGCTATATGTCGATAATATTGTCAGATTACAAGGAGTACCTGAAAGCATTGTGTCTGATAGAGACCCACGCTTTACCTTAAAGTTTTGGGAAAGATTACAGAAGGCTATGGGTACCACGCTAAAATTCAGTACTGCATTCTATCCTCGGACAGACGGACAGTCAGAGCATACCATACCATTCAGATCTTAGAAGACATGCTTCGAGCCTGTGTTATTGATTTCAAAGGCTCATGGGACAAGAAACTACCATTGATCGAGTTCGCCTATAAAAACAGCTATCAGGCTACTATACAAATGTCAACTTATGAAGCACTATATGGTAGGAAGTGTCGAACTCTTCTGTTTTGGAATAAAGTGGGTGAACAGAGTATCGTTGGACCAGAGTTTGTTGAAGAGACTTATCGTGTAGTCGACATTATTAAGGAAAGAGTTAGAACAGCTCAGAATCGTCAGAAACAGTATGCAAATACTCGACGTCGGGACCTTGAATTTGTCGTAGGTGATAAGGTATTCCTGAAAGTATCACCTATGCGAGGTTTAAAACGATTTGGACAGAAAGGGAAGCTAAGTCCGAGATAAGTCGGGCCATATGAGATTCTAGCTAAACGTGGAAAAGTGGCTTATCAGTTAGAACTACCACCATCTATGTCAAGTATGCATGATGTATTTCATATCTCATTATTGAAGAAGTACGTCAGAGATCCAACACACGTTTTGACAGTAGATCCACCAGATCTAACTGATGATTTGACATTCGAAGTAACACCAACTGAAATCACCAACCGAAAGGTTCAACGTCTACGCAATAGTGACATTTATATGTTAAGATCACCTGGAGGAGCCGAGATATAGAAGAGATCACATGGGAAGAAGAGAATGCTATGCGAAAGCAATATCCTCACCTTTTTTACTCAGAAGGTATGTGCAAATTTTGAGGACGAAATTTTTAATAAAAGGGGGGGAGTTGTAAGACCCATATCAAACTAACCGGTCTTACCACCTTGTACCAGGTCTACCTATCATGGACGAGCCATGTGGACCAAGTGCATGAAGAAACCACAAGACCAGGTATGAAATTTAACTCAAAAATAGTCAAATATGAGTGTGTGGTCGCATGCCTAAACAAGTATGATCGACCCCACCTCAAAAAAATCCAACCCATGACTTTTGGTCGTAGGGTCGCATGTTTAAAAAACGTAGGGTCGACGGATTCTGGGACCCTACATTCGACCCTATGGAAACAGTTAGAAACCGAAATTAGGAAAACCTTCCTAATTCAAAGGGGATCTTTCCTAAACTCATTACGGCTTATTATGGAGGGTTTTTCTCTATAAATAGGACGTCCATTAGCCTTTTTCACTCCTTTAGAACCCTAATTGAAAGTGAGAGAAAGAGAAGAGAAGAAAGATAAGGAAAATTGAAGAAGAAGACCAAGGAAGAGGAAAGTTCAGAGAAAACTCTGAATCTCAGCAAATCTAAGGTATGAACCTAATTCCCTAAATGAATTAAGAGCCTAGAATAGTTTATGAAGAAGGTAGGATTAGGAGGAACCCAAATCATCCATCCATGGATAAATTCCAAGGGAATCCACGGAGGAAATCATTGTAGGCAATGGATAGTGTGTAAAGTTGTAGTTTTGAACCATACAACAATCCTAGGAAGGACCATGATGGTAAGCCGGAGGATTCAAACGTGAAGGAATGGACTTAAGAGTGTAAGGTCGACCAAAACACATGTGGTCGCATGTAGGGTCGAATGATATCCGACCCCATGAGGCCCACATGATCGACCACATGCCTCTCAGGAAGTTCCAGGGAGGGTGTGGTCGCACGTAGGGTGGCAGTATGTCTGACCCCACCTACGACCCTACACCTTGTGGTCGCAGAACTCAGACCTCAGGTGCTACCCCACCTGCGACCCCTTAGTTTTTGTTAGTCTAAACATATTGAAATTAATTCTAATTAAAATATATCGACTTATTAGGTCTTTTCCAGTGATTTAAAAGTGAATTATAAAGCTTGAACGAGGATCTACTAGCAATCAAAGGTGAGGGAACAAGACCTAAACTAATTTGCAAATAATAATAAACTGTTTTCGTTTATTGAGTCTAATACCATGAATGATCTATGCTTGTATGATTGTAATGTGCATATCACATGTCATCTAATATTCCTGTTATTACTGTTCATGCATATTTAATTTTTGTTTATTTATAATATGATGTTGATGATGATGCTAGGAATAGGCAAGTGAATGTATGTGTGTGGTTAGTGTACTTGATGCTAGTGGAGCATCAGGGGGAGGACGTGACACAGTGGTTCTTCCTGGTCACCAGACTCTAGCTCTATCTCTACTCAAGCCTTGTCCACTAACATTGTCGTATCGCCATTACTTTAGCAGAACTATTACGTCGTAGGGCATCAGGGGAGATGGTCTCGGACCGTGTAGTCTCTGACTCAGGGGGCCTTAGCTCTATCCCTATGGACATATTGAGGGATGCTGGGGTAAGGCCTTGGATACACTGTTTGACATTAGGATTGGTTAGTTGCGAGCCCAGTTGCAAGCCCTCGTCAATAGGGGCTTACATGTTGGTATGGGTAGGGCATCAGGGGAAATATGATGCGGTGCGGTCCTAAGCACTTTAGCTCTATCCCTATTCCATGGTGGGGTGGATGTGGACAACAATGGTGTTTGATCCATTGGGTGGGCTTACACACCCGTGTATAGAGGTGCGGCGGCCACCAAACCTTTCTATTGCACATTGTAAACTTAAGAACTAGACTAAAGATATGAATTGAATGCATGCATATGTTTGTTGTATTGTTTTGTTTGCTCACTGAGCCATGAGGTGTGCTCACCCTTTCGACGTCGAATATTTTTAGTTGATGATGTAGGTACAACTGTAGAAGACTATATGAATGCTCCTATGTATGGACATGTTGCGGCGATAAATGCAGAAGTTATGATAGAGTCGCATGATTCTTCATGCGAGTGCAACTCATGCGTCTTTGATTAGATTTATATTTGAATTATTAAGACGATATAATTGATTAAATTATTTATTTTTATGTCTTAGTCCTTTAAAGATAATTAGATAATTTATTTATGTTACCACTGTTAGACTCTCAGTTCATTAGTATAAAGACTTCCGCTATTGTTTATTTACTCTGATTATGGTTATGGATGTGTATGGCTTAAGCAAATGGACACAGTCTATTCGAAATCCTGGTTGAACCATTGATTTATTGACGGTTCATCACACCATTCTGAATAGTGCAGAATTGGGGTGTAACACCAGTAATTCCTATAACTGTACCTTTAGTTTCTTCAGTTCAGTAGGAGCCATTCGATAGGGTGCTTTAGATACTGGTGCGGCTCCGAGTATAAGGTCTATAATGAACTCTGTCGCTCGGTCGGGTGGTAGTCCTGGTAGTTCCTCAGGAAATACATCTAGAAAGTCACGCACAACATCAATATCCTCCATTCATGGTACTTCCTTGGTGAGGTCGACCAAGGGTACTAGATACCCAACTCCTCCTTTCTCGAGGCATTTTCTAGCCTTTAATGCAGAGAGGATGAGTTTTCGTTTACGGGGTAGTCTGGTTCCCGTAAAATTAAACTCTGCTCCTTCCTTGTCTTTAAATGTCAATTTCTTTTCTGTACATAATAGGTTTGTAGAATGCCAAGCTAACCAGTCCATTCCCAAGATAATGTCAAAGTCTGTCATCTCGATTGAATCAAGGTTGCATCCAACATCTTCTCGCCGATAAGAACTGGACATGGTCCATAACTTTTTTTTAATTCCACTTTTAATCCCATAGGTGATCGTGTAAGCAATTTGTAGTCTAAGGATCTGAGGGGTAGATTTAGCTTCTTTCCAAATGACACAGATATAAAAGAATGAGTAGCTCCAGAATCAAAGAGTACTCTGGCGGGTATGCCATTAATAGGTACAATACCTGTGATTTGTTTTAATTTAGTCTACATGCTCACACAAGGTAATACAAAATGAAAGGTTCAGGTCATACCTATGACCACATCAGGCGATGTGGCAGCATCCTCAGATGTAACTGCATAAACCTTTCCTTGTTGTAGCTGCTTCCTCGGCTTAGGACACTCCCTTGAATAATGTCCCATTTGATTGCAGTTATAGCATTTTACTCCTTCATTATTTTGCTTTTGTTGAGGTTGGACTGTTGGAGTGGTCTTGGCTGCAGCATTAAAGTCTTGAGTACGAAAGGTTTAAATGTCTTTGTGTTCCCTCCATTATAAGAATTTCCATTTGGCCTTTCTATACCTCTATTCTGAGCAAAGTTGCTCTCCCTCTGGCTCGATTCTAGCACTCGAGCAATCTGTACTGCTTCATTATAAATTTTCTTTTCTAGCCCCAAAACATGCTCCCGAATGCTTCCCTTAAGTCCCATGACGAACCTTCAGGTTTTAGTATTTTCCTCCTGCATGCTAGAGGGAGCAAAGAAAAACAACTCTTCATAACGCTGTTGATATGCATGCACAGTCATCTATCCTTGATACAAACTCAGGAACTCTCTTTCCACAGCGTCTCTAAAACTTCTGGGAAAATATTTCTTGAAGAATGCCTCTTTATAGATAGCCCAGGTCAATTGGGCGCGCTTAGTTAATAAATAACTCCTAATAGACTTCCACCAGTGGTGTGCATCGCCCTTCAGCATAAATGTGGCACACAATACTTTTTCCTCCTCATTAACAGTCATCATCATAAAATTTCTTTCCATTTCATCGATCCGGTGAGCTGACCACAAAGGATCCGCTGGCTTGCCATTATATTCCTTAGGCTTCATTTTCAGAAAACGCTTGATCAGTCGAGAATGGTCCAACTGATACTGAGCATAGGCCCCATACATAGGTAGTTGATACTGGTAACTGCCTTGGACTACCTCAGGGTTCTGTACTGGAGCTTGTACAACTGACGTTTGAGGTGCTTGGGGTACCATGTTGCTACCCCCTGGTACGGTGCTAGCTTGTCTGGCTGGCATAGGTGTAGTATGTACAACTGGAAAAATCATTCCCATAGTAGCTTGCATATTGGCTTGTACTTGCTGTATTTGTTGCAGCTATTATGCTAGATTCATGACTGCTGTAGCCAAATCTGTAGGTGGGGCTGGCAAGTTTATGGGATTTGCCTGGCCATTAGCTCCTGGTGGTGCCACATTCTGATCCTCTTGTCCTTCAGGATTTTCATGGCTATCTTCCTCCACAGGTGGTGGTGGTGGAATTGGGTTACGTCCTCGCCTAGTTACTCTTTGCCTAGCCATTTCCTATTCTGATGGTGGTAGTGTCTGAAAATTCATAGAACATGTGAGGCAATCACAATATACGTCATTCCCATGTCAAAATCCAACAAATCAATGTAAAATTCTAATTTTCCAAGTCATTCAGTCAAAATACTGTATTTTCCATCGTGTGGTCGATCGTGGGGTCGCAATATGTCCAACCACAAGGTATGCGACCTCACAAAACCCTATCAGCTCACCGAGAGCCTGTGGTCAATCGTGGGGTCGGTCGTGTGGTCGACCGTGGGGTCGGTTGTGTGGTCGCATATTTAGTCAAATTTTGCGACCACACGAACCCAAATCAAGTTTTTAAACCCGATTTTTGGAGTCATTTCCCACTTTCTCTTTTTCCTTCAACTCAACTCGCTTCCCCTGAGTTGCTACAGTATCAACTACTTGTATTTGGTGATTATTTCTTCCATTCACATCTTTTGTTCCTTTCCTTCAGGTATGTTCTCTACTGGTCCTCATTTTTAAGCTTTCAAAACTAGATTTTTCCCTATTTATAGCGTTTTTTTCAAATTAAAAATTTTCTAACCATAAAAATTTGATTTTTATTGGGGACTTTTACTATTGGCCACCCAATGGATGAAAGCCCTCAAGAAAATTTGAGTTTCATTGGTTAGTTCTTGAGATACTTGAAATTTCCCATTTTTGACCTAATTTTTGGGATTTTTCTAAATTATTGAAATTTCTTCAAATTCAATCTTCCTAGTTTAAATTTCCAACTGTAAGAACCTTGCAGGATGGTTTGGAACATATGTAAGTCCTCCTGCCCAACTGTTTGGGTGAAAAGTGAGGCTTTTGGCCAAATCACGTCGTTATAATGCCAAAATTTTAAGTTTTTCACCATATCTAATATCTTGTCTATTTGTTTGTGTCTTTGCAGATAGCATGGCTCGCACCAAAGTTTACAGAGCTCATGATCCTATCCGCTTCCGGTCTAATGAAGCGGAGGCTCAGTATGCTCATTATGAGCGTAAAAAGGTGGAAGGGGGTTGAAACTTGGCTAGTCTAACCTTGTTTAATGTAGAGGGTACTTTTGGTGACATGAGTTGGCTCCCCATGATATTGTATGAAACTTGCACTTGTCCTGCTCTGGTGAAGCAGTTTTATTGCAACCTTCAGGTAGTAGCTGATCCAAATGATATAGACAGGGGTAGGGAGCTCAGGATCACCAGTTATGTTAAAGGGGTGGAAATCTCCATTAACTGCCAGGAGTTGGCTGATCTCCTGGGTATATCAAACGACGGCCCCTTGGTGTACTGTGCACCTAAGGAATCCCAGTTCCTATCTTTGATGATGCGTGCAGAGATTGATCGCCAGCTTCTGAGAGGTGATCGCTGGGAGATGAAGGCAATCAACCTACGACTGAAACCTCAAGTGTACTGCAAGATTATTCAGCACAACTTGATTCCTCAGAGTGGGCATTATGAGAGGATTTCCTAGTTGACCCAGTATCTCCTATACTGCATCTGCACTAGGCAACCCGTCTGCCTTCCATACATTATCATCAGGACGATGATCTGTGCTATGACGCCTGGTCAGATAGGCATTCTGCCCTATGGGCGTTTGATCACTACCCTGCTCACTCGCCTGCATGTCGACTTAGTGGATGAGAGGATTCATGAGTAGACCTTCTCGCCTGACCTTGACTGGGAGGCCATCTGTAAGATGGGGATGCGGGATGCGCAGGTCAGTGACGAGGAGAGGAACGCTATGGGTCAAGGTAGCAGACGCTGAGGCGGCAACAGCAGCAGCAGCAGCAGCAAGAGTCCATGGGGGTGATGCTGAGGATGATGATCGAATGTACATGGATGTGGATGCCATACCTCCTCCATCACCATTGCATTCCACTGGAGCCGGCCCTTCTCGGGGTCCTTCTCACTCAGCTGGTCCTTCGCACCCACCACCAGATGACATGATGGGATTGCTGCGTGAGATTAGGGAGGCCCAACGTGCGTCTGATCAGCGGATGGCCGATCTGACAGCTAGTCTCCAGGTGACCCAGACTCAGGTAGCCTGGTTGACTAGAGTGTATGCTGAGGACTATGACCGAGATCGTGAGGCTTCCAACACCTCTCCAAGATGTATTCCTTTTTTCCTTTTTTCCGGTTGTACTTGGATATATATATATATATATATATATAGATATATGATTATTATATATATATATATATATATATATATATATATATATTGTTTTTATTTTTATTCGATGTGTATATGAAACTTGTTTCTCATCTTAATAGTGCGTTATTCTCTTTCTTAATTTTTGTCTCATATAATACAGGTGCTTATAGTGTGTTGTTATTAAAGCTTGTAAATTTTATCCTAACTCAGTTCATGAAGTTTTGTGAAAGTATACCGATTTAATAGACAAGGCCCGAGTGTTCTGATACCAAGTTGTCACACCCCAATTCTGCACCAACCAGAATAGTGTAATGAATTGTCTATGATCCAACGGTTCAATCATGATCTCGAATAGGCTGTGTCCTTTTACTTAAACCATACACATCCACAACCATAATCAGAGTAAATAAACAATAGCGGAAGTCTTTAATATTAATGAACTAAGAATCTAATAGTGATAACATAAATAAATTATCCAATTATCTCCAAATGACTAAGACATAAAATAAAATAAATTAATCAATTACATGTTCTTAATAATCTAACAAAATAAATCTAATCAAAGATGCATGAGTTGCACTCGCACGACGAATCATGCGACTCCATCATAGCTTCTGCATCCATTGCCGCAACATGCCCGTACATTGGAGCATTCATTAAATTTTCTACCGTAGGAACTGCATCATCAACTAAAAATATTTGACGTTGAAAGGGTGAGCACACACCATGGCTCAGTGAGTAAACAAAACAATGCAACAAACATATGCATGCATTCAATTCATATCTTTGGTCTGGTTCATAAGTTTGTAATATGCAATAGAAATGATAGGTGGCCGTCGCACCTCTATACACGAGTGTGTAAAGCCGTCCCATGGATCAAACACCATTGTCGTCCCACATGCACCCTCCATGGAATAGAGATAGTACTAAAGTGCCAGAATCAAACACCGCATGACACTTCCCTTGATGCCCTACCCATACCAATACGTAAGCCTCTATTGGCGAGGGTTTGCAAACTGGGCTCGCAACTAACCAATCCTAATGTCAAACAGTCTATCAAAGATCTCACCCCTGCATTCCTTAATACGTCCATAGAGATAGATCTAAGGCTCCCCGACAGAGTCAGAGACTACACGGTCTGAGACCACCTCCCCTGATGCTCTACCACTTAATAGTTCTGCCAAGGTAATGGCGAAACGACGATGTCAGTGGACAAGACTTGAGTAGAGATAGAGCTAGAGTCTGGTGACCAAGATGAACCACAATGTCACGTCCTCCCCCTGATGCCCCACTTGCATCAAGTACACTAACCACACATATATATTCACATGCCTATTCCTAGCATCATCATCAACATCATGTTATAAATAAACAGAATTAAATATGCATGAGCAGTAATAACATAAATATTGGATGACATATGAAATGCACATTACAATCATATAAGCATAGAATCATTCATGGCATTGGACTCAATAAATAAAAATGGTTTATTATTAGCCAATTAATTTAGGTCTTGTTCCCTCACCTTTGGTTGGTAGTAGATCCTCGTTCAAGCTTTATAATTCACTCTTAGATCACTTGAAAATCTAACAAGTTGATAGATTTTTAATTAGAATTAATTTCCATGTGTTTAGACTAACAGAAACTGAGGGGTCGCAGGTGTGGTAGCACCTGTGGTCTCAGTTTCTGCGACCACAAGGCGTGGGGTCGCAGGGTGGGGTCGGACATACTCCGACCACACATGCGACCACACCCTCCCTGGAAACTTCCCGAGGGCATGTGGTCGGACATGTATGTCTTGTGGGGTTGAACATCATGTGACCTCACATGCGACCACATGTGTTATGGTCGACCTTTCACTCTTAATTTCATTCCTTCATGTTTGAATTCTTTGACTTATCATCATGGTCCTTCCTATGATTGTTCTATGACTCAAAACTATTATTTTATACACCATCCATTGTCCACATAATTTCCTCCATGGATTCTCTTGGAATTTATCCATGGATGGATGATTTGGGTTTCTCCTAAATCCTATCTTCTTCATGAACTATTCTAGGCTCTCAATTTAACATGGAGAATATGTTCATACCTTAAGCTTGCTGAAGATTCAGAGTTTTCTTTGAATTTTACTCCTCCTTAGTCTTCCTCTTCAATTCTCCTTTTTTTTCTTCTCTTCTCTTTCTCTCACTTTCAATTAGAGTTCTAAGGGTGAAAGAGGCTAAGGGACGTCCTATTTATAGAGGAAAATCCTCCATAATATGCCCCAATGTGTTTAGAAAAGAACCCCCTTCGAATTAGGAAGGTTTCCTAAATTCAGTTTCTGACTGGGTTCCGTGGGGTCGGAGGTGGGATTGCAGAATCCGTCGACCACACCTTTTCAAATGTCCGACCACACGACCAAAATTCATGTGGACTGTTTTGAGGTGTGGTCGGTCACACCTATTTAGGTATGCGACCATACGCTCATAATTGACTATTTTTTGGTTGATTTCATACCTAGTCTTGTGGTTTCTTCACGCACTTGGTCCACTTGGGTCGACCATGATAGTTAGACCTGATACAAGGTGGTAAGACCGGTTAGTTCGATACGGGTCTTACACACCTCTTTAAGGAGTTCTAGTGTTTCTTTAAGAGTTCCATTCTGTTTGTCTTTGGAATACACTAACTTTAGCATCGGAGTGGCCCCAGGGTAAATCCTACCCACTTTACTGCCTTGCTCGTGTTTCAGCTTATGTGGCTTGATCTGAAGGACTGAACAGAATCCATCGACAACAGATATGATTCAAAAGAAACTTGTGACTCTATCATCCAGGTGTTACTTATGCAAGCAAGAAACAAAAAGAGACTTTCAATCACATTTTTACAGATTGCACATTTGCATAAAGAGTTTGGAAGGAGGTAGTGGGGATCTTCGGATTGCAATGGAAGACTGTTCATATGCAAGATGTTCTTCTCAGTTGATGGACAAGGAAAAGCCTAGTAGCCCAATTAAAAGAGCTACGGGATCAGGTGTGTTTCCTAGTTCTTGCTTGCATATGGCAATCTAGGAACGAGAGCTGCTACAGGAATACCGCTCCATCTAAAAGTATGATAATGGCGTGGATTCGAGAGGGTTGTCATGAAATATCGTTATAATGTCCCTATATGATAAAATCTATAAATGATTTACATATTGTAAACGATTTATAGCTTGAAACAAAAGCAAGAGTTAAAACCATGATAACTCAACTATTCTGGAGGCCACCGATTCAGTTATGGTGTAAAGTCAACATTGATGGGTGCAATCTAGGAAACCCAAGAGAAGCATCAACAGGAGTAGTTCGAGATGAGCATGGTCGTGTCCAAGCAGCCTTTGCACAATACTTGGGTTTGAAATCGAATTTTATGGTTAAATCAAAGGAGCTTTGAAGGGCATACAAGAAGCAAAAAGGTTGGGGGTATACCAAAATATGGATAGAAAGTGACTTGGGCTCGGTGATCACATCTTTGAGATCAGGTAATGTGCCGAGCCAATATCTGAAGGAATCGAGGGCCATTACACAAGATTGTGCAAACTATGACTTGAGATACATTCTTTGGTACAGAGAGACAAACACATTAGCTGACTGTTTAGCAAAAAGGGCTGCCTTCGATAGAAGATATTACTTTTGGAGGTTGTGCCTTGATTTTGTTGCACGTGAGGCGATATGGGATGCTTCCCACAGACTTCGTTATCGATTTATTTAAAGTTTAAAATTTTAGCCCTGGGCATATCCTGCTGATGGCACTACTGAAGGTAAGGATTATGTCCGTTTGGGCTTCGATCTCTATTGGGTTTTACTGATGGCATTATCGAAGGTAGGGTAGACCAATAGATGACTTGTATGACATTTATATTTCTTTAATATAAATCATTTTGCTGACTGTTAGAAGAAAAAAAATACTACTTGGTTTCTTCATCGTTGCCAGTGAGGATAACAGAACAACAGAATATATATATATATATATGTGTGTGTGTGTGTGTGTGTGTGTGTGTGTGTGTGTGTGTGTGTGTGTGTGTGTGAGATAAAGATTTAGGATTTCATTGAAAGAGCTGGGCCAGGCGGACTCAGCCTGAAACTTCAACCCAACTTGACCCGACCCTAACAGGATTAACGATAACATGAACCCAAAACAAGCCCTGCCCGGTGTCACGGACTTCTTCTTTGAAGAAGCTAATTCGCCCGTGTAGCACTCGTGCAACCCTCCTATTCGTCATACAAGTCACCCTAGTCACTCAAGACTCCTTTGTTGCTAAGACTCTCAAGCCTGGCTAACACACAAAGAGAGAGAACAAGAGACAATATTAAAAAAGAATCTTATAATGCTTTGAGAATGTACGCCTAGATTGGTTGGAGACTACTATGGCCAATAGAGATAAGAAGATAACTGAATGCTTTGATTCAATCAAGATGTTTGAGGGCGATAGCATTAGACGGGTCAAAAAGAGGCCGTGACACCGGGCTCAAGCGAATTTGGCAGTCTCTCGATTCCAGGCTTCTTTCCCAAATCTGCATCAAGTCTCTCTTGAAGTCTGTCTTTGATGCTGTTTCTCCTCACGTAGTCACGCGCTCACGCTTGGGTGCTTCCGTTATCTCATCAACACCATCATCTTAAATCAAAACCAAAAAAGAAAGGCATTTGAAAATCAGGTTTGGGAAACCCACCCAAAACTCGGTTCCTATGATAAGATCGCCACAGAGTTCTTGTCACTGAATTTGCACATCTCTCGATTTCAACATTTTTGTATTTGTGCTTAGGAAGGTAGGGTTTCATCACTCAGTTACAGTCAATGGCACTGCAGTGGAGATCCAAATGTAGAAATTTACGAAACCCTAGTTTCGTCCAACTATTTTCTTCTTCTTCTTCGTCATCGTCTTCTCCACCTCCTTCTGATGAATCAAATGATGGGGAAGGCAAGAAGGAATCCTCGTCTCCTTCGACACCTTTATTCTCTTCGTATTTCAGTGACGTTAAATCCAGTCTAAAGCAGTCTTCATCCCCTCGAAGGGTTTCCCCCTATTCATCAAAGGAAACCCCCTCGTTCACTGCTCAGAAACATTCGAAGGTCGCTTCTCTAGAAGAAATCCGCAAAAATCTCGCTGAATTTCGTCTCAGATCAGCGGCTCCTCCGCCTAGCGAGAAGTCTTCTCAAGCTATCTCATTTCAGGACCTCTACAAGAGAAATGTAATTGAAAAGAGCGAAGGAGAAAACGATAGAGTCGGAAGCGGCAAGAGTGGAAAGCCCTCTTTCGATGCTATCCGCGAGAGCTTACGGCAGCTTCGAGCATCAACTGGAAGCCAACCTTCGAGTGATCGTTTCGGAGGAACGGGCGGTAGAGCCATTGATCCTATGTCTCTCAGCGCTCTCAGGAGTAGTCTGAAGCTGCAGCCGCAAGAACCTTCTTCGACTTCGTCTTTTGTTGTTGGAGGATCAGAGCCACTCCCTTCTTCTATTTTTGGAAAGGAATGGAGAGCAAAGGAGGCCGAATCTCCATCGCTGAAGACAGAGTTCGTGAAGATGTATAGTTACAGTGAGCTAGGGGAGAAGCTCCGGAAACTTCGTTCTGCTGATACTAAAGGCAGTAAAAACTGGTTTTCTCTTGGGGAGTTAAATGAGAGATTGATGAAACTGAGAGAGATTGAAGATAAAGAGACAGATTCGAAGATTGGTGGAGTTTCGTTTAAAGACCTACGAGAGAGCTTAGTGAGGTTGCAGATGTCGGATGAGGACAAGACGAAGAGATCGTCGAGTAAGTTCAATCATGATTTATTGTGAACCGTTTTAGCTAATGAAGATTACTGTTAGAATTGTTCATTGCTTAGATGGAGGAAACAATTGTGGCATTCTTCTTATAATCTAACTCAACATTTCTACATTTCATTTATAAAAACGACATTTTGCTTTCAAGAGTTTCCTTCCATAAGGCTTTGGTCGGTTTACTTTCACTTCTGAAGAGAAATGTTAGAATGGGTTTTAAAGGCTACGTGTCTAATGCTCTCACCTAGAGCATCTGTTTATATTCTGAAATAGTGTTCTTGGGCTGTTCTTTTGGCCTTAAGACTATTTGGCAAATATGTTCTAGAATTAGTCTGAGAACATTGTTTTGACCTGTTTGATGTTTGGTAAAATTTGTTCCAAAACACTTTTTTTTTTTCCCGAAGGATTCAAATATTATAGATTTGCATTTAAACCAATATTTTATCAAATATGAAAATTTGTTAATGAAAACCATTATCCCCTATTAAACATATATTTTGTAATTGTCCGACATAGAAAATAAAATATTTATGCCAATCGTGAAGTGTAAATGAAAAAAATAGTTAGCACAAGTACCCATACAAACAAGAAAATAGAACATCCTGCCAAAAATAGTATCAAAGTATGATCCCCCACAACTATGGCACGTCTCTTGTCTACTTCTCCAGTAGTAGATGTGGTCGGATATGCATGAGCTACGCAGGTTGTGTGAATAAATGCCTTGTACTCGTCAACCCAGATAAAGCTTTGCTAAAAGTAGCATTTGTTTTGTTCCCATTTTTCATGTTGTCTATAATAAGAATAATGAAACAGTCGAGTTTGTTTGCTGACCATCTAGCATTATCAATGTTCAAATTGCTTCTGTTTACCATTGTAGTTGATACAGTAAAATATGAGTATTATTAATGGTCTAGATGGATATTCATTCAAAGGCTTAAATTACACATACTAAGGTAATAACATGATTTAAAAAAAAAGAAAAAAAAGAAAAAAAAAAAGAAAAAGGAAAAAAGAAAAAAAAGGAAGAGAACTGAAAGAAATAGCATGAGTGGTTGTGAGAAGCTGCTGAAACCATAGGTGAGAGGCCTCTAGTTAGTAATATGGATGAAACAAATCTGATGTGGGATGTGGAGGAAGCAATCAAGGGTATAGATGGATATTCATTTTCTTTCCTTTATGGTTCTGCTTATATTCTATTCTATCCACTTCTGGTCAATCAGATGGAGACTTGACAGAATGATGCCACAAAGTTGGCAACTTAGTTAGCTACTCATGCTTGAGCCACAATATATTTTATCATCAAATATATCATATGGTAATTCACTACCTACCCTGGGCGTTAGTCTCCAAGCACAGAAGAGTTCCATTTAAGTTCATGGAAGAGTGTGTTTTTGCTGTTTTGTTTCCATTCTTCATGTTGGATTGCATTTGATGCTTCAGTCTATGTTGGCTATAAGTATCATATGTCTCTACATGCTAGAAGGCCTAATATTTAACAGTCCTCTTGTCTCACTACGAGAGGTAGCAAATCTTGAACTGATCTGTCCACCTTTCCCTATCCGTCCAGCAACGACCCACACCCAAACAACAAGAGTTTAGTGCTGGACTAATTCCAACATAGTATGCAGAATGAATTCTGCTGGACATCAGGGCTAGAAATTGACGGGAATCCAAGTGATAGAAAAGAATGAGCAATGGAATAAGAAATAAGTACTTTCTAGTAGGTGTCCAGAGTTTAACAATAGATTCCTTCTACGGTTACTCATAGTAGGATTCCTATGGAAACCCATCATTTTCTTTCTTTTTTCTCTATTTCTTTTAATTTTGTATTATTATTTTGCTGCGATTAGATGTTTATTTTGCTGCAATTAGATGACTTTAAACCCCATTCAATTTTGTACATAGAAAATATGGGTCCAACTCATCAAGTAGATTAGAAAACCTTTGTTCATCCCAATGTAGTAATAGTTATTTGTATTGTAGTAATTAGCATATCAAGCCATAGCAAGAGTAGCATCTGATCTAACCAATCCAATTTATACTTTGCATTTAGATCACATTGAATCAATGAGCAACAGTAAAAATAATATAAATAAAGAGGTCCATTATAAATAAAAAGGCTAGAGACATCTTTTACGCCTCATTAAACATGATAATCAATGGGAAACAGACATAATATAATCATAGTTGTCAGGGTGACAAGGCCATCCAAGGCGATCGAGGCCATCCTAGGCGCCTAGGCATCATGCTTAGGCTACTAAGGCATTCCCAGTGTATTTTTTTTTATTTGTAAAATATTAATACTATATTAATGTTTATATATATGTAGTATTCTGCATAAATAATCAACATTTAAAATATAAGTTCATTAATATGGGAAAACCAATAAGGCAAATATATATGTTATATACTTATATATATGAGTACAACTATTTAAGGTCATGCCAATCCCGTAAGCTTGAATCTCACGCGATGCAAATTAGGTAACGAAATATGTTTTATTAGGGAATTTAATATCGTGTGGCAGATAAAAGTGGATAGTTAAAAATTTGAAATTGAATTGCAAGTAAACGAAAAATTTTAAGGGGACAGCCTTATCCTCATTTCCATTTTATTAATGTTTTAAAATTTATCTTCATAAACATAAAAATTTACCAAAAAAATAAAAAAAAATAAATAAAAAAGGCATAAGAAAATAGGCAGTCACCCAGGCACTCTGGGCCTCTAAGGCGCCTTGGGCGACGCCCAAAGGACCTGGGCGAGCGCCTTTCTCACTTTAGCAAGGCACCCAAGCGCCCAAGCCCTCAAAAAACGCCTGGACGCCTAGGCGACGCCTTGACAAGCTTGAATATAATATTATACATAAAAATTATACACGGTTTAAAATATAAAATAACATTGGAGAAATTAAAGCTGCAGGATTTCTTTCTCAAAACTGAAAACCAAAACATGTGAACACACAAGAAATTAGTGCCAATTTCAAAACAGAAAATCAAAGCTAGAGCCAGGATGAAGTTGCCTGTTTGAATATGCTATGTCAGCAATGAAGCCTTACATCTTTTGTACAATGCCTGCAATATAGGTATCGTAGAAAGAAATCAATGTATAAACCAATGCTCTCATGGATGCTAGTGATTTGACAGAACTACAGAAGATATACTCTTGGATAGAGTGGGATGGCAGGACAATGATCACCTATCTGAGCCCCCTAATAGTTGGGATTTGTGAAAAGGCTCAGTGAGTTGGTTAAGTTGAGATGAGATCAACAACTCTGACTGTTCAATAACATCTATTGGATAACAATTTGATAAAAGAAGCTGCAGACTCTTCCTATTAGGGTCTCACAGATGATCAAGAGCCACACCTCTTCTGTGATAGATGCTTTAAATATGAAAGCTATAGTACATCCTTGACCCAAAGCCATCCATTGTAATGTATTCAACACCTTTAATACACCACTCATGCACGCAAGGAGTCAAACAGACCATCTCATTGAATTGTTGAATTCAGCGATTAGAAGTAAGGAGAAGACTACATGGAATATCACAGCTGTCAACCCTAAAACTCATGAAAATGACATATACCCTAAAACTCATGAGAATAACATATACCCATTCAATTAAAACTCATGAGAATGACATATACCTCTGGCCCCTACGGCACAGAGAGCTATAAATCGTGATTAAATTGTTAATGAGTGAACAAGCAATTCTTACAATGTGCAACAAAGGAAACCATTCTTTACGACGGAATTTTCGTTTTGCTAGATTCAGTTCAGTAAGCTTACAAGGACTCTGAACCCACAATAAGAGACAAGAAAAAATTGGAAAGAGAAGCAAAGCTTTATGCATTTCCCAGAATTTCATTGCTTTTCTTACAATATACCTTACTATAATGACTTATTTCCTTTAAAAGTTGATTTTTTCTCTCTCCCTCTCTTTGTAAATTTCATTGTTTTTCTTACAATATGCCTTACTATAATGACTTATTCCCTTTAACATTCCCCATTTACATCTCCATACATATAGATTCATTCATTGTCCTAAGATCTGAATTCAGCAACTTATCCCAACATAGAAATAAAATTTCTTTACTTAAAAAGAAGACCCATTTAGAAGGATTTGACTGATTGGCACAAAGGCTAATCTTTTCTAGTTTAGTTGTGTTGGGTCTATTCTGATAAAAGTGAATAATCTACATCTGAGAAATGTAGTTGCATTGTTGTGATCGTGACAGTTTCCTGTCAAAACAATCTCTCAAGTAGAAAACCAGTCACTGTACTGTGGTTGCTGATCCTGTGTACATGTGCACTGATGCACTAATCTACACTGTTAGTAAATACAGAGTATATCTGAACATATATACTTTTTTAAGTTTCTCCTAATTTGAATCAGAATTTAAGAGCAACAATTAAATTTTATTCGTTGGTGGTCTTTGGGGTTGTCAAAGAAAAACACTCTGGTTTCCTTATCTTTCACATCTAATTGATGTCTGTGCAGGAGTAGCCATTTTCTACATTGGATTCGGGCACAACTTGTAAGAGACTTGCTGAATCTGCTACTAGAGTTAATCATCCACTCAAGACTTATCTTCACCATTACAAGTTTGACTAAACCAAATTTTATTCCACATTCCAATCTAATGATAATCAGATATTTCTATTCACAGCCTGTTAATACCAGTGTCTTTAAGATAATTCTCATTACAGATTATTGATTGGTTTGCAGAGACAAACTGATAATATAAATTTGATTATACAAAGCAATACCTAGGCATCTATCTATACCATCAAATTCAAAGACACTTGGGAAACCAGAATCCAAAGACCCTTGAAACAAACCCAAATCACTCCATCACAGCCAATGCAAAACCAGTCTTAACAGCTAAACCAGAAGGAAATCTACTAGAAATATCTTATTCTATCCAATGTTTTCAATGCTATGAATGAGCAAAGTAAAACCATCATCGTTGAGCCAAAAAAAAATCAGTTTGGATGACAAAGAAATGAACTAATTGCAGCGACGATCAAACTAACAGGAAAGATGAACCTGAATGCGAATCCTAAACAATAAATTGCAAAAATCCATGAGTTGCAGCTTGAAATCCGTCCATACATCAATAAAAGAATCCGTTGAGAGAGAGAGAGAGAGAGAGAGAGAGAGAGAGAGAGAGCTTTCTCAGACCCCTAAGTTGCAGAAGAAGGTAGCTGTGCCAAGTGAAGAAGAAGAGCGCAATGAAGTTGTTAGTAGAAGATATGGATTTTATCGGGGGTATTGGCTTTTATTGTGAACAGCTTTAGGATTTTGTTCTTTTCAAATATGTTTTAGAACGTAAAAACATGGTAAACCATGTTCTGAAAATTTTGTTCTAGGATGTTCTTTTTATCTGGTTCGTTCTTTGTGAATGGAAGAACAAACCAGATTTGCTAAATGGTTTTTGGCTGTTCTTGGTTGTTCTTAACACTTTTTCTGTTCTGCCAAAACAGAAGAACAGAAGAACAGAAGAACTATTCTCCCGGAGAGTTACCTAATGCACCCAAAGAATCTGATGTAAGTATGATTGAGCTAATTCAGACTGCCTCATATACCCATATAATATTGATGCCTCTAGTCCTTCTACTTTGACTTAGGACTCCCAAATATCCTGCGTTTTAGATAATCCCTAAGGATCTCACAAGTTTTGTATCCATACAAACATAGCTCTCTTTACATGTGAAGACATCATTATCTGTAGCATGCTGGGAAACCGCATGATTTTTTTTAACAACCTAGATCTCACAAAAATAGAGTAGGTTTCCGTTTTTTCCATAGTTGCCAAAATGTTGCCTAAGCGCCATCCTGGGGTCCATATGTCCTTGTGACGCCTTGGTGCCTAGGCGCCCCGTCAGGCCTCCAACGCTTTGGTTCGCCTTGGTGCCTTGACAACTATGGTTATTTCCCTTGTTGGGAAACAATATCTAATGTAAAAGGATACACTTCATTCAATTGTTGGTACATGCAAGGAAACTTGAAGAACCATTAATTGTTAGGATGATATTGATACATTGCAGGCATATTGATAATTTGAGGTTAAACTTAGGAAACCTTGTGATTTTTGTATTGCATGATTTTTATGGTCAACCCTTCTGACAAGGATAAATCCTGGATATGGATTTTTTAAAACATTATTCTGCCTGCTTGTTCGTATGTATATTTTTATATTTCTGGTGGGAAACCCTTCTATTATTAATTTAATTGATAAGTTTCTTGTCATCAGTACACAGGCTTGATATATTAGGTCAGCTGGGAGGGACTCCAGATTTTATGCTGTTACCTCCAAAGGAGCACCTAGTTGAGAAAGTAAGTAAAATGTTTTCAAATTGTTCTATTGTATGTGTAGTTTTATGTTTCTTCTTGTTTAAAGAATCTTGTACTTCTGGCTTTATTTTAAAGTGAAGCATTCTCAAGTTATTTTTTAGAAAATTTGTTTTTTTTATCGGATGTTCAGTTATAAAATGTTGTATACTCTGGGACTCTGGCAAGAATGATGTGTTCAATAGCAAAACCCTGTCAGGTTTTGTTTGAACAGTTATCCTTTGTTTATTTCATGTCTTTTTTTTTTTTTTTTTTTTTTTTTTTGGGGGGGTTTGTGGGGGGGGTTTGTGGGGGGGGTTTAAAAGAATTCTGTAGTATGAGGAAAACTGTAAGAGCAGTTGTATATTATAAAAGTAAAGGGTAAATTACAGTTGAGGTATCCAATGTTGTGAAAACTATGTTTGGGGTACTTTATGTTTGAAATATTACGTTGTGGGGTTCCAAAACAGGGATAACCTTGTACTACTCTAGTCAAATGAGTATAATAATTCATATTTTTATCTTTACCCATAGGAAGAAAGCAACTAATATATTTTTTTTTGGGGTGAAAAAGCAACTAATATTTAAGTTATAATATGTTTTATCTTTCTCGTCCTCAAGCACCCTCTTCCATGGCCGGCCGGTGCATCCGCCGGAATCCGACCACTGAACTTGTTAGAATCCGGTCAATGAATTTGTTCATTTTCCCAGATTCCAGCAACACTATTTCTTGATTTTTTGTTCTCATCCTCAAGCACCCTCTTCCATGGCCGGTGTACATATCAGAATCCAACTGGTGAACCTGCTGGATCCGGCCAATGAACTTTCTGGATTCCGGCGACAATCTTTCTTTATTTTTTGTCATCTATGCTTATTTTCTTGCTTGATTTTTATCTCTTTTGATTGAGCAACTTATCGGCCAGTGAATCTACAGGAATCCGATGACACTTGATTTTTCACCTCCTGTGCTTATTTCCTTACTCCTTATTCCCCCTCTTTTGTTGCATACTTTCTTTCTCCATTATCCGCTTATGAATCAAACAATCCAAGCACCGTGGATTTGTCCTTTGGGCATCACCCAGGCTGCTCTCTACATAGCTAGGTTAGTGGTCTCAATCTTGTTGCAGATGGGCTTTCAGCAACTCCAATCCAGCGTTTATACGTGCCATCACAACACCAGTCCAGCATTTTCCCACTGCTGCCCCAAAAAATGAATTACAGAACACATGGGATCCATTGATGTCTTTATGAGTTTAACAACGCAAAACACACAAAATCCGCATGTTTGCCTGACATAGGCTATGATGAAAACCGAATTGATGTTATCAAGTATAAACTGCAATATAGTAAATCTGATTTCACAATGCAACTCAAAGAAAGTTGAAGATTCACGGAAATGGTAGAAGGTGGAGAAGAGTTTGGCTACGATGGAAATATGATCTCACAATGCAGTCAATCTTTCAATTTCATCTTCTCTGTTCCCCCTTCCCCCCCTCCCACATGCGCGTGCGTCAGAAGCTTCAAAGCTTGAGTACAATGGAAACAATGGAAGAAGATGGAGACGCTAGTAAATCATGAGCCACATGAGGAGTGAAAATATAGCTGTAAGATCACTGAGATCATTACCGAGAAATTAGCCCCTATGTAGAAGAATAGTTAAACCCCATAAACAGAGAGAGTGAAAGAGAGGTGCTCGTCTCACCTGATTTTCTGATAACCATTAACATCTGCCGGTAATGGTAACAGCAGCAAGCCATAAGATGTGAGGAGGGAGAAGAGATTGAAAGTTACCATGCTCTAGGTGTCCGTTTCCTGAAATCAGCAAATTCCAAAACCATTTGAATAGATAAAGGATATTATAATAGAACAACACCTAATTCTTAAACTTAATTAAGCTTATCCTTGTTTTGGAACCCCAAACGTAATATTTTAAACATGAGGTGCCCCAAACATAGTTTCACAAACATTGGGTACCTCAACTGTAATTTACCCTAAAGGAAATGGTAACATATCTATCATTTTAATGTATTCTGTTTTACATCCTCATAAAATTCTAATGGAGGGTATTACATTAAGGGTTTTCATGCGGAATCTGTTGTATAAAGAAACTTTTACTTATAATTGAAGTGTAAAAAGCTTTATTGGTGGCATGTGTCCCTTCACTCTTTGTTATGCATGTATGCTAAAAAAAACAAAAGACTTTCTGGGGGACATCCCTGAAATGGCTGGCATTGTTTGGATATCAAGTGTTGTAATGACATTCACCTCTAGTAAGACTTGCTGATATCACAATTCTTTTGTTCCTTGCAGTATTTCCACCCGGATAACATGTCATCTGCAGAAAAGATGAAACTAGAGCTTAAAAAAGTTAGGGATGAGTTCAAAATGTCAGAATCCGATTGTGGATCTGCACGTGTTCAAGGTAAGGATGTCAGAATTCGATTTTAACATTTCTCTTATAAAATTTTACTAGATGACCTTCTGTCCGAGTATTTTTTGTTGCTGCCTCATATACATCTCTCTACTTTATTTGGTATACTCTCTTCTAGAATGAGAAGGTAATTTTTATTTGAATGTGGCAATATGGAAATAAATGGATGTTCTGCTAGCACCTCAGCTATGCCAACGGAGTGGTGAGAATGGAGTGGTGAGACAGGATTATTTTAGGTGAGTTGGGTTTATAGTTTGAATTTTGGGATAATCCAGCAGCTAAAATGTGATTTGTTCCTCTCCAGTTTGTCTTGTATTTCTCCTCAGATGATCTCATCTTTTTTCCTTCAGGTGCTAATATTTGTGGGGCTAAAATTATTTAGAAAAATGACTTGTCACGGTAAAGGTTATAATTTGGAGAAGTCTAAAACATGTTGGATTAATTTGGTATGTTGAGAAACTAGGTACAGGGAACTAGAATCAGGTTTCTGTTCGTAGGTATTGGGAGCAGATGAATGTTTGTTTCAAGTTGCTTACATTATCTTTCCTTTCCTTATTGTCTACACATAAAACCTTTCTATCATTTTCTTTTATCTTTGCTATGGCTATATTAATTTCTGTATTTTTATTTGTGATTTCTTTTTCCTAGAATGCCTGACTTTTCCACACTCTCCAGCCTATTTCCCTCTCTTAAGTCAATGGATTGGTTGAAGTTAAACACAGAAACTGACAACCAAGCGTGGATGTGGCATATCCACACACATTGTTTCATAACACCTCCTTTATTTCCAATATGATTATCCCCTTGCTCTCTCAGCCGGGGAAAGAAAATTCTTTGGTGATGAACTTTTGAACATTGAATTCTTTGCTCTTGATTTTGAGCACACTGATAAATGTTAGATTTTGTATTTACATCTTTGTCATAACCCTTCCTTGTTTTGCAGTGGCACAACTCACGACGAAAATCAAGCATCTTTCTTCTGCTTTACATAAAAAGGTGACTCAGACCATTACTCTTTTGGAGATACTCTGCTCTTTGTTTCTTAAAATAGATTGTTTGCTGTATTTTACTGTTCTTTTTATGATTTATTTGTATTTCTTATTTCTTACATCTAGTCTTTGGAGCACAGTTTTAATTTGGTTGTAGTTTGCATGATTGGTTTAACTTCTCTGGAATTTTGAGGGTTTTACTTTGAATTTTTGCTCACTTGGGGTGGTTTTTGAATTGAAATGTATTTTGCTTCTCATCCTGAATCACTTGCTCATTTTAACCGGGAAGGTTATTATATGCGGTTACCATATGCATAAAAAAATGACCCAAAAATAATTGTTTTTAGAAATAAAAAGTTACCCCAAATGTGATCCTGTATGATGGATTTGTCTGTAATTGCTAATAAATGTCTAATCGTTTTGTAGCATTTTGGATCATTAAGACCTTGTTACAATACAAGGTATTAAATGGCCATGTATGAGTAATAACAAAATGTTTTACTGGATAAATATTATGCAGGATAAGCATTCTCGCAAGGGTCTTCAAGAGATGGTCCAAAAGAGGAAGAAATTGCTCAAGTATCTCCGTAGAACTGATTGGGATTCTTTCTGCTTAGTTCTATCTAAGCTTGGACTCAGGGACAACCCAGACTACAAGATGAAAAGATGAAATTAAGGACCTTCATTTTTTATTTTTGTTCTCTCCATAGGAGTACATTTTTTATTTTCATGAAATCTGCCTTGGAGTATACTGTCAAGTTTCAGTTAGAAATGGCTTCTGAGTATCTCATTTCAAAAAAAAAAAAAAAAGTGAGCAGGAATTCCTCCTGTGGGTAAATTTTTTTTTTTTTTTTTTTTTTTTTTTTTCTGCGACCAATAGGTAATGCTGATGATCGTTTGATAATAGGAAATGTTTGATGGGTGTAACTACGTCTGAGGCGGATCTTGCATGGTTATGAGTAGCAAGATCATCTGTAGAGGGCATATCCATGATGGTCACATAGACACTAATAGAAGTTCAAAGCAACTGTTTCTGAGTCCTGCAATTGCTGTTTGGATGAGAAGGATTTACACTGGCTTGTAGGTCGGATTTGCCATTTAGACCACTAAATAGGAGGTATATCTTTTATGTTCATGATGTTGTGATCTATTTCAATGAATTTTTCATCTTAATTTCAACATCAAGGGATTATTTTGAAGATTTGTATTTTTTATAATTTTTTTCTTTTAATCTTCACTGAGTGTTGGTCTTAAGCTTTGCATATAAGGGGAAGGGTTTTTTTTTTTTTTTTTTTGGTGGGGGGTGGGGTCCCAAGGGGCGTCCCATTTTTGAGATGGTTTTTGCCAATTGGGTAGAGTCCCAAGGAGAAACTCATGACTTCTTCATTTTTGAGATGGTTTTTTGCCAATTGAGCTATCTCTTTGTGATAAAAAAATTAAATAATTCATATAGGGGGAAGGTTACAGCTCTTCTCCCTCACAGTAAATAGTCAAAAGCATTGAGGCTAAATGTGGTGTCGCTCACAGTAGTCTATCTGTACCTCCAGAATCAATAGTTATCATAGTGGCCACTTCTCTCTCTCTCTCTCTTTTTTTTTTTTTTACAGAAGCAACGGTGAAAATGCCAGAATAATGATGATTAGAAGCAGAAATTGGTAGTTTTGGCATTTAGAAATTATAAACGAGGCCACTTCATCAGACACTGTCCCTTATGACAGGTCTGTTAATTGATGAAGAGGCTTCATTTATAATTTCTAAATGCTAAAACTACCATTTACAAATGTTAAGTTACTATCTTACCCAAATTCTTTAACTTACCATTTACAATATACTCTACTCCACAGAATGAACAAAAAAGAAGAAACAAACTGAAACTAAAACGAAGATGAGTGAAAGACATGGCCTTGTTGGTCTTTCATGTCATCAACAGCCTCCCAAAACTTCTCAATCTAGTCTTCTCGACCCAAAACCCTAGCCATGGCATTGTTGGTCTGCTTCTTGTGCTGGAAAGAATGGTTGGCCTCAATCCACCAGAAGAACATCAATGCTTTAATTGGATGCAACCTGAGCCGTTCCAGGACCATTGCAACAAAATCGCTGGACATACTAACATCCAGATCTCTAAGACTCTTTTTACTGGTTCTTCATCATCAGGTCTCTTAATAAAGATGGATACCCAGGTCTCGCGATTTCAATTTACTTCAAATGAACAATTTTTAAAATAGAGCCACCAAAACCAAATTCCTGAAACAGCAGAAATGAGTAAACCAACGCACCAGAACAACATCCTCAGATAATTGAACGAATAACATTCAGAACTGGGATACATTTAAGTTCCCATCACCATTTGTACAAAACCCAAACAAAAAATTTTTAATGCATAAGAACCTGAAGAAATTAATCAACAAAAGGATTAAAAATAAAGCAGAAGAATCGAGCTGACCTCTATGTGTCAACTTGCAGAGGAAACCAACCAGAGAGAAAACGAGAAATGTGTAGAAGCTTTTCTTGTATTACAGAAAAGAATATCAAAGGTACATACAAGTCATGGACGTAAAGAAAATATAAACCAAAATGTAAATATAAACTTACTTAACTACATGTCTAACACGTGTCCTAGATAATATATTACATTGTTAACACACCCCTCAAGCTGATGGAGGTTGAAACCGGAGGCTAAGTGATGCGGACCCAGGTTTGGGATACCCTATTGGGTATGCTAAAGGACGCATCCGTAGGGAATACTTTAACCCTATTATGGATCGCATTAGAAAAAAAATTTCGGCCTGGAAGGGACGGATTCTATCCTATGCAGGAAGGGTGGAAGTAGTTAAATTGGTGCTGAACAGTTCTTTCACTCATATTTTTTGTGTATACAAATGGTCTCGCTCCTTGGTGAAAACTGTGGAAAATTGGATGAGGAATTTTGTTTGGATAGGTGACCCATCAAGGAGGAAAATATTATCTGTTAAATGGGATACGTTATGTTCTCCAAAATATGAAGGCGGTCTTGGCATCAGGAAACTATCAGACATCAATGATGCACTCCTAGCAAGGATGGCGTGGAAGATTAAGAAAGATGGATCGGCATATGCTAGATTTATGAAACGACACTATTTTTTAAATGATGGAACTCCTTGAAGGCCTCTTTGTGTTTCTCCCGTATGGATGAGTATCAGAAGGGTCTGGGACTGGACTTCTAAACACCGTAGATGGCTCATTAGAGATGGGAAACATATTAACTTGTGGTAGGATAAATGGTTGGGAGATTCTGCTTTAAAGGATGTACAAGTGTGGATACGTCAGAATTCAGGAGTTCAACCAGCCCTCTAGCAAGATTTATTGATCAAGGCCGTTGGATATGGCCACCAATGTATTCACCCGCTTTGAAGGAATGCCTGAAGGCTGCACTCGAGATTCCTTTATTCTATGGCCAAAGTGACTCTCTTGTTTGGATGAGAGACAAAACAGGAAGTTCTCAGTTAAGTCGGCCTAGGAGATGATTAGAAGTAAGAAGCCACAACCAACCTGGTCTTCCATGGTTTGGAATGATGCCTTGAACCCAAGATTATCTTTTTTTACATGGAGATGGTGCTGGAGATGATTGCCAATAGACGATTGTATGCAGAAAATGGGAGTTTGTTTGGCATCTCGATGCCCCTTTGCAAGAATGCTGTGAAAGCTTTCATCACATTTTTCGTAGCTGTGAGATGGTAATGCCTTCTTGGTCAGGATTTGGTAAGGCGTTTGGATTAGTTATACCACACTTCGATAGTGTGGAGATGATGCTTGCATGGTGGATTAGAAAGGCAAAGACAGTTCCCATGAAAAAGATCTGGAAGGGTATGTTTTTTACTGTATATGGAATAGTCGTAATCAATTGATATTCTGAAATATTAATTTTAGGCCGAATATGATTTGGGAGATGATTTTGAGGGGATGTCGTGATCTTTCCATTAGATCATCTTGTGTGGTTTACTCGACTGAGGATTTGAGAGTGAGTAAACCCTTCTCCTTATGTACTACCATGCGAAGGCAGCAAAAAGTGATTGAACTATTCTAGAGAACTCCTCCAACCGACTGGTGTAAAATCAATATAGATTGACCGACTGGTGTAAAATCAATATAGATGGATGCAACCTGGGTAATCCAGGAGAAGCGGGAGCAGGAGGAGTAATCAGAAATCATAGGGGGAAAGTGGTGTTTGCTTTTAAAAAGACTATTGGTGTAGCTACAAACTATACTGCAGAGCTATGAGGATCAGTCAGAGGACTTTAAGAAGCTTTATGTCTTGGATTCCAAAATATCTGGTTAGAATCAAATTCCAGCTCAGCAGTTTGTGCTATCCTTTCACAATCTTTACCATGGGATGCTCAACAACTATGGAGAGTAATTTATACTCAGTTAGTACTACATTGTAATCTTAGAGTTTCCCATTGCTGCAGGAGCTGATATGTTTGCTAAGAAGGAGGCAGAGGAAAGAGTTAATATGGAATGGAATTCATACCCAAATTTTGTTGCTAGAGAGGTTGTGTGGGATGTTTTCCATAGACCTAGATATCGTTTTTAGTAGTTCTTTGAGATCCTTAGGTGACCCCTGCTAATGGCAATGCCGAAGGTGGGGTTTTATACTTAAATTTGGATTTCCTTTTGTAATTTTTATTACTTTTACTATAGCTTAATGAATTCGGATTTCTAGCAAACAAAAAAAAAAGTATATGCTCAATAATAGAAACAAACAAGTATTAGGACATGATTGGAATTGAAATTAAAGATGAAGATTAAATTAGGAAGCAATTATAAGGGATGGGAAAAACTGAATTATATATAAGTTTAGAGGTATTATAGGAAACCAATTAAAAACAAAAAAGTGAAAATAATAAAATAAGAGAAAAAAAAAAGGAGTATTTCGTTGGGGAAGTTGTCTTCTTCCTCACGATTGTGACCCAAGGCGGAAACCATATTGGATTGGGGAAGGAGAAGTCAGTTGATTGGAGTCCATTTGATTGGTGCTGAATCAAGACCAAGGTCTCTTCAACTCAAACAAAATTGGACCTAATGATAGACAACCTAAGGCTAATAAAATACCTGAATCTTGGGCTGGTGGTAAGAGAGAGAAAGCTTGAGTTGCATGTCTGGTTCCTCACGCAAGAATGACTTTCAGGTCTTGGGCTTTGGAGAATTAGTCCGTTTATGGGAGGGAATGCCACAACCAGAATTTGAGGGTGAATAAATGAGAGAAGAGAGAGATCGATAGAATTTTGTTGGGGCTGGTATTACTACCCATAACAGATGATTAGAAAGAGAAGGAAGGAGGGTCCAGGAGAAAGAAAAAAACCAGAGGAGGGAAGAGAAAATCTGCCGACAGACTGGCAGGAGGGAAGGTCTTCCACAGTAATGGTGAAGAGGAACCAGCGAAGGTGAGTAGCAGTGAGAGAGAGACGACGAAACCAAGAGAGAGAGAAGAAGCAATTTCTACTCTGCCCTGTAGGCACACAAACAAACTATTCAATTCTTCATTCTACTCATCAAATCCTCATATCATTGATAAAAGGCATCCTAATTACTTACTAAACAAATAAAAAATACTGAATAAATAAAACACCATAATTAAAGAAAGACTCTCATCTTACTTAAAACTCCTAAGCTGAAGGGTAAGGTCTAACCCTTTTCACATAGAAAGAAATAAAGGACTAAATCAATAAAAAAAAAAATTCCAATTAAACTTAAATCCTAAAATGATTCATATCCAATGGATCCTTGTCTGCATCGATTCTTGTCCACTTAAAAAAAATCCATCCTTGAATTTTGTAGAGATGACGAAATAAACACTTATCGTTTGTCCGTCTTAACTTCTTGATGTCCAGGAAGAATTTCTTACTTTGACAACTTGTTAGGATTGAATGTGATCAATCCACTAGTTGTGCATTGATGATCATCCAATATCTCTCTAAAGCTTTATATTTGTCCACTGATATCAAGCAAAATGTTAAGACCCATCATATACGCTATCGGATTTTGCTACAATACCAAACGGTGCAGACCCAGGTTTGGAAAACCTTATTGGTTCTGATATAGGCCCAACTAAGATAATAGTATATGCCCAATAATAGAAACAATGGCAGAATTGATAAATAATCAGAACAATGTATTAACTTGAGGAAGCAAACAAGCGCTAGGACTTGATAGGAATTAAAATTAAAGACGAAGGCTAAATTAGGAAGCAAAAATAAGGAATGGGATGTAATTGAACTATATATAAGTCTATGGGTATTATGGGAATGCCAACTAAAAGCAAAAACGTAGAAATAATAAAATAAAAGGGACAAAAGGAATATTACATTGGGGAGGTTGTCTTCTTCCCTACGACTGTGACCCAAGGCGAAACTGGATTGGATTGGGGAAGGAGAACTTAACCAATTGGAGTCCGATTGATCTAGAATTTAAAGAGCTGAATCACAAGACCAAGGCTTCCTGAACCCAAACGAAATCAGACCTAATGATTGACAAACTAGAAACCGGATTCGATTGGGGAAGGAGAACTTAACCAATTGGAGTCCGATTGATCTAGAATTTAAGGAGCTGAATCACAAGACTAAGGCTTCCTGAACCCAAACAAAATCAGACCTAATGATTGACAAACTAAGGCTAATAAAATACTTGAATCCGGGACTGGCGGTAGGAGAGAGAAAGCTTTAGTTGCATGTCTGGTTCCTTACACAAGAATTACTTTCAGGTCTTGGGCTTTGGAGAATTGGTCCGTTCATGGGAGGGAAGGCCACAACCAGAATTTGAGGTGATTGGAGGAGAGAAGAGAGAGATTGATAGAATTTTGTTGGGGCTGGTATTACCGTGTAGAATAGAGGATTAGAAATCGAAAGAAGGAGGGTCCAGGAGAAAGAAGAGAAACCAGAGGGGGAGGGAAGAGAAAACCTGCCAACAGACTAGTAGGGGGAAGGCCTTCCTTAGGAGTGGGGAAGAGGAACCAAAGAGGTTGAGAGAGAGAGAGAGAGAGAGAGAGAGAGATTTCTACTCTGCCCATAGGCACACAAACAAACTATTCAATTCTTCATTTTATTCATCATATCATCATATCATCATATCATTGATGAAAGGCCTTTAAATAGGCTTTACATACTACTCACCTACTAAATAAAAAAAATACTAAATAAATAAAACATGATAATTAAATAAAGACTCCTAGGCCCCGTTTGATAACATTTCAGCTCCCATGGAGTTACTTCTGGTCCGGAGTCGTTTTCTACTTCTTCTCCAGAGTTAGGATTTTTGGAGTAGAATGCTGTTTGATAATGCTACTCCAAAATCAAAAGACTATGCTTCCAGAATGTTGTTTGGTGGTGATAGTGGTGGTGTTGGTGGCGGTGGGGGGGTGTGGTGGTAGTGGTGGTGGTGCTGGTGGGTGATGGTGGTGGCGACAATGCTGGTGGGTGGTGGGTGGTGGCAGTGGTGGTGGGTAGTGGAGGTGGCGGCAGTGGTGGTAGGTGGTGGATGGGTGGTGGTGGTGGTGGTGGTGGTGGCGGCGGTGGTGGTGGTAGGTGGTGGTTAGTGGTGGCAGCATCGGTGGTAAATGGTGGGTGGTGGTGGTGGTGCAGCGGCGGCGGTGGTGGCGGCAGCGGCTGTGGGTGGTCGGTGGTTGTCACACCCCAATTCTGCACCAACCAGAATGGTGTGATGAACCGTTAATAAATCAACGGTTCAACCAATATCTCGAATAGACTATCCCAATTTTGTTAAACCAAAACACATTCCACATTAATCAGAGATAATAAAGTAAATAGCGGAAGTCTTACAGATAATGAACTGAGGTCTAGTCATGATAAATAATTGATATTTCATTTATCTCCAAGTAACCAAAACATAATTTAATACATATTACAAATATTCAAATACGAAAATTAAACACTAAGTGTATCCCTAGTTGAAACGCTCGCTTAATGAATCATAATAGTCTTCCACAGCTTGCTCATCATAGCCGTCACATGTTGGCGTGTTGATAAAATCTTCAATCATAATACCTGCAACATCAGAAACTAAAAGAATTGTGCGCGCGAGGGTCAGCTCTCCAACTTGAGCTCAATGAGAAAATAAAACAGTGCAACAAACATATGCATGCATTCAATTCATATCTGTGGTCTGGTATATAAGTTTGTAATGTGCTATAGAAAGGTTCGGTGGCCGCCTCACCTCTATACATGAGTGTGTGAAGCCGCCCAAAGGTTAACGTTTATTGTCGTCCCACATGCACCCACTATGGAATAGAGATAGAGCTAAAGTGCTTAGGACCACACTGCATCACACTTCCCCTGATACTCTACCCATACCAATACGTAAGCCCCTGCTGGCGAGGGCTTGTAACTGGGCTTGCAACTAACCAATCATAATGTCAAACAGTGTACCCAAGGCCTCATCCCAGCATCCCTTAATACGCCCATAGAGATTGAGCTAAGGCCCCCTGGCAGAGTCGAAGACTACACGGTCCGAGACCACCTCCCCTGATACCCTACGACGTAATAGTTCTGTTAAGGTAATGGCGATATGACGATGTCAGTGGACAAGACTTGAGTAGAGATAGAGCTAGAGTCTGATGACCAGGCTGAACCACAATGTCACGTCCTCCCCCTGATGCTCCACTCGCATCAAGCACAATAACCACACACATACATTCACATGTCTATTCCTAGCATCATCATCATCATCATGTTATAAATAAAATAGAATTAAATATGCATGAACATTAATAACAGGAATATTGGATGACATGTTGAATGCACATTACAAGCATACACGCATAGAATCAGTCATGACATTGGACTCAAGAAAATAAAAATAATTTATTATTAGTCAATTAGTTTAGGTCTTGTTCCCTCACCTTTGCTTGACTGTAAATCCTCTTTCAAGCTTTAAGAATCACTTTTATATCAATAGGAAAACCTAACAAGTCGATAGATTTTAGTTAGAATTCATTCCGACAATTTTAGGCTTGCTGTTAAGCTAGGGTCGCAGGACGGGTAGCAGTTTTCTGCGACCCCAGGGTGTAGGGTCGATGCTAGGGTCGGATGTTCCATCGACCCTAGGTGCGACCACAGCTTCCCTGGACTTCCCGAAAGCTGGGGGTCGATCCTGTGGTCTGGTAGGGTCGATTCCCAATCGACCCTACGTGCGATCGCACGTGTTTTGAGTCAACATTTTCATCCTACAGTCCATTCTTTCATGTTTGGGTCCTTTGGCTTACTGTGACAATACTGCAGCAGTACGTCTCTCTAACAACACATGCTCAGTGAGTCGCTGTCGACACATTGAGATAAAGTATTTTGTTGTTAAAGAAGACATTCGAGTTCGTTGCGTTCAGATAGAACATATTGACACTGATGATATGATAGTTGATCCTTTCACTAAAGGGCTTTCGCCTAAGGTGTATGTAGTTCATGTGGATCATAAGGGACTATGTAAATCATTAAGTTTTTTAAATGTTTTATTTATGATATTGTAATATAAAGTTTTGACGACTCGAAATAAAGTTATTTCTTTTCCTATCATTTATTTGATTGTATACATAAAGTTTTAGAATGACAGATGCCTATAAAATTTTCTAGGCAATAAAGTTTGACCCTTGAATCGATTGTTGAATTGATTTTATAAAGTAGGGTAGTCATAATTGAGGTTCATCGTAAAATAAACAATCTATTGTAATACATGGAAGGAAGTGTTTCCATTGTACTTTAATACTGGGACATGCACTGCCATCATGGGTTGGGAGTTTTATGGTGAACATAAAGAACAAGTCCATAAAGAAGGATCCAAAAATTACTGTATGGCCATACATCATGTTAATAACCATAAAGTGGCTTACCATGTGGCAATATGGGCTAAGTGGGAGAATGTAAGTTGGAAAACCCACATGCCACCTGGCCCCACCTAAGTTGGATGATTAGCATTAGGATCCTGTGACATGTGGCACCCAAATCACCGTCCATCCTTGATGGAAGGAGATGGTTGGTCTACAAATACTAATGGGTAGGGTCCTGTGCACACTGATAGAAATCAGAGAACTCCATTACGTTCTTTGTCTGGGAATACAGTCAGTGCATAGAAATCTTTCCCCTCTATATTCTCTTTTGTTTGTGGAGCAGGGCATATCAGAGTACATCAGAAGACAACATCAGTTGGATGGACACCAACTGGAACAGATCTCTACACTACGGGTATGTCGAATCTTATTCCGCATAGACATACATATGGATTGTAGTTTTCTTACAAGAGAATGTTATCAGTTATGGTTTTAGTCCTGTTTGTGTTCACCTTCTTAGCCATTGACAAAATTCTCGCCTATCATTACAAGGAAAAATGCTGTGAACATGGAGACAGCATAGAAAAATAAGGTGGAAGGAACTAGACTTGGACTAGGGCAGAAGAGGAAAGATGGTAACTTAACACATGTAAAAATGGTAGTTTTGGAATTAAAAATTTGTAAACAAGACCACATCATCAGTTAACAGACCTTCCATAATGGACAAGGTTTGTTTGATACATATTTATCAAAGGGGAGATGCGTGTAATTAATCCCAAACTCGGGGGTTGGGTACCTTTAAGGCAAAGTACAGGAGACGTGCATGAAATTTTCTCAAAAAATTATTTACAATATATTTTAGAACTTGTAATCCGCTAGTGTTATGTTGCCGGTCCCAAGCCCGAATAAAGGGGGAGGGTTGGTATGTCAGGTCGGCAACCAATACCCCCAAAAACCTAGCCAAACCCTTAACATCGATTCATAAACAAAAGATAATCAATGTAATACTATAGCCTTCTTTGTAAACGACGCATTACACTTGGCCCTTTGTGTTGCCAAAAATGGGCAAGGGTCATCGCATCGACGCCCGAATGCGATGATAAATAGGCAAGAGTTCTCACGCCGTGGACAAGTGCGGGTAAAGAAGCCAGTCCATAAGAGTAGGATTAGAATAGCATCTTAGAACATATGATCTTTAACGGATAAGAGTCTAGAATTGATAGATATTATGACGAGAAGAAGGATTAACATAACTTGTATTCAAGAGACTAGATGGAAGGATAAAAAAGCTAAGGAGTTGGATGACTTTAAACTTTAGTATACAAGGGATAAAAATAATAGCAAGGGAGTGAGTATAATAGTGGATAAAGATTTAAAGAATGATGTGGTAAATGTGAAAAAATTCAGTGATAGGATTATAGCCATCAAGTTAGTGATGGGGAAAGATATAATCAATATAATTAGCGCATACACACCCCATGGATGCGAATAGTAAGCTACAAATTTGGATAACACATGGATAAATTAGTACAAGGTTTACAACAAGAAGAAAAGATTATAGTAGGGGATGATTTGAATGGACATGTAGGGGGAGATTGTAGAGGTTATGCAGATGCATATAGGGGATATAGTTTTGGAATGAGGAATGAGGAGGGGACTTCAATTATAGATTTTGCTATGGTTTATGATTTATCCATCATAAACACATAGATTGAAAAGAGAAAAGAGCATCTAATCACTTTCAAATGTAGGCATCATAAAAGCCAAATAGATTTCTTTTTAACTAGATGGTTCGATAGGTTGTTATGTAAGGATTGTAAAGTAATACTAGGGGAGAGCCTATTACTTAACATAGATTATTGGTCATGGATATATGTCTTACTATGCCGAATAGTAGGAAAGATCAGGTTTTTTGCCCTAAGATAAAGTGGTGGTGCTTAAAAGGGAATACCTTGAAAACTTTTGTTGATAATGTGGTTAAACAAGGAATATAGAACTTTGAAGGAGACACTAATACAATGTAGAACGAAATGAATGCTTATATTAAGAAAGTTGCTAAAGAGGTTCTAGGTGTATCTAAAAGAAAGTGTCATTCTCCTAAAGAGTCGTGGTGGTGGGATGGTGAGGTTTAAGTAACCATTAAAGCTAAGAAAGATAGTTCTAAGACATGGTAAAAAACTAAGGATATAGAAGATCTAAAAAGATACAGACTTGATAGAAATGAAACAAAAAAGATTGGGGGGAAAGTAGGGGTGAAGAAATATAAAGATCTTTATAACTATCTGAGCACAAAGGAAGGAGAAAAAACTATCTATAAAATAGCTAAGATGAGGGAACGGAAGAATAAAGATTTAAACCATGTTATATGTATTAAAAGTACTGGTGGTCGAGTTCTAGTAAGGGATGAAGACATTAAAGAAAGATAGAACGGTTATTTTTATAGGCTACTAAATGAAGACATCTCAAGAAATAGTGTCTCAGATTGCTACACTACCCACCACGACACCACAGGTCATAGGTATATACGCAAAATTAGGGTGACAGAAGTAAAAGAAGATTTAATGAGGATGAATGTAGGTAAAACACTAGCCCATATGAGGTCCCAATAGAAGTTTAGAAGAGCCTAAGAATGTATGGAGTATCTTGGCTAACTAAGTTGTTCAATAAAATTAAGAGCTCAAAGAAAATGCCAAATGAATGGAGGAGAAGTATTGTGGCTTCGATCTACAAAAATAAAGGTGATATTTAGAGCTGCATAACTGCATAAGCATAAAACTTATGAGTCATACTATAAAATTATGAGAGAGAGTTATTGAAACTCGCTTGAGAAATAAAATACCATTACGAAGAACCAGCTTGGTTTTATGCTAGGTAGATCCATGATAGAGGCTATTTACTTGCTTACGAGACTCATAGAAAGATGTAGAGAAGGCAAAAAGGACCTATGTATGATTTTTATTGATCTAAAAAAGCTTATGATAGAGTTCTTAGGAATTTAATCTGGCATGTACTAGAGAAGAGAAGTGTTTTAAGAAAATGTGTGGACATAGTTAAGGATATGTATTAAAGTGTGGTAACTAGTGTGAAAACCATTGGAGGTCAAGGTCGTGAACTCCCAATTACAATGGGGTTACATCAAGGACAACTTTAAACTCTTATCTCTTTGCCCTCATTATGGATGATCTAACCAGAGACATTCAAGGTAAAGTTCCTTGGTGTATGCTTTTTGCTAATGATATTATTTTGGTGGATAAAACAAAGCAAGGATTAATGCCAAGTTAAAGCTATGGATATCAACATTGGAATCAAAAGGTTTTAAGATAAGTAGAATGAAGACAAAGTATATGGTATATAACTTTAGTCACAAAAGGATAATGAGGTGGTGAACATTCATGAGAGGGAGATACAACAAAGTGATCATTTTTGGTATATAGGTTCAATCATAAACAAAGAAGGTGATATAGACAATGATGTTTCATAGAGGATTAACATAGGATGGATGAAGTGGAGAAGTGCGTTTGAAGTGTTATGTGAATGACATATTCCTGTAAAACTTAAAGGAAAATTCTATAGGACAGTCAATATTTGACCTGCTATGATGTATGATAAAAAATATTGGGCAGTTAAGGCACATCATATAGATGAACTTAGTGTAGCTGAGATGAGAATGTTAAGATGAATGTATGGCAAAACTAAGAAGGATAAAGTAAAGAATGATTGTATTAGAGCTGATTTGGGAGTAAACCGATATGGTAAACTACGAGAAAGTCTTTTGAGATAGTATGACCATGTTCAACGGGGGACGTTAAATGCTCCCGTATAGAGGAGTGATTTGATTCAGATTGAAGGATCTAAAAGATTTAGGGGCAGACCTAGGATGACTCAAGGGGAGGTGGTGAAGAAAGACATGTATATCTTAGGCCTTGCTTCAAGTATGACATTGAATAGAGCTGATTGGCGGACAAGAATCCATGTAGCGTACCCCGTTTAGTTGGGATAAGGCTTTGTTGTTGTTGTTGTTGTTGTTGTTGTTGTTGTTGTTGTATATTTTACAACTTGTAATAACATCAATACATTTATCCATCTCATAAAATAATTTTAATTACACCATATCAATGAGACATCAGAATTCGATGCTTTTCATTTAACTTTAAAAAGTATTATATAATGTTAAAAAGTTCAATACATTTTTAATATTACATATATAGTATGTCAACAATGCCTCAAGGATGCAACAACTCCACTATTGTTGTAACTATTTGATATCATCCTCATTGTCCTTAGTTAAGGTATGTTTCACTAGTAGACCCAAAAGCTTTAATTAGCCACTCTAAAAAAATTAAAATGTATTGCTGGTGATGAAAAGCTGCAATGGCGAGGATCCTGTCTCTAGTAGGTTCCATCTCATTTGTGTTGTGAGTGCCCTATAATTCTAAGCTCTTTCATGCACATGAATACTTTGTCAAGAACCATATGCAACACATTAATCACCTAAATTGTTCTGATAGAAGAGAGAACAAAAGGACCAAAATGGAAGCAATTGATTGAAGAAAATCAAAACATAAAAGCAAAAAGTATCATATGGAAAGCAATAATGCAATATCCAATTTCATCTTAATTCTAGATTTAAGGCTACGGTTGGGCATATTAATGAGTACCACTGGATCATCATTCTTTCATTCCTCACTGTTACGATATCAGCCAATAGGCCCATATCGTTGGCAGTAATTACCGCCCAACAATATGGACTATTGGTTGTTTCTATTTTTGTTTTTTAGTTTTGTTTCCAAATTCTATTTTGGTTGTATTTCCTTTTTTTTGTGGCTTTTCTTATTTTGGAGATTGCTTGTAATAGGTAGTTTATTTCTCTATAAATATAGGTTATGGAGAGGAGAGGCTCTCATCTGATTTTGGTCATAGCACACTGCTGTAACCGACACCTCTCTCATTCTCTGCTTCTTTCTCTTCGACCTTCAACCTTCTTCTCTCTCTTTGTTTCCTCGTTTGTGAAGCTTGCTATTCATCTTTTGTGGAAATTGTTACATGGTATCAGAGCTCTAGATCTTTGGCTATCATTCGTCAAAGCTTTGGTTTGATAGACCTTTGATATTTTTTCTCTAATTATGTACTACTCATGTTGGTGATCAAGATCTACTTCTATTACTATTATGCTGCCAATGGTTTCGTTCTTTTCTTAACTTCTCGATCACCTTCTTATTGTTAATAATTGGAAATATAATTAAAATTTTTTTTACTACTTACTACCCTACAGTCAACCCCTTTGAGCCCTTCATTCCTTGGCCATTCAATTGGCTAAGCTGAGATTTTAGATTATTGTTATTTTTTTTATTATTGTTCTACCCTATATCCACTACCAACCCTTGCTTTACTTTGAGCCTTATATCCTTTGGCCTCTTGGTTGACTAAACCGAGTGAATGAAGAACAATTTTATATTACTTGGTTGTATTGATTGTTATTTTATTCTAAGATGACTGATCCCAAGCCTACAGAGGTTCAGATCATCTCCATTAAATTAAAAGGGATTTCAAACTATCTTTTCTGGGCTCAGACTTTTAAGGTCTACATCCTGTCTAAGGATAAAGTACATTTGTTAACTGATAATGCTCTTGCTTGTGACCCTAAGGATCCTGAGTCTGTTAAGATGTATAATACCTGGTTTCGTAACAACTCTTTGGTTCAAACTTGGTTGTGGAATAGTACTGAACCTTCCATCTCACTTATTGTGATGTTTCACAATACTACCAAAGCCATCTGGGCTGATTTACAAGAAAATTATAGCCAGGATAAAAATATTTCTTGTAACTATGACCTCTATGAGAGGATGTTCACCTAATTGATAAATCCCAGACTGATTACTATGGTGGTTTCAAATGTCTTATTGAGGAAATACAGGCTGTGCAGCCTCTTACCACTGACATCAATAAGATAAAGGCCCAACCAACAATCTAAGTTTTATGTGGCAAAAATTTTTGGCTGGACTCTCTTCTGAGTATCAGGCTATGAAGAGTCAGCTTCTTGCCAGTGCATCCATACCTACCCTGAGTGAGACTTTCTTTCTTTTTCAATGACTGGTTCCTCAAAGTGACCCTTCTCTTAAAGATAAATATGCTTTGTTTGCTGGCCATGGTCAGGGTCCATCCCTTAGCGTGGCTCAATCGGTGGTGGTGGCCGTGGCCGTGGTGCACTTGGTCGTGGTTCTGGAAGAATACCATCTGATAAATCTGCCCACTATTGTACTCATTGTCACAAGACCAACCATACTACTGGTACTTGTTGGGAAAAGTTTAACTATCCTAAATGGGCTGAAAATTTTATCAATATTGTTACCATTGATGATGCATCTCATATTGTGCTTGTTCCACCATCTAATCCATGCCTGACTCGAGAGGTAACTTGCCCTATGGGTGATTGATCTCCACCTTACTCGCTCGTCTACAGGTGGACCTAGTTGATGAGAGGATCCTTGAGGACACCTTCTCAGCTGACCTTGATTGGGAGGCCATCAGCAGGATGGGCATGAGAGAGATACATGTCAGTGATGATGAGAGGCATGCTATGAGACGTCCTCTCACTCGGGTAGCGACAGCAGATGCAGAGGCGGCAGCAGTAGTAGTAGCAGAGGTAGCAGCAGAGGCAGCAGCAGAGGCACACGAGAGTGATGATGAGGAGGATGATGATCGAATGTACATGGATGTGGATGCCATCCTTCCCCCATCACCACAACATTCTACTGGAGCTGGCCCTTCTCGGGCTTCTCATTCAGCTGGCCCTTCACGCATACCACCAGATGACATGATGGGGCTGTTACGTGAGATTCGAGAGGCTCAACACGTGATTGATTGGAGGGTAGGAGAGCTTCTAGATGCCCAGCGCTCTACAGACCAGTGGGTAGCGGATTTGACAACTAGTCTCCGAGCGACTCAGACTCAGGTGGCCTAGCTCGCGAGAGTATATGTTGAGGATTATGATAGAGATCGTGAGGTACCTCCTCCTCTAGCACCTCCAGCTCCATGATATCATTTATTTCTTTTTCTCATTTATTTTATAGAGTAAATGTCTGGATTTGTGGACCATACTCTGATTTGGATATATATTGTCTTACTCTCATTTGGAAATATATATATATATATATATATATATATATATATATATATATATATATATATATATATATATATATATATATATATAAAATTAGTTTTTCATTTACATATGTGCATTATTCTCTTTTTAGTTTATGTCTCAAACAACACAGGTGCTTAGGGTGTGTTCTTATTACAGCTTTTAATTTTATCCTAATTCAGTTCATGACTCTCGTAGAAGTAGTTAGGTCAAAAGGTAGAACCTCAGATGCTCTGATACCAAGTTGTCACACCCTAATTCTAGTCTAACCAGATTAGTGTGATGAACCGCTAATAAACCAATGGTTCAACCACGATCTCGTATAGGTACCATATTAAACCACACACACATTCCACGGTAATAATCAGAGGTAATAAATAAATAAGCGAAAGTCTTACAGATAATGAACTGAGAGTCTAACAGTGATAAATAAATATTTAATCCAATTATTTCCAAACCACAAGACATAAAAATAAATAATCCATTACATGTTCCGTTAATCAATTATAACTAAACTAATAAAAAATTCACTGGTTGCACTCACATGATGAATCATGCGCATCTTCAATAGCTTCTACGTCCATGGCGGCAATGTGTCCATACGTTGACGCATTCATATATTCTTTAACAGTAGGACTTGCATCATCAACTAAAAACATTCGATCTCGAAAGGGTGAGCACACCTCACAGCTCAGTGACGAAACAAAAAAATGCAACAAACATATGCATGCATTCAATTCATATCTTTGGTCTGATTTTTAAGTTTACAATATGCTATAGAAAGATTTGGTGGCCACCGCACCTCTATAAACGAGTGTGTGAATCTACCCAATGGATCAAACACCATTGACATCCCATATACACCCACCATGGAATAGAGATAGAGCTAAAGTGTTTGGATTAAACACCGCCAATACTTCCTCTGATGCCTTACCCATACCAACACGTAAGCCTTTATTGGCGAGGGCTTGCAAACTGGGCTCGTAACTAACCAATACTAATGCCATATAGTGTATCCAAGGCCTCACCCCAACATCTCTTAATACGTCAATAGAGATAGAGGTAAGGCCACCCGGTAGAGTCAGAGACCACACGGTCTGAGACCACCTCACCTGATGCCCTACGACGTAATAGTTCTGCTAAGGTAATGGCGATACGACGATGTTAGTGGGAAAGACTTGAGTAGAGATAGAACTAGAGTCTGGTGATGAGGTCAAAGACCACCATGCCACGTCCTCCCCCTGATGCTCCACTCACATCCAACACACCAACCACACACATACATTCACATGCCTATTCCTAGCATCATCATCATCATCATGTTATAAATAAACGGAATTAAATATGCATGAATAGTAATAGCAGAAATATTGGATGACATGTGAGATGCACATTACAAGCATACACACATCAAATCAAATATGGTATTGGACTCAATAAAAATAAATAGTTTGTTATTATCCAATTAGTTTAGGTCTTGTTCCCTCACCTGTTAGCAATACTCGATCTCCTTCCAAGCCTTGCAATTTTCTTTCAATCAATTTAACAACCTAAAAGTTATATGAATTTAATTTAGGGTTCATATGTAACAAGTTACAGTAGTCGAAAATCAAAACAGAGCACTGATAGGTGTCTGATCGGTCCTATGGTCTCATATTATATCGACCTTACTGCCTACGATCGATACCTTACGGTCGCATATGGTGCTACCGTAGCTGCGACCATATGGTTTCTGAAATCTTCCCGAATGCCTATGGTCGATTCTTTGGTCATGCTGGTCATGCTATGGTCTACTGTAGCTGCGACCTTGAAATTTCTGGTCACAGACTACATGCAATTCGAGTTCTTCCTGGGTCAGTTCTTCTGATCTTCAATGGGGTTTATTTTAAGGTCATCCTATGCCCATCATTAGTAGTTTCTTATCAACCTTAACCATCAAACTCATCCCTCATGGGTATCCTTAGAAATTACTCAAGGAATCACAGTGATCATGTTCCATAGAAGTCTTATTCCTTAGGGTTTTCTCCAGAGATTAGTTTTATATCTTTGCCTGTGATAGAGAACCAATCTCTTCTCAGCAAATTCCTTTCCTTAGCTTTTTCTTCTTCTCCTTCTCTTCCTTCTCTTGCCTTCCTTTCTCTAGGATTTACTAATGTTCTAAAAGAGTGAAAAAGGGCTGAGGGACATCCTTTATATAGAGGAAAACTCTCCATATAGAGTCCTCTTTCAATTAGGAAAGCAATCCGTTAATTTAGGAAAGTTTCCAAAAGTCGGAGTCTGATCTAGGGTCTCACGGTCGATGGCTACGGTTGCAGAACCCGCCGACCGTAGGGTCAAAATCATCGACCGTGGGGTTCTGGACTTGAGATTTTTGTTTCCTTCCTTATGGTCGACCATACCTACCCAGGTATTCGACCATAGATAGGTTTTCAGTATTTTTAACTTGATTCTCATACCTGGTTTATGATCTATCTTCACACGTCGGCCCACTTGGTCCCGGAATGATGGGAAGACCTAGCATGACACTGTTAAACCGGGTTAGTGGATTGCGGGTCTTACATGTCGTAGTACTAATCTCTAATTTTTTAGAAATTGGGTTTGGATCACTTTGACTTTAGAATGTGCTGCCCACTTAATACAATAGATCCAATAGGTTTCCACAATGTCTTCAACTGAAGACAACACCTTTAGAAGTGAAAGGGCATTCATCTTATAGCTACAAGTAACAAGATAGCTTCCATCAATCCTCTTTTCCTTTACTCCTGTTTAATTTTTTTCCTGACTCCTTTCTTTTGGGGATGGAAGCTTTTTATATTTAGGAGTATGCTTAACTGAAAGCATGATGGGGGCTCTAATACTCTATGGTGTTCTTGTTTTAGTCTTTTGATTCTATTCTCATAGCAGGATAATCCCATAATCCCATATTTTTCATCACTTTATGAAAGAAAAAAAAAATCCCATATTCCTGTGAGAGCATCATGCCAATTACATTGCTAATCCCTGTCCAAACTATTTTTAAGTCATTCTTGCAGAATAACTACATAAGCAGAAGGGATGTCATTGTGAATAGTGTCTACTATGCCTATTTTCCTAATATTGATGCAAGTGTTGTTCAAGTCTTGCTATAAGTAAGCCTAAATAATAAATAATAAAACTTAGAAGTAACCAACACTGAAATGACTAGAATGAGTAGAAGTAAGAATTCTAGAAAATCCAGAGCAGAACCTTTGCCTTCCAAACTCAGTTTGATCGCCATTTGAGTGACATATTTTATTTGGTAATACACTCAATCAAATCAAGATATTAGTTATCTTAAAATAAGCAGGAGTAACCTATTAAAATTTTCAATTCAATCTGACCTTCCAGTGATATAAGGAAAACAAAACCAATATAAATGACTACAATGAAGCCTAATCAATTCATGTCCTCTTTCAATGAAACTTTGGAAAATATTAAGGAAGATATAGTAGTGAATTATCCGACATAATATTTCAAACATCTGGCTACCACTTACAACAGGTGCAGTTAGATTGATTTTCATGCAGCAAAACCTGCTTTGATGGTTGATCTCTTGTACAATCTCAAATATTCACGTTTTGTTGATGAAAATAGTTGATTTAACTTATAATCTTCTGATCACTAAAATAAAAAAGAATTAAGGACTGATATCCAACTATCCAAGTTTGTATTTAGAAAGAGGCATAAGTCAAGAGAACCTGAACAACCGTTGCGAAGTGACAAATCAAATAACAAGCAGCAGAAATATAGAGCTAAAGCAGATCACACACAAACAATGATTTCTCATTCAATAATCACGGTTTTCTTAATATAAGGGAAACTGTTGTTATGCATTGATATGATATTGAAGAGTTCCTTAAGTAGACTTTCTTGGTGCCAATTCTGAGTATGAGTCAAAAACTGAGAATAGATACTACTAAGATTTTATTTAGGAAGATTTCAGATACACCATTAATGGCCCCCATTCTGTTTGAAATAGGAACTAACTTAAACAAAAAGATGCCCTAATTTCTAACTTGAAACATGAAACATGATGACTTGCTCCTCGGCAATGATATTAAGATGCTTCTCCACTTAAGTCCAACCTGGAGATCTTTCCCGACATCATCACCATCCTTGATATCAAGGACTGTAGGTCTACTAGAATAGGTAATATTATGTATGATTATAGATGGCAACTTGAATATTTATAGCCTCATATCATTAAAGGGAGATGTTGATTTGGATTCTCCTGCCCAGGAACTTACAAAGTTTTGTGGAAGAATGAGGTGTTCAACAATTTATGATGTCTAAAGGAAAAGCCAAGAGAGCTGTTACAGTTGCTTTACCACCCTCTTTGTGCCAAGGTGTTATTATTAGCAATCTTTTTGTGATTGTTGAAAGAGATAATTGATCACCTGCATCTTGAGCATCATTCCCCTATAGGAGCATCAGAAAACATCTACTACCCTATCGAACCTTTTGTAGGACCATAGGCAACTCAAGGTGGGGGTGAATTGGGTGGTAAAACAAAAATTGTGTCAAAAAAAAATCTACACTATCCAACTACTGAAACTAGCAGAGTGTACATGATTGGCACTAGTGATATACCCAAGTAAACACTGAAAAGGGGGTGAATCAGTGTATTAAAAAATTCTCTCATTGCTGTAGCAACCTAACTGGCTAGGGTAATCCCGATTTTACCAGTCACACACAATGGCATGGATACCCACCTCAAAACCAAAGAATGATTAGGTCTACCAGGTAGTGCACACCTATCTGTAAATCACAAGCACTCCAATATGCAAGATATATAAACACACCACAACACAGATCATACATGATTTATCTCCACAGTGTGTGGTAGGACTTCATATCTACTCAATACTCTCAAACAATGTTTTGACTGCACCCACAGTACACGAATCAAAGTCCCTGCTTCAGTTTGTGCAACAATACAAACGAGAGAAACAACCCCACAACCTAACAAACCCCTACTTGATAGGTAATTACAATATTCAATGTAAAATTGTCAAAACAATTTCCATCCCCAATTACCTAGACCGTCTAGGCTTTTCATCAATTACCAAAGCCTAAACCTAAGAAATAAGGAATTGCATAAACGAGGTGCTTTCACTGAGTAACTTCACCACTAGTAGCTTCTACAATGCAAAAATGTGACCCATACGTGCTTAGATTGACCAAATCGCATCTATACTACACAATGTTGGTTTTTCCACTAAAAACCCTACTTCTGCTCTTCCTCTGCTCCTTTGGAACCCTACTTCTGCTCTTCTTCTGCTCCTTTGGACTGCTCCTTGACGTTCTGGCTCGAATTTCAAAGCTACTGATTCTCCTACTTATGCTTCTTTTTGGAAGGAATTATTTCCTTGCAAGCATGTTTCCCTTCTCATCTAAATTTGTAGAACCAATTTGTATATGTTTTTCTTTTTATCTTTGAAAATCATTGTAAAATAGTATTAGCTTGTTTAATTTTGTGATGATATTGAGTAATGCTATGCAGAGGCTTCATTTGAATTTCGGGCACTGGAAGAAGCATTGAAAGCCATTTGTAGATTGTTTGGTGTGCATAAAACAGAATTGGAGGCTGCAGCTTACCCAGCTTTAGATGAGCTGACCTCGAAGATTATTTTCAACTTCCTTACATATTTACTTTTTCATTCCTATCTTATTAGTTTAGTAACATAATGAAATAGACTGTGCTCATACTGGATTGTAAATAGTATTTTGACATGTAAATTTTATTTTGTGATCAATTCAAGCATTATTTATTTCTAAATATCATTTTTTAGGTTTTTAATATTGAAGTTAAATTTCTGCTATTGGGTCTATCCTTTGTATCGGTCATATTAACATTCTGATTCATGAAGTTCCTAATTGTGCTTGATAATTGCTAATGGAGTTAGCTTTGATAAAGGTGGAGGGTCTACTGCCTATTTCTTGTTTTTCCAATAGATTAATTAGTTGATTAAACAGTTCTGAATATTCTGATAACCACCTCACATTTTCTGTTAAGCTCAGTTTTACGTCAAAACAAAGGTTTCCTTCATTGGTTCTTGCAGTTGTTACAGTTTATAGATGATGGCTTGTGGAAATCCATTCACACAACTTTTTGGTCTTTCAAATCTAAAGCAACAACTACACAGATTTGTTTTTTGAAAATAACCATATTACTTGGGTCATTCTCATGTTTTTGGGTTGTGTTTCCTGGGTGCATGTGGCTTTCAGTTTTGACTTGAATGGCTACTGGAAGTCACACTTGGCATCTTGGGCCATATTTTTATATGTAAAGCAGAGCCTAGAAGGATAAAATTGAAAACAACCATATTACATGGGTCCTTGGGGGCCTGTGGCTCTTGTAGGAAAAACTTATGGGAGATTTTCTATTTTCCATGTATTTCCAGATTTTTTGCTAGTGTTTTCTAAATAGCAAAGTGTAAGTGTTAGCTATTGCATTGCAAATGAGGGGACAAGGACTGTAGTTATAACTAAGGTTTCTCATGGTTTTCCGAATCAAGAATTTAATGTTAATCTTCAAATGGAGGAATAAATGGTGGGGCAAAACTACTCTTAATTGCACTTCATAAAATTGTAATGGAAGCAGGGGCATACTGCCTCCTCCACTAAGCATGTTGCAGTATTGTTATTTAATAGGAACAACATCCAGACCAAAAGCTTTTCATGGTAGGTATATTACAGGACCATGAACACAAAAGGTGAATCATGCAAGTAGTAACTGTAAATTTGGCATTTGATTCATATAGAATGGGTCATCTGTTTTTGCTAATGAGAAACAATGCTGCATCACTAACACCAAATCTATCACTAAAGACACCCTTTCTGAAAGAAATTTCCAGTTGAAGCTCCTCAGAAAGGATGTTATCAGTGGGCAACATATTCCTTTCGATTTTAAGCACAAATGAAATGGTTCAGAAGATTGCAAAATCCTAGAGTAGATGTTCCAACATTTGTAATGGAAAGGCTAAGTTTGTTCCAATCTAAAACAGGAGGAAGTAAAGGGACTTGGGATTTTTAATTAGAGAACTTGTTTCAACCGACTTATACATAAGAGAAATAACATTTTTTAGTGAGGTCTTCAATACATGTCCAAAAACTGTAAAATATTTCTGATCATTTTACACCCAAATAAATGGAGCCATGGTATAAAAAAAATAAAATTATCTATCTACGAAATTCATGAGATTCATGAGCATTTACAAATCTGTGAGAGATGTGTTCCATGACTATGAAGAGATCAGAAAGAATAAACATACTAGAGGAGTAGTAAATAATCCATTCGCTTAAAGGAAAATTATAGACACTCTTAAACTTTGTTTCATAAATAATAAATGGTATAAGTGCATGTCAAAACGTTAATGTCTTGGTAAAATCTTACTAGGAACAAACAGCACCCTTTAAAAGCTTTGTATTCTAACAGCATACCAATTCACAATTCTGATCATGGCAAGAAGACCTTCCCCTGGCAGTCATTCACTCTATTCCTTCTCATTCAACAAGTCAGTTTTGAAAATAACTGTTAAAATATGCGTAAAGGAAATAAGAAAGAATATATACGTGGTTCGAACTTCTACCACAGAAGCCTACTCCACGGTGAGAATTCCCCAAGTACTTCATGCATCTTGGGGAGGTTTATTATCCTTTAAATAATGAAAATAATATAAAGGGAAACTATCCATAGATAGTAATACAGTCCACATAATTTGTACACCAACCAAATCAGCTACGCAACTTTCCTTCTATAAGAGATCTTATCACAATCACCTGCCCACCAACCAAATTACCTAGCTTGCATCATTCACACCAACCAACTTTCCTTCTATAGAAGATATTATCATGATCATGCTCAATCTAGCATGATCCTTATCCAGGTAATACTCCCCCTCAAGTTGGGACGAAGATATCATCGGAGGTCAATTTGATCAACATATTGTGAAAGGATTTTGTGGATAGAGCTTTGGTGAACACATCTGCGAGCTGATCCTCACTCTGGGTATAAGGAGTTTCAATGGTGTCATCCTAGACTTTTTTACGCCCAAAGTGACAATCCACCTCTATATGTTTGGTCCGTTCATGGAAGACAGGATTAGAAGCAATATAAGTTGTCACACCCCAATTCCGCACTAATCAGAATGGTGTGATGAACCGCTAGCAAACCAACGGTTCAACCAAGATCTCACAATAGTCTATCCCACATATGATAAACCAAAACACATTCCACATTAATCAGAGGTAATAACAAAAATAACGGAAGTCTTATAGTAAATGAACTGAGAATCTAACTGTGATAACCATAAATAAATATCAAATTATTGTTAAATCAACTAAGACATAATTAAATAAATATCAATTACATGTCTTTAATAAAATCTAAACAAAATATAATCGAATACGCATGAGTTGCACTCGCATGAGGAGTCATGGATATCCACTAAGTCTTCAGCTCCATTGTCGCCACATGCCCGTACACAGGAGCGTTCATATAATCTTCAACGGTGGTACCTGCAACATCAACTAAAAGTATTCGAATTCGAAAGGGTGAGCACACATCACGGCTCAGTGAGCAAACAAAACAATGCAACAATACATATGCATGCAATCAATTCATATCTTTGGTCTGGTTTAAAGTTTGCAATGTCCTATAGAAAAGATAGGTGGCCGTCGCACCTCTATACACGAGTGTGTGAAACGCCCAATGAAAATGGCACTGTCGCCCCACATGCACCCACCATGGACAATATACACCCCATGAAAATGGCATGGCTGCACCGGTTGCCCATACCAACACGTAAGCCCCTGTTGGTGAGGGCTTGCAACTGGGCTCTCGCAACTAACCAACCCTAATGTCAAACAATGTATCCAAGGCCTCACCCCAGCATCCCTCAATACATCCATAGAGATAGAGCTAGTGTCTGGTGACCAGGCTGATCCACAATGCCACGTTCCCCCCCTGATGCCCTACGACATATTAGTTCCGCTAAGGTAATGGCGATACGACGATGTTAGTGGATAAGACTTGAGTAGAGATAGAGCTAGAGTCTGGTGACCAAGCTGAACCACATTGTCACGTCCTCGCCCTGATGCTCCACTCGCATCAAGCACACTAACACTTGCTTAGTGGACATGACTTGAATAGACCATGGCACAATATACCCCGATGAGAACGGTATCGAAGTACCGGTTGATACCATCCCTACCCACACCATGTACACCAGCTAAATACAAACATTTACATGCCTATTCCTATCATCATCAACATCATCATGTTATAATCAATAAATTTAAATATGCATGAACAGTAATAATAGAAATATTGGATGACATGTTGAATGCACATTACAAGCACACACGCATATCACAATCATGGTATTGGACTCAAGAAATAAAAACAATTTGTTATTAACCAATTAGTTTAGGTCTTGTTCCCTCACCTTTTTTTGTTTGTAAATCCTCTTTCCAAGCCTTAAGAATCACTTTTATATCAATATTATAATGCTAGAAGACCTAACAAAGTCGATAAAATTTAATTAGAATTTATTTTAATTTTTACAGCTTGCTGTTAACTGGGGGTAGCAGGACGGGTAGGAGTTTTCTGCGACCCCCAGGTAGGGTCGATGCCTAGGGTCGGATGTTCCATCGACCCTAGGTGCTACCCGTCCTTTCCTGAACATCCCGAATACTGGGGGTCGATGCCTACGGTCAGAGGTTCCATCGACCCTAGGTGCGACCCCCCATGGTTTGAGTAAAAAATATCAAATTTCGTCTATTCATTTATGTTTGGGGTCCTATGGTTTGCTTCTATAATCCATTCCATACATGTTCTATGGTTTAGAACTATTCTTTATTCACCTACATGGTTTCAATGATCTCCTCCATGGTTTCCATTGAAACCTAACCATGGATGGGTGATTTGGGTTTCTTCTAAGTCATACCCTCTTCATAAACCATTCTAAGGTCATAAATAAATCATGGGAAATGTATTCATACCTTAGGTTTGCTGAGATTCGGAGTTTCCTCTGAATTTCCTCCTCCTTGGTCTTCTTCTTCAATTCTCTTTCTCTTCTCCTTATCTTCCTTTTCTTCTCTTTCTCTCAATCCAATTAGGGTTGTAAAAGGAGTGAAAGAGGCTTAGGGACGTCCTATTTATAGAGTAAAAACTCCCAAAATAAGTCCCATTGAGTTTAAGAAAGGTTCCAATTGAAATTAGGAAAGTTTCTTAATTTTCAGTTCGTGCTTTTTTTCCGATTATCGGGGGTCGATGGGGGGTTCGGACAATTTATAGACCCTGCGACCCCTGGTCACGGGTCGATGGGGGGGGGTCGGACTCGCCTATTAAAAACCCGCGACCCTACCCTCATTTTGACTATTTTTGAGTAAATTTTCATATTGGGTCTTAGTTTTTCTTCACACACTTGGTCCACTTGGCTCGACCATGATATGTAGACGGGTCCCGACACAAAATATAAGGTTAGACCGGATTCGTGGCGTACGGGTCTTACAACTCCAACACCCTTAAAAGAAATTTTGTCCTCGAAATTTGAAAGTACGGATCTTACAACTCCCCCATCCTTAAAATAAATTTTGTCCTCAAAATTTTGAATTTACTTCGGAGTCAATAGGTGGGAATTCTATTTTCGCATTGCATCTTCTTCCTCCTATGCACTCTTCTCCACGTCTTGTCTTTGCCAGGTTACCTTCATATAATAATTATCCCGGCTTTGGAAACATTGTACCTTCCCACTAGTGAACTAGGCTGGTACCACTTCAATAGTTAAATATTCTATCTAATCCAGTGATTCCGTGGTCAATACCTTTGATATGGATCTCCAATGTACTTCTTCAATAGAGACACACGAAATACATCATGCACACTAGACATGGATAGCAGTAACGCTAATTGATATGCAACTTTTCTACGTCTCTCCAAAGTTTATAAGATCTAACACATATATAGAGTACAACTTTCTCTTCTTGTCTAATCATTTCAAACTATGCATAAGTGATTTCTTCAAAAACACTTTTTCACTTATGGCGAACTCAAGGTCATGGTGTCTCTTCTGACATCTTGAGCTATCCTGCCCCCTTTTTTTTTTTTTTTTTTTTTGATCTTGTCTGCCACTGGATAGTTTTCTTCATTAGACTTAGGTCACAAAATTCTTCATTCACCGACTTTATTCCAAAATAAAGGAATTTGACATTTCTACTGTACCATGCTTCATAGGTAACATTTACATGGTAGCTTAGTAGCAACTTCAATTCACGATAACTTCTCATTTCAAGAGTTCCTTGAAATCAATTTTACAAGCTCGGAGCATATCTCTTAGGATCTGTATAGTCCACTCCGACTGTCGGTCGGTTTAAGGTAAACTGCGGTACTAAACTTCAACTTTGTTTCCATTATTTTCTGTAGATCCTCCCAAAACTTTGAGATAAGGCATAAGCCTCTGATCGACACTAAGCTCTCATGCATACCATTCAATCTGACAATACTATCCACATATAGCTTAGTTAGCCGCTCCAAAGCATACCGAGGTCGTATAGCAATGGACTGAGCTATCTTCATAAGGCGATCAACAATCACCCAACCATGTCAACCGATTTGGGAGTCATTGACAAATCATTGACATAGTTCACGATACTGCAATTCCATTCCCAAAACAAAAGTCAGGGTTTGGTTTTCCTTTTTTAAGTCTGCTTACACCATTCCTATATATGACCTAACAAAATTACTACTTCTACTTCATCCATCAATTCAGATATGATCTTTAATGCCACAAGCGCAACCCACGAACCATTGCTCCATAAGTTCATCCATAAATTCTCGCTTAATTGGATCATCAAGGGTTTCTATTATATGTTACTCTCCTTCCAAATCCGAATCTATTGCTGCGAAACATAAGGTAGCATTTATACTGGGTCCTTCCTTGGACTTCATAATTCCCATCGACGATCGTATAAGCAGTTTGTAATCTACAGATTTAAGGGGTATATTTAGATTCTTTCCAAATGACACAGATATAAAAGGATGAGTAATTCCATAATCAAAGAGCACTCTGGTAGGAATGCCATTACTAGGTACAATACCTGTGATTTGTTTTAATTTAGTCTACATGCTCATGCAATGTAACATAAAATGACAGGTTCAGGTCATACCTGTGACCACATTAGACGATGCGGCAGCATCCTTGGCTGAAACAGCGTAAACTCTTCCTTGCTGTTGTTATTTTCTGGGCTTAGTACACTCTCTTGAGACATGCCCTACTTGGTTGCAGTTAAAACATCTGATCCCCTCACCATTTTGCTTTGGTTGCCGTGGGATTGCTGAAATGGTTTTGGTTGCAACATTAAAGCCCTGGGTACGGAAGGGTTGGAATACCTTGGTGTTCTCTCCGTTGTAAAAATTTTCATTTGGCCTTTTGATTCCCCTATTTTGAGTAAAATAGCTCTCTTTTTGGCTCGACAATATCACTCGAGCAATTTATACAGCTTCATTGTAGATTTTCTTGTCCAGTCCCAAAACATGTTCGCGTATGATTCCCCTAAGTCCCATGAAGAACCTTCGGGTTTTCGTATCCTCCTCTTGCATACTGACTGGTGCAAAGAAAACAGCTCCTCATAACGCTGTTGATATGCGTCGACAGTCATCTGCCCCTGATATAAACTCAGGAACTCTCTCTCCATAGAATCTCTGAAACTTCTAGGGAAGTATTTCTCAAAGAATGCCTCTTTGTATATATCCCAGGTCAAGTGGGTGTGTTTGGTTAATAGATATGTCCTGGTAGACTTCCACCAATGGTGTGCATCGCTCTTGAGCATAAATGTGGCACACAACAATTTCTCCTCCTCATTTACTATCATCATCATAAAAAAATTTTCCATTTCGTCAATCCAGTGTGCTGACCATAAAGGATCTTCCGGGTTACCATTGAATTCATTGGGCTTCATCTTAAGAAAATGCCCGACCAGTCTGGAGCGGTCCAGCTGGTACGGAGCATAGGCCCCATACATAGGTGGTTGGTACTGATAACCACCTTGAGCTATCTCAGGGTTTTGCACTGGAGCTTGCATGACTGGTGTTTGAGGTGCATGGGGTACTGCATTATTTCCCCCTGGTATTGGGCTTGCCTGTCCTGCTGGCATCTGTGTCGTATGTGCAGCTGAAAAAACCACGCTATGGCAGCTTGCATATTAGTTTGCACCTGTGGTATTTGTTGCAGTTGTTGTGCCAAGTTCATTACGACTGTAACTAAATCTATAGGTGGGGCTGGCAAGTTTGTAGGATTTTCCTGACCATTATCTCCTGGCAGTGCCACGTTTGGATTCTCTGGTACTTTAGGAATTTCATGACTGGTTTCATCTACCGGTGGTGGTGGTGGGATTTGGTTACGTCCTCGTCTGTTCCCTCTTCGCCCAACCATTTCCTATTTTGGTGGTGTAGTGTCTGAAAAGTCATAGAACACGTGAGGCAATCATTATATACTTCATTCTCATATTTGGATACACTAACCAATGGTATTTTCAAAATTTTTAGATCATTCAGTGAAAAATACTGTCTTTTCTATGCAGGGTCGATGGTGGGGGTCGATGGGTATCCGACCCTCAGTATCCGACCTTGGGAAATCATCCATTTTCCCCAAGATCTGGGGGTCGATGGGGGGGGGGGTTGGAGTATGTCCGACCTAGGGTGCGACCCCTGGTTCTCTGTCAGGTTCCCGAGAGCTGAGGGTCGATGCGGGGGTCGATATGGGTGGGTCGATGGTCTTGGTCGAATTCTCCGACCCCCGGACTAAAAATCAGATTTTTAAGTTCTGATTCTGAGTCCATTTCCCATTCTTCCTCCTTCGTTTCGACTCGTCTCGTCCCTCTGAGTTGCTACAGTGGCAACTCCGATCCGTTGGTGGTTTGTGCTTCTTGTTTCGATGACTATACCTCCTCTACAGGTATATCTTCTACGTTTTCATGTTTTTAGGTTTCCTTACCTAGGTTTTTGCTCATATATCTCGTTTTCTTCCAATTAAACTTTTTCCAATCGCAAAAATTTGATTTTTATTGGGGGCTTTTGTTGTTGGTGGGTCAATGGACGAAAGCCCTCAAAATATTTGAGTTTCATCATTTGGTTATCGAGAAACTCGAGATTTTCTTTTTTGCCCAATTTTTCAAAATTTTTAAATTTTTTGAAATTTCTTCAAATTGAATTCCATTAGCTAACATTTCCAACGGTATGAGTCTTACAGGATAGTTTAGAATCCAGTTAAGTCCTCCTACCCACGTGTTTGGATGAAAAGTGAGGCTTTTGACCAATTTACGTCGTTATAATGTCAAAATTTTGTATTTTTCTTCTTTACTAAGCCATTATCTGTTTTTATTTGTTGTTGCTCTTGTATTTTGTCAGACCAAGTTTAATACAACCGTGGCTAAGGTACTTGGTAGTCCAAGTGATTGGCTGGAGTGGACTAGTTGTTCACCTCTTTTGATTTGCTCTAATCTAATTATCATTATTTAACATCTACTCAGATGAGTTTTCAATACCCATTCTCGACCCAGATAGTGGTGGGGTCAAGTTGCAACATCCTCTTCTTGCTTAGTGGGCAATAAATCAGCTTGTAATGGATCTCACTCTGAGTCTCCACGTCACCTAGGAGTATAGCTTAAGCTTCTTTATAGTTGCTCTTATTCTTAATGTGTGGCCATTATTCTCTTATCTCTGTTTGGATTTAGCCCGAGACCTTTCCCTTTACCTTTGCAGGGAATTAGGCATTACTAGCCATTTTCTTCTTCCTTTGTCATACGTCGAGTTTCACATCTTGTGAGTACCAACTCGGCATTCAATTTTTCTGCTTTACAGATGCTTCCTTCTTCTTACTGTACTATATCCTTTGTATTCCTAGATAACTGCCCGACTTATAGATAATACCCTATATTATTTGTTTATCAGGATGAATTTTGGTCTTCTCTTTCTGTTTGATTGTATATATATATATGGTTCCACCTTTTATATGTACATTATTGTCTTGTTAAGTTCTGTCTCAACCAACACAGGTCCTTATGGTATGTTTGTATTAAATCTTTTAATTTATCCTAACTCAGTTCATGGACTCCAGTGGTAGTATTCAGGTTTAATGGGTAAGGCCTACGAGAGCTCTGATACCAAGTTTGTTACACCCCAATTCCACACTAATCAGAATGGTGTGATGAACCGCTAGCAAACCAACGGCTCAATCAGGATCTCACAATAGGCTATCCAAGATATGATAAACCAATACACATTCCACATTAATCAAAGGTAATAACATAAATAACAGAAGTCTTATAGTAAATGAACTGAGAACCTAACTGTGATAACCATAAATAAATATCAAATTATTGTTAAATCAACTGAGACATAATTAAATAAATATCAATGACATGTCTTTAATAAAATCAAAACAAAATCTAATTGAATACGCATGAGTTGCACTAGCATGAGGAGTCATGCATATCCACTAAGTCTTCAGCTTCCATTGTCGCCATATGCCCGTACACAGGAGCGTTCATATAATCTTCAACGGTGGTACCTGCAACATCAACTAAAAGTATTCGAATTCGAAAGGGTGAGCACACATCACGGCTCAGTGAGCAAACAAAACAATGCAACAATACATATGCATGCAATCAATTCATATCTTTGGTCTGGTTTAAAGTTTGCAATGTGCTATAGAAAGGATAGGTGGTCGTCGCACCTCTATACACGACTGTGTGGAAATGCCCAATGAAAATGGTACTGTCGCCCTACCCACCATGACAATATACACCCCATGAAAACGGCATGGCTGCACCGGTTGCCCATACCAACACGTAAGCCCCTGTTGGCGAGGGCTTGCAAACTGGGCTCGCAACTAACCAACCCTAATGTCAAACAATCTATCCAAGGCCTCACCCCAGCATCCCTCAATACATCTATAGAGATAGAGCTAGGGTTTGGTGACCAGGCTGAACCACAATGCTACGTTCCCCCCCAGATGCCCTACGGCATATTAATTCCGCTAAGGTAATGGCGATACGATGATGTTAGTGGATAAAACTTGAGTAGAGATAGAGCTAGAGTCTGGTGACCAGGCTGAACCACAATGTCACGTCCTCCCCCTGATGCTCCACTCGCATTAAGCACACTAACACTTTCTTAGTGGACATGACTTGAATAGACCATGACACAATATACCCCAATGAGAACGGCATCGAAGTACCGATTGATAGCATCCCTACCCGCACCATGTACACCAGTCAAACACAAACATTCACATGCCTATTCCTACCATCATCAACATCATCATGTTATAATCAATAAATTTAAATATGCATGAACAGTAATAATAGAAATATTGGATGACATGTTGAATGCACATTACAAGCACACACGCATATCACAATCATGGTATTGGACTCAAGAAATAAAAATAGTTTGTTATTAACCAATTAGTTTAGGTCTTGTTCCCTCACCTTTTCTTGTTTGTATATCCTCTTTCCAAGACTTAAGAATCACTTTTATATCAATATTATACTGCTAGAAGACCTAACAAAGTCGATAGAATTTAATTAGAATTAATTCTAATTTTTATAGCTTGCTGTTAACTAGGGGTAGCAGGACGGGTAGGAGTTTTCTGCGACCCCCAGGTATGGTCGATGCTAGGGTCGGATGTTCCATCGACCCTAGGAGCTACCCCTCCTTTCCTGAACATCCCGAATGCTGGGGGTCGATGCCTAGGGTCGGAGGTTCCATCGACCCTAGGTGTGACCCCCGATGATTTGAGTTGAAAATATCAAATTTTATCCATTCATTCATGTTTGGGGTCCTATGGCTTGCTTCTATAATCCATTCCATACATGTTCTATGGTTTAGAACTATTCTTTATTCACCTACATGGTTTCAATGATCTCCTCCATGGTTTCCATTGAAACCTAACCATGGATGGGTGATTTGGGTTTCTTCTAAGTCATACCCTCTTCATAAACCATTCTAAGGTCTTAAATAAATCATGGGGAATGTATTCATACCTTAGGTTTGCTGAGATTCGGAGTTTCCTCTGAATTTCCTCCTCTTTGGTCTTCTTCTTCAATTCTCTTTTTCTTCTCATTCTCTTCCTTCTATTCTCTTTCTCTCAATCCAATTAGGGTTGTAAAAGGAGTGAAAGAGGCTTAGGGATGTCCTATTTATAGAGTAAAACCTCTCAAAATAAGTCCCATTGAGTTTAGGAAAGGTTCCAATTGAAATTAGGAAAGTTTCCTAATTTTCGATTCGTGCTGTTTTTCCTGATTACCAGGGGTCAATGGGGGGGGTCGGACAATTCATAGACCCCTTGCGACCCCTGGTCACGGGTCGATGGGGAGGTCGATGGGGGGTCGGACCGCTTTGTTAAAAACCCGCGACCCTACCCTCATTTTGACTATTTTTGAGTAAATTTTCATATTGGGTCTTGGTTTTTCTTCACACACTTGGTCCACTTGGCTCGACCATGATATGTAGACGGGTCCCGATACAAAATATAAGGTTAGGCCGGGTTCATGGCGTGCGGGTCTTACATAAGTCGCTGCTTGATTGTCACAATATAGTTGCATTGGACGGTCAGAAGTCTCAAGATCCAATTTACGTAACAGAGCTCGAAGCCTGACGAGCTCGCTATCAGTGGCAGCCATTGCCCTATATTCTACTTTAGCACTAGAATGAGCCATAACATGTTGTTTCTTAATTTTTCACGTGAGAAAATTGCCACCCACAAAGGTGCAAAATCCAGTATTAGATTTTCTGTCTGAGGGACTTCAAGCCCAGTCGGAATCGGTGTAACCCACAATTCTCATGTGATTGTGTTTCCACAACCAAATACCTCTTCCTGGGTAAGATTTTAGATAGCGTAGTATGTAGTCAATAAGTTCCATATGTCCTTCAGTAGGTGCTTGCATAAACTGACTGACATAATGTCACACCCTAATTCTGCACTATTCAGAATGGTGTGATGAACCGTCAATAAACCAACGGTTCAACCAAGATCTTGAATAGGCTGTGTCCATTTGCTTAAACCATACACATCCACAACCATAATCAAAGTAAATAAATAATAACGGAAGTCTTATTTATTAAATAAACTGAGAGTCTAGCTGTGATAAAGTAAATAAATTATCCAATTATCATTCATTGACTAAGACATAAAGTAAATAAAATAATCAATTATATTTTCTTAATAATTCAAATAAAAATCTAATCGAAGACGCATGAGTTGCACTCGTATGACGAATCATGCGACTCCATCATAACGTCTGCATCCATCGCCGCAGCATGTCCATACATAGGAGTATTCATATAGTCTTCCACACTAGTACCTGCATCATCAACTAAAATATTCGACGTCAAAAGGGTGAGCACACATCATGGCTCAGTGAGCAAACAAAACAATGCAACAAACATATGCATGCATTCAAATCATATCTTTGGTCTGGTTTATAAGTTTGTAATGTGCAATAGAAAGGATAGGTGGCCGCCGCACCTCTATACACGAATGTGTGGAACCGCCCAATGGCTCAAACACCATTGCCGCCCCCACATGCACCCACCATGGAATAGGGATAGAGCTAAAGTGCTTAGGACCGTACCGCATCACACTTACCCTGATACCCTACCCATACCAACACGTAAGCCCCTGCTGGCGAGGACTTGCAAACTAGGCTCGCAACTAACCAATCCTAATGTCAAACAATGTATCCAAGGCCTCACACCAGCATCCCTCAATACATCCATAGAGATAGAGCTAAGGCCCCCCGACAGAGTCAGAGACTACACGGTCCGAGACCACCTCCCCTGATGCCCTATGACTTAATAGTTCTGCTAAGGTAATGGCGATACGATGATGTTAGTGGACAAGACTTGAGTAGAAATAGAGCTAGAGTCTAGTGACCAGGATGAACCACAGTGTCACGTCCTCCCCCTGATGCTCCACTCGCATCAAGTACACTAACCACACACATACATTCACATACCTATTCCTAGCATCATCATCAACATCATATTATAAATAAACAAAAATTAAGTATGCATGAACAGTAATAACAGGAATAGTGGATGACATGTGATATGTACATTACAATCATACAAACATAAAATCATTCATGGTATTGAACTCAATAAATAAAAATAGTTTATTATTAGCCAATTAGTTTAGGTCTTGTTCCCTCACCTTTGATTGAACGTAGATCCTCGTTCAAGCTTTATGAATCACTTTTAAATCACTAGAAAAACCTAACAAGTCGATATATTTTTTATAATTAATTCCAATATATTTAGACTAACAGAAATTGTAGGATCGCAGGTAGGGTATCACCTAGGGTAGCAGTTTCTGTGTCCCTAGGGTGTAGGGTCGCATGTGGGGTCGGATATAATTCGACCCTACCTGCGACCACACCCTCCCTGGGACTTTTCGAGGGCATGTGGTCGATCATGTGGTCTTGTAGGGTCGGATATCATTCGACCCTATGTGCGACCACACATTTTCTGAGTCGACCTTTCACTCTATAATCCATTCCTTCATGTTTGGATCCTTTAGCTTACTGTCATGGTCCATTCTATGATTGTTCTATGGATCAAAACTATAATTTACATACCATTCATTGTCCATAATGATTTCCTCCATGGAATCTCTTGGAATCTATTCATGGATGGATGATTTGGGTTTTTCCTAATCCTATGTTCTTCATAAATTATTTTAGGCTCTCTTATTCAGGTAGGGAATTAGGTTCATACCTTAATTCAGAGGTTTTTTCTGAACTTCCTCCTCTTCCTTAGTCTTCTTCTTCAAGTTTCCTTCTCTTCTTTCCTTCTCTTCCTTTTCTTTCTCTTTCTCTCACTTTCAATTAGGGTTCTAAAGGAGTGAAAGAGGCTAAGGGACATCCTATTTATAGAGAAAAACCCTCCATAATAAGTCCCAATGAGTTTAGGAAAGACCCCCTTTGAATTAGGAAGGTTTCCTAATTTCTGGATTCTGTCTGTTATCGTAGGGTCGCATGTAGGGTCGCATAATCCATCGACCCTACGTTTTTCTAGTCATGCGACCCCACGACTAAAAAGTCATGGGTTGGACTCCTTTGTGGTGGGGTCGGTCACACCTATTTAGGCATGCGACCCTACCCTCATATTTGATTATTTTTGAGTAAAACTTCATACCTGGTCTTGTGGTTTCTTCACGCACTTGGTCCACTTGGCTCGACCATGTTAGGTAGACCTAGTACAAGGTGGTAAGACCGGTTAGTCCAATGCGGGTCTTACAACTCCCCCCCTCTTATTAGAAATTTTGTCCTCGAAATTTGCATATACCTTTCGAGTCGAAAAGGTGAGGATATTGCTTCCGCATAGCATTCTCTTCTTCCCATGTGATCTCTTCTATATCTCGGCTCGTCCAAGTGACCTTAACATAGTATATGTCATGGTTGCGTAGTCGTTGAACGTTTCGGCTGGTGATTTCAGTTCGTGCTTCTTCGAATGTCAAGTAATCAGTTAGATCTAGTGGATCCACTGTCAAAACATGTGTTGGGTCTCTGACGTACTTCTTCAACAATGAGGTATGAAATACATCATACACACTTGACATAGATGGTGGTAGTGCTAACTAATAAGCCACTTTTCCTCGTTTAGCTAGAATCTCATATGGCCCGACATATCTCAGACTTAGCTTCCCTTTCTGTCCGAATCATTAATCTTCGCATAGGTGATACTTTCAAAAATACCTTATCACTTACGACAAATTCAAGGTCTCGACGTCGAGTATCTGCATACTGTTTCTGACTATTCTGAGCTGTTCTAACTCTTTCCTCGATAATGTCGACTACTTGACAAGTCTCTTCAACAAACTCTGGTCTAACGATGCTCCATTCTCCAACTTCATTCCAAAATAGAGGAGTTCGACACTTCCTATCATACAGTGCCTCATAGGCATCTGTATAGTAGCCTGATAGCTGTTGTTATATGTGAACTCGATCAATGGTAGTTTCTCGTCCCATGAGCCTTTAAAATTAATAACACAGGCTCAAAGCATGTCTTCTAAGATCTGAATAGTACGCTCTGACTGTCCGTCTGTCTGAGGATGGAATGCAGTACTAAACTTCAATGTTGTACCCATAGCCTTTTGTAATCCTTCCCAAAACTTTGAAGTAAAGCGTGGGTCTCTATCGGACACAATGCTTTCAGGTACACCATGTAATCTGACAATGTTATCCACATATAGTTTGGCTAACCTCTCCAGGGTATACTGTGGTCGTATAGCTATAAAGCGAGTTGTCTTAGTCATACGATCTACAATCACCCAGACCGCGTCAACTACTCAGGGAGTCAATGGTAACCCGGTGACGAAGTCCATAGTGATGCAGTCCCATTTTCATGTTGGTTCTGGCAGTGGCTGCAACAATCTTGCAGGTCTTTGCCATTCAGCCTTTACCCTTTGACAATTTAGGCATTGAGATATGAATTTAGCTACATCTGCTTTCATTCCTCTCAACCAATATAATTTCTTCAAATCATGATACATCTTTGTACTTCTAGGATGTACCGAATAAGCGGTGGTGTGAGCTTCCTTCATTAATCGGTGTTTAATGTCCAAGTTTTTCGTTTCAAGAACACATACTCTTCCTTTGTACTTCAATACCTTTTCATCGTCCTTGAGATTTTGTCATTGCTTTTATGCTTAGTGCATCAACAACTACATTAGCCTTTCCTGGATGATACTCATAATCCTTCAATAATTCCAGCCATCTTCTTTGTCTCATGGTCAACTCCTTCTGATTAAAAAGATAAGTGAGACTCTTGTGATCTGATTTAATCTGAAATTTCTCTCCGTACAAGTAATGTTTCCATATCTTGACAGCATGTACTACTGCCGCTGATTCCAAGTCATGAGTGGGGTAGTTCTTCTCATGTGTCTTCAGTTGTCTTGAGGCATACACAATTACTTGTTCACCTTGCATAAGTACACATCCTAAACCCAATCCCGACGCATCAGTGTACAAGATAAATGGTTGTCCTGGAATAGGAATACTCAAGATGGGAGCAGATATCAATCTAGCCTTCAATGTTTGGAAACTATTCTCACATTTATCAGTCCAAAAAAACTTTTTTCTTTTCTTAGTCAAACTGGTGAGAGGTACGATAATTCTGGAATAGTCTTCCACGAATCGTCGATAATACCCAGCTAGACCTAGGAAGCTTCTAATTTCTGCAACACTCTTAGGTGCTTCCCACTTCACAATGGCTTCAATCTTGCTAGGATCCACTTTAATTCCTTCAGCAGATACTACATGGCCTAAGAAAGCGACCTCATTTAGCCAAAACTCACACTTTGTAAATTTGGCGTAAAGCTTTTCTTTCCTTAATCGCTGTAGAGCGACTCTTAGATTCATGACATGAGTTTCCTTGTACTTGGAGTAGACCAATATATCATCAATAAATAAAATGACCCACGTATCCAACATATCATGGAATACCCGATTCATTAGTTCCATAAAATTTGCGGGTGCATTAGTCAATCCAAAAGACATGACTAAAAATTCATAATGTCCATATCTTGTTCTGAATGCTGTCTTTGGAATATCACCTTCCTTAATCATCAACTGATGGTATCCTGACCAAAGATCGATCTTGGAGAACACTTTGGCACCTTGCAATTGATCAAACAAGTCATCGATCCGAGGCAACAGGTACCGATTCTTGATTGTCAGCTTATTCAATTCTCGGTAGTCTATACACAGTCGAACGCTACCGTCCTTCTTCTTTACAAACAATGCTGGTGCTCCCCATGGTGATATGCTAGGTCTGATATAACCTTTGTCCAATAATTCCTGTAACTGTACCTTCAATTTCTTCAGTTCAGTACGAGCCATTCGATAGGGTGCTTTAGATACTGGTGCGGCTCCGAGTATCAGATCTATAACGAACTCTGTCGCTCGGTCGGGTGGTAGTCCTGGTAGTTCCTCAGGAAATACATCTGGAAAGTCACTCAACATCAATATCCTCCATTCGTGGTGCTTCCTTGGTGAGGTCGACCACGGATTCTAGATACCCAACTCCTCCTTTCTCGAGGCAATCAATATAAGTTGTTCCCAAGTCAAAATCAAACTAATCAATGTAAATTTACAATTTTTCAAATCATTTAATGAAAATACTGAATTTTTCATTGTTGGGTCGATGGTAGGGTCGGTTGTAGGGTCGCACATTTTATCGAAATTTGTGACCCTAGGATCCAAAATCAAGTTTTTAAACCTAATTTTAGATTCATTTCCTATTCTTTCTCTTTTCTTCCAACTCAACTCGCTTCCCCTGAGTTGCTACAGTATCGACTCCTAGGGTTTGGTGATTGTTTCTTCCGTTCACGACTCCCGCTCCTTCTCTTCAGGTATGCTCTCTACTATTTCCTATTTTTAAGCTTTCTAAACTAGGTTTTTATCCATTTACATCATTTTCTTCAAATTAAAGTTTTTCTAACCATAAAAATTTAATTTTTATTGGGGTCTTTTGCTATTGGTCACCCAATGGACGAAAGCCCTTAAAAATATTTGAGTTTCATCGGTTGGTTATCGAGAAACTTGAAATTTTCTATTTTTGACATAATTTTTGAGATTTTTCCAAATTATTGAAATTTTGTCAATTTTGATCTTTCTAGATTAAATTTCCAACTGTATGAGCTTTGCAGGATGGTTTGGAACCTATGTAAGTCCTTCTGCCCAGTTGTTTGGGTGAAAAGTGAGGCTTTTGGTCAAATCATACCATTGTAATGCCGAAATTTTAAGTTTTTCACCATATCTAATATCTTGTTTATTTTTTTGTGTCTTTGCAGATAGTATGGCTCGTACTAAGGTTCCTAGGGCTCATGACCCCGTTCATTTCTACGCCAACGAGGCAGAAGCTCAGTATGCTCGCTATGAGCGTAAGAAAGTAGAAGGGGGTCGTTGTGTAAACTTGGCTAGTCTAGCCTTGTTTAACGTAGAGGGTGCCTTTGGTGACATGGGCTGGCTTCCTGTGATCACCTATGAGGCTTGTACCTATCCTGCTTTGGTGAAGCAGTTCTATTGCAACCTCCAGGTAGTGGGGGATTGCAATGATACAGAGAGGGGTAGGGAGCTCAGGATCACTAGCTATGTAAAGGGGGTGGAAGTTTCATTTAACTGCCAACAGTTGGTTGATCTCCTGGTCATATCAAATGACAGTCCTTTGGTGTACTGTGCCCTTAAGGAACCCCAGTTCCTATCCTTGGCGATGCGTGCTGAGATTGATAGTCAGCTCATTAGAGGTGATCGCTGGGAGATGAAAGCGATCAATTTATGGCCAGAGCCTCGAGTGTACTGCAAGATCATCCAGCACAACCTGATCCCCCAGAGTGGCCACTATGATAGGATTTCTCAGTTGACCCAGTATATTCTATACTGCATTTGCACTAGGCAACCTATCTGCCTACCATATATCATCATCAGGACTATGATCTGTGCTACGCTACCTGGTCAGTTAGGCAACCTGCCCTACGGACGTCTGATCACTACACTACTCATACGCCTACAAGTTGATTTATTAGATGAGAGGATTCATGAGAAGATCTTCTCATCGGACCTTAACTAGGAGGCTATCTGTAGGATGGGTATGCGGGATGCTCAGGTCAGTGATGATGAGAGGAATGCTCTGGTGCGTCCTCATACTCGAGTAGAGATAGCAGACGCTGAGGTGGCAGCAGCAACAGTAGGAGCAGGGGGCCATGGGGGTGATGCTGAGGATGAGGATCGTATGTTCATGGATGCAGACACCATACCTCCTCCATCACCTCTACATTCTACTGGAGCTGGTCTATCTCGGGCTCCTTCACACATTGCTGGTCCTTCACACCCACCCTCTGATGATATGATGGGGCTACTGCATGAGATTAGAGAGGCTCAGCGCGTGACTGATCTGAGAGTAGGAGAGCTTCTATATGCTCAGCACATGACTGATGGGAGGGTAGGCGAGCTTCTAGATGCTCAGCGTACGTCTGATCAGCGGATGACCGAGTTGACAGCTAGTCTCCAGACGACCCAGACTCAGGTGGCCTGGTTGACTAGAGTGTATGCTGAGGACTACGACAGAGATCGCGATGCACCTCTTCCTCCAGTACCTCCAGCTCCATGATATATATATATATATATATATTTATTTATTTATTTTTCCTTGTACTACAGAGTAACTATCCGGATTGTGGACCGTACTCTGATTTAGATATTTATATATATATATATATATATATATATACGTTGCTTTTTACTCGAGTGTATATGAAGCTTGTTTCTACTTTTATATATGCATTATTCTCTTTCTTAATTTTATCTCATACAACACAGGTGCTTATAGTGTGTTCTTATAATAGTTTTTAAATTTTTATCCTAACTCAGTTCACGAACTTTTGTGGAAGTATGTTGGTTTAATAGACAGGGCCTGAGAGCTCTGATAACAAGTTGTCACATCCCAATTCCACAGTATTCTGAATGATGTGATTAACGGTCAATAAACCAACAGTTCAACCAGGATCTCGAATAGGCTGTGTCCATTTGTTTAAACCATACACATATACAACCATAATCAGAGTAAATAAACAATAGCGAAAGTCTTATATATTAAATAAACTGAGAGTTTAGCTGTGATAAAGTAAATAAATTATCCAATTATCTTTCATTGACTAAGACATAAAGTAAATAAAATAATCAATTATATTTCCTTAATAATTCAAATAAAAATCTAATCAAAGACGCATGAGTTGTACTCGCATGACGAATCATGCGACTCCATCATAACGTCTGCATCCATCGCCGCAGCATGTCCATACACAGGAGTATTCATATAGTCTTCCACAGTAGTACCTGCATCATCAACTAAAAATATTCGATGTCAAAAGGGTGAGCACACATCATGGCTCAGTGAGCAAACAAAACAATGCAACAAACATATGCATGCATTCAATTTATATCTTTGGTCTGATTCATAAGTTTGCAATGTGCAATAGAAAGGATAGGTGGCCGCCGCACCTCTATACACGAATGTGTGAATCGCCCAATGGCTCAAACACCATTGCCGCATTCACATGCACCCACCATGGAATAGGGATAGAGCTAAATGCTTAGGACCGCCCCGCATCACACTTCCTCTGATGCCCTACCCATACCAACACATAAGCCCCTGCTGGCGAGGGCTTGCAAACTGGGCTCACAACTAACCAATCCTAATGTCAAACAGGGTATCCAAGGCTTCACCCCAAAGATCCCCTCAATACGTCCATAGAGATAAAGCTAAGGCCCCCCAGACGAGTCGAGACACGCACAGTCCGAGACCACCTCCCCTGATGCCCTACGACGTAATAGTTCTGCTAAGGTAATGACGATACGACGATGTTAGTGGACAAGACTTGAGTAGAGATAGAGCTAGAGTCTGGTGACCAGGATGAACTACAATGTCATGTCCTCCCCCTGATGCTCCACTCGCATCAAGTACATTAACCACACACATACATTCACATGCCTATTCTTAGCATCATCATCAACATCATATTATAAATAAATGGAATTTAAGTATGCATGAACAGTAATAACAGGAATAGTGAATGACATGTGATATGCACATTACAATCATACAAACATGGAATCATTCATGGTATTAGACTCAATAAACAAAAATAGTTTATTATTAGTCAATTAGTTTAGGTCTTGTTCCCTCACCTTTGATTGAGCGTAAATCCTCGTTCAAGCTTTATGAATCACTTTTAAATCACTAAAAAGACCTAACAAGTCGATAGATTTTAATTAGAATTAATTCCAATATATTTAGACTAACAGAAATTGTAGGGTCACAGTTAGGGTAGCACCTAGGGTAGCAGTTTCTACGACCCTAGGGTGTAGGGTTGCATGTGGGGTCAGATATAATTCAACCCTACGTGTGTCCACAGCCTCCCTGGGACTTTCCGAGGGCATGTGGTTGATCATGTGGTCTTGTAGGGTCAGATATCATTCGACCCTACGTGCGACCACACATTTTCTGAGTTGACCTTTCACTCTACAGTCCATTCCTTCATGTTTGGATCCTTTGGCTTACTATCATGGTCCATTCTATGATTGTTCTATGGCTCAAAAATATAATTTATACACCATTAATTGTCCATAATGATTTACTCAATGAAATCTCTTGGAATCTATCCATGGATGGATGATTTGGGTTTCTCCTAATCCTATGTTCTTCATAAATTATTTTAGGCTCTCTTATTCAGGTGGGGAATTAAGTTCATACCTTAATTCAGAGGTTTCTCTGAACTTCCTCCTCTTCCTTAGCCTTCTTCTTCAAGTTTTCTTCTCTTATTCTCTTCCTTCTCTTTCTCTTTCTCTCACATTCAATTAGGATTCTAAAGGAGTGAAAGAAGCTAAGGGACGTCCTATTTATAGAGAAAAACCCTCCATAATAAGTCCCAATGAGTTTAGGAAAGACCCCCTTTGAATTAGGATGGTTTCCTAATTTTTGGATTCTGTTTGTTATCTTAGGACCGCATGTAGGGTCGCAGAATCCGTCGACCCTATGTTTTTCTAGTCCTGTGACCCCACGACTAAAAAGTCATGGGTTGGACTCCTTTGTGGTGGGGTCGGTCACACTTGTTTAGGCATGTGACCCTACCCTCATATTTGACTATTTTTGAGTTAAACTTCATACCTAGTCTTGTGGTTTCTTCACGTACTTGGTCCACTTGGCTCGACCTTGATAGGTAGACCTGGTACAAGGTGGTAAGACCGGTTAGTTCGATACGGGTCTTACACATAACTTACTGCATAAGAGATGTCAGGCCTAGTAATTGTCAAGTATATTAGTCTTCGCACTAAGCACTGAAAGTGGCTACTATCTTGTAATGGATTAGTATTAGTGAGAAATTTACTATTATAGTCCATGAGGAATTGGCAGGTTTGGCACCGAGCTTGCTGGTCTCTTTCAAGAGATCCAAAGTATACTTTCTTTGAGAGATAAACAAACCCTTAGTCGATGTGGCTACTTTAATTCCTAAAATAGTAACATAATTTTTCTAGATCCTTGATGTCAAATTTTTCATTCAAATACTGTTTGAGAGCCGCTATGTTACAGAGATTATCACCAGTGATGACAATATCATCAACATAAACCAACACAACTATAATGCCACCATTGGTATTCCTTTTAACAACATCGAGGAATCAGACATACTCCGACGAAAGCCAAAACTTATAAGAGTAGTGCTCAACTTACCATTTCATGCCCATGGAGACTGTTTAAGCCCATAAATGGCTTTGTTGAGCTTACATACGACTCTAGCTTGATGCTCTAAGGGATGACCAGGAGGAGTGGTCATGTATACTTCTTCTTCTAAATCTCCTTACAAGAACGCATTTTCACGTCCATTTGAAATAAATACCAACCACAATTCACTGCCACTGAGATTAATACTCTTACAGTGTTCATTTTCACGATCGGACCAAAGGTTTCCTTGTAATCGACTCCATATGTTTGTGTGTAACCTTTGGAAACAAGTCTTGCCTTATGTCTTTCAATAGATCCATTACTTTTGTAATTGATCTTGTATACCCATCGATAACCAACAGGATGCTTTCCAATGGGTAGATGCACTATGTCCCAAGTTTGATTTCTATCAAGAGTTAAAAGTTCATCATTCATGGCCTTGATCCATACAAGAAAGACCTTAGCCTCAATAAAATTAACTGGTTTACTATGAGTATCAAATGCTCTCAAGAATGCCAAAAATTTAGAAGAAACATTATCATAGCAGACATGTTGTTGAATTGGATATCCAATAGTGTGATAGGTGGAGTAATCTCGTAATTTGGTAGAAGATTGTAATACCCAAGTAGAACTTCTTAATGGCATTGGTGGATTAGGACTTTCTTTAACTGGCTCTGTTTCTATAGGAACGGCTTCAATAGGACGAGGATGATGATCACCATGATCATTAAATTCACCATTGTTTCCCTTGTCGCCCTTGTCACCATTGTCACCATGTGCAAGAGATATAGGAGGAGCAAATTTACCATAGTCAGTATCAGTCTCCCCTTGAATTTGGGTCCTGCCAGGAAAGAAGACGTGACGTTCAGTAAAAGAGACATCACGAGAAATGTACAGTTTTCAAATGAAAGGATTATAGCAACGGTAACCCTTTTTAACAGAAGAATATCCCAAAAAAATGCACTTGCGGGTGCGAGGATCCAGCTTTCCACTTGCTTGAGATTGAACATAACAAATACACCCAAACACACGAAGGTGTGAAATATCAATGAAGCAACCATAAAGAACCTTCGAAGGGGATTTGGCATGTAAGGTTTGACTTGGTAGAAGATTAATCAAGTAACACCCGGTGAGAATTGCATTGTCTCAATAGACCTTGGGAATATACCCATGAAAAAGGAGCGACCGTGTTACTTCAAGGAGATGGTGAATTTTATGCTCGGCAACACCATTCTGTTAAAGAGTACCAACATAGGATGTTTGGTGAATAATACCGAGACCTTTGATGTAAATTAAATATGTATGTAACCGCAAGTGCACAGTATCGTGTAGTAACGGGTCGATCTCAGGGAGGAATCGCTGTTATCCTAACTCAAATAAGACAAAGCGTACCAAAGGGATTTGATTGAATTAACACCCACTTCAAATAAAAATTAATCAAGCAATAAAAACAATAATAACCATTCATAACGGTACGAAAATTTACGAAACCACTAACCATAAATTAACACAGATCTATTGTAAGAAAGGAACGAAATTAAAAGTAAAAGAATGTAAGAAAAACTTATCTCGTTAGAAGATTTCTCTATCGTTGCACGTTATCTTGTTGTCACTCCAAGGTGATGTGCAAATGATTACAAAGGGAGCCTTCTCCCCTAAATTAAATTAGTAATGGGGTACAACCTATATTTATCTACCCTACTACAGAATTTTAAATCTGAAATTAAAACTTAAACAAAAATAAATAAATAAAAATAAACTTAAGCAAGAAGAACATAACTTGAAAAGAAAAAACTAAGAATCTCAAACTCTCTCATAAATTCTCAAAACTAAAAAAAAAAACTCATAATAGAATTCTTGGATGGTTTTTCTATTACTAAGCATCACATATATATACAAGTGAGTAAAGATCACAATCAATCTTTACAATTGGATTACAAGAGATTTTATGGAGATAATTTTGGTAACCAAATTCCAATCTTGTAGGTTCATTGTATGTGGACGATTCTTGAGCAGAAAAAATCTTACATCAACTCATCATATCTTTAGCATCATTATCTCTTCTTGAAAACTTTCATAATCGATTGGAGCTTTCTATTCTTCCATGCCATGTCAATCTTGTAAATTTGATTCCAAATAAATATATAATATTTTCTCAAGAGAATAGAATCTTTCACATGAGATTGGGCTACTCTTTGACTTGGTCCAAGGCTGATCTTATACACAAAATTCATGGCTCTCCTCATAAAATTCATTTTATGCCCGACTACTGAGTTGACTGGGTGAGTTAATTGGACAGGATCACCAAAAATTCATAAAATGATCTTTTCAAGCTCAAATTTCTCTATTCTTTCACTTACACCCAACAAACATAAAATTAACATTAAATACCCGAGAAGCATCATAAATAGAATAAGAGATGTACATTTTATTCCTTAAATTTACACATAAAATATGTTTATCAGATTCCCCCACACTTGAGCTTTGCTAGTCTCGAGCAAAAAATAAAATAAAATAAAATCCTAACTCACTTTCATAGGAATCATGATTGCACTTAGCACGTCAAGCCTTTAAACCCCTAGGTCACCCCTTAGTGGATGAGTTGTGTCTCGTGAGTATTTTCAGAGAATAAACACACAAAATTCATATAGAAATTTCAAATTTTAATTTTGGTATTAAGGAAAGAGAGCACACACACATCTTATTAGTTAAGACACTCAACTTGGGATCAAGAAAACATAGAAACCCCCACACTTGAACTTTGCTACCTCATATGATTCAAACAATAAGGTTGCGTCTCAATTAGAAAACCTTGTTATATCCTTCAAATATATATCTCCTTAGGGTGAACCCTTTGTAACATACTGGTAACCAAGACCCAAGAATAGCTTTCAACACTTGTATTTATTTATTTATTTATTTATTTTTTCTTTCTTCCTCTTTAAGCTACTCCACTACAATTGGCTTGAGAAAGTGCAGGTGGTTATGCATTCCCATGTTACTATGTAGCTTCGCCTTTGGCATATATCTTAAAGACATTGATGCTAAAGAATATTTTTTTTCTTTTTTTTTAACAAGAGCTGTATCCAAGGAATTTCAATCAGGACACCTCGCTTCCTAAGGCGGAATGTCCTGTATAGTTCCAAGAACAAAAAAATCTTATATTATTATTTTTTTATTATGATTTATTTTATAGTACAAGGAGGTCTCAGCTTTATTCAAAGGTTGAAATTACCAACTATAACCATAAAATATTTATCCCTTCAGGAGAGGTAAGATTTATTTTTTAACTCAATTCTCATCTCAAAATACAGCCTAAGTACTATCCTTACATAGGATTTCATTACTTCGTATGTGATAGTTTCCTAGGTCTCTTTCTCCTTCCTCTTTTGTGTCAAAACCATAGAAATAGTGATTGACTTTCCAAAAAACCAAAGTTAAAAAGTTAAAATTTACAATGAAAGCTCAAAATTCATTTTTTCAATGAAATCTCAACCCTTCCCCCATACTTAAATCATGCATTGTCCTCAATGTATACAGAAAAATAAAAGACAAGGACAAGGGGAAGAAAAAACTCCCTGAATCAAGGATCAGTGAAAAAAGGCTCATGGAGATCCATGACCTCTTCGTTGGAGTCGTGTGGAAGCTCCAAAAATGGCTTCAAACGTTGGCCATTCACTTTGCTGGTTGCACTTGTATCTGGATTTAAAATCTCAATTACACCCGATGAGAAAACATTTTGAACAATATAAGGGCCCTCCCAACAAGATCTAAGTTTACCAGGAAAAATATGCAAACGAGAATTATAAAGCAAAACCCTATCGTCAGGGGTGAAAGACTTCCGAAGGATATGTCTATCATGGTAAGCCTTGGTCTTGTCTTTATAGATGCAGACACTATCGTAGGCATCGTTTTGCAATTCATCCAAAACAGAGAGCTAAAGTCCTTTATGAGTGCTAGCATCTGACAAATCAAAATTTAATTTCTTAATTACATAAAATGCCCCATGTTTCAATTCGACTAGTAGATGGTAGGCTTTTTCGTACATCAGATGGTAAGGGGATTGACCAAGAATGGTCTTCAAAGCAGTTCTATAAGCCCACAAAGCATCTATGAGGTGAATGGACCAATCCTTATGAGTAGGATTGACAGTTTTTTCCAAAATTTACCTAATTTATCGATTGGACACTTCAACCTATCCACTGGTCTGAGGGTGGTAAGGGGTTGCCAATTTATGGGTAATACTATATTTTCGAACAAGGACCTCAAATGGTTTGTTACAGAAGTGTTTTCCCCTATCGCTGATGATAGCTCGAGGGGTACTAAATCGAGAGAATATATTCTCCTTTAAAAATTTAATGACTACCTTGTGGTCATTGGTCTTAGTAGCAACAACTTCTATCCATTTGGACACGTAGTCCACAACTAACAAGATATACTCATTCTCAAAAGACTTTAGGAATGGACCCATAAAATCGATGCCCCAAACATCAAAAACTTCAACCACCAGAATCGGATTTAGTGGCATCATATTATGCTTGGTAGTGCGGCCTAAAGACTGACAAGAAGGGCATGCCTTACAGTAATTAAAGGCATCCTTAAAAATATTAGGCCAGTAGAATCCAAACTGTAAAACCTTGGCCGCCATCTTATTTGTACCAAAGTGGCCACCACACGCCTGATCATGAGAATAAGATAGCACAAATTGCTGTTCATGGTCAGATACTCATCTCTTGATAATCTGATCGGGGCAACTCTTGAACAGATATGGATCGTCCCAAAAATAGTACTTGACTTGTGAATGGAATCTATACCTATCCTGGGCAGACCAATGGGAAGGGGTCGCACCCGTTACCAAGTAATTTACAATATCAGTAAACCAAGGTTGACCAGATACTGCAAACAATTGCTCATCTGGGAAAGACTCGTTGACTAGTTAATCGACAATCAAAGAATTAGGCAGTCGGGATAAGTGGTCAGCAACCAGATTTTCTATTCCTGGTTTATCCCTAATCTCTAAGTCAAACTCTTGTAAAAGCAAAAACCATCTAATGAGATGAGCTTTGGCATCCTTTTTTTGCAAGAGATGCTTGAGAGCGGCACGACCCGTATACACAATGACATGGGATCCTATCAAGTAGGCATGAAATTTCTCTAAAGAGAATACAACAGCTAAGAATTTATTTTCAGTGGTGGTGTAATTAAGCTGTGCATCGTTTAAAGTCCTACTTGCATAACAAATTACATGGGGATCCTATTGATCCGTTGCCCAAGGATAGCTCCAAATGCAAAATCAGAAGCATCACACTTAAGCCCAAAGGGCTCTGTCCATATGGGTGCCTGAATAATGGGGGCAGTGGTCAAATTATTTTTGAGTTGATTAAAAATCTCAAGACAAGCATCATTAAAATCAAAGGGCTGGTCTTTAGCAAGCAAAGAGGTGAGAGGATGAGCAATTTGACTAAAATCTTTAATGAACCTCTGATAGAAACCGGCATGCCTTAGAAAGGAGCAAATGTCCTTAACAGATTTGGGAACAGATAGCTTTTCAATCAATTCTACTTTGGCTCTGTCAACTATGATCCCGTCTTTGGAAATGATGTGACCCAACACTGTACCCTGTTTTACCATGAAGTGGCATTTCTCCCAATTTAAAACTAAATCTTTCTCTGTACACCTGACAAGAACTGAGGAAAGATTACGTAGGCAATCAGAAAAAATAGACCCATGCACAGAAAAATCATCCATGAATACTTCTAAATATTGCTCTACCATACCTGAGTAGATGCTCATCATGCACCTTTGAAAAGTGGCAGGGGCATTGCATAGCCCAAAAGGCATGCGCTGAGCATAGGTTCCGTAGGGGCATGTGAAAGTGGTCTTGTGTTGGTCATCTAAGGTAATGGGGATTTGATTGTACTGGAGTATCCATCTAAGAAGCAATAGTATTCATGTCCAGCCAACCTCTCTAACATTTGTTCAGTGAAAGGCAAAGGGAAGCGATCCTTCTACGTTGCCATATTCAGATTTCTGTAGTCTATGCAGACTCTCCATCCTGTTTGGATACGAGTTGGAATCAATTCATTGTCAGCATTAGCAACTACAGTAATTCCTGACTTCTTTGTTACCACATGTACCGAACTTACCCACTCACTATCAGATATGGGATATATGATCCCATGAGCTAAGCACTTTAGAATCTCTTTCTTAATGGCTTCCTTCATCACAGGGTTTTCCTGTCTTTGAGGTTCCCTTGAGGGGTTGGTATATTCCATAAGGTGTATATGATGCTAAACAATAGACAGACTAATACCTTTGATGTTAGCCGTAGTCCAACCTAAGGCTTCCTTGTGATTTTATTAGAGTTTGACTAACTCTTCTTCCTGATTAGAAGTCAAATAAGATGCAATAATAACAGGAAGAGTCTAGTCAGGTCCTAGGAAGGTATACTTCAATGTGGATGGTAACTCCTTTAATTCTAAGGTAGGTAGTTCAACCATTGATGGCTTGGGATTGGAAGTGGATAAAGGTCCTAAAGGTTCCACAGGTGTGTGAATACACCATGCCTCTGATGAGAAAGTGTCCTCTACTCCTCCCAACTCTTCTATACACTGCAAAAATTTTGAGTCAAAGTCAATGTGAAAAGTGGTCTCTACATGGTCAGGGAATTCTTGGAGCATATGTGCTTCCTCATTCGGTTACTTACCCAGCCTAAATACATTTAAATCAATAGTTTGGTTACCAAATGACAGTTTCATGAGACCATTCCTGTAATTTATCAGTGCATTGCTAGTAGCCAGAAACAGTCTCCCTAAAATGATAGGGATTTAATCCCTATTGGAGATAGGATGTGTTTTAAAACAATAAAATCCACAGGAAAAAAAAATTCTCCGACCTTTAACAAAACATCCTCTACCATTCCTTTAGGAGTTTTTACAGAGTGATCAGCTAGTTGAAGTGAGATGGGCGTTGGTTTCAACTTTTCCAATCCTAATTGTTGGTAAACATGGTAAGGTAGAAGATTCACACTTGCACATAAGTCTAGCAGAGCATGATAAATAAAGGTGTTCCTATGTTGCAAGAGATGGTAGGACAGCCAGGGTCCTTGTATTTGCCTGCCACAGGATGGTTCAAAAGGGAACTTAAATGTGCAGCCAAGAATACCTTTTTAGGAATTTAACTAATCCTCTTTTGTGTGCATAAGTCTTTAAGGACTTTTGCACAAATAGGATTTTGGTCAAATGCATCCAAAAGTGGGATATTCAATTATACCTATTTGAAGACTTCTAAAATTTTATTAATTAAAGCAGTTTTTTTTTTGTTTACCAACCTATTAGGGAATGGGGCTGGTGGAGTAAAAATTCTGTCTGGGACAGTCTCTTTGGGTCTTTTAGGTACATCAGATGAACCTGAAGAAAGAGGCTCAGTAGCTGCCTCAAATTGGGGAACATTAACGGGAGCAACTATGGGTTTGTTCTTCGGTGCTTCATCCTGTAGGTACTCTTGGCCACTCCGTAATGCATGGACTGCATTGCATTATTTGGAGGACCCTGATTGACTCTCTATGCCATTCACTTGAGGGTTCGACCTATTTGGTTGTGGGTGATGTCGTGGGTTGGTCTCTGGTTGGCTGGGCAAAATACTTTTGTTCTTTTCACACATTAGGGTAACCAATTGGGTAAGTGTCCTCTCCATACTGGTATGCCTTGCCATTAGAGCTGCCACATTCTTCTCCAACTCACTGAGTCCGGTTGGTTCACCCGTGTTAGAAAACCCAGGGGGTTGTTGAAAATTACCTTGGGGAACAAAATTGGGTTTAGGGGGAGCATATGGCCTGGTGTGACCGGGAGGACCTTGATTTGGAAATTGGGGTGGTTCACACAGTTCCCTTGGTTTCAGGAGAAATTTAGATGATTTCTCCATCCTGGGTTGTAAGTGTTACTATACGGATTGTACAGTGCACTTACATTAGCATTCTGAGAATTTTCCTATGAAGGGCATTCCTCTACTATGTATCCAAGAGTTTGACACTAGTTGCACATTAGGACTTGCTTTTGGATAGGGTCTTTAAGAACTAAAGCTTCTATCCTTTTGATAAGGCTATCTAAGTGTGCCTCCTTAGCAACTATGCCATCGACAAAGAAACCTTTACCTTTTTAGGTGCGATCTGTATCGTACACAGACTCCCACTCTCTTGTTTTTTTGGCGAGATCCACCAAAAAGTTCCAAGCATTGTTAGCATCATCATAGGAAGTAAATCCTTGAGGACACATAGACTTAAACATTTGCTTGGTAGGAAAGTCTATTCCCTCGTAAATAATTTGACAAAGTTGCCACATTTCAATACCATGGTGAGGGCACTTTGGAGTAGGACTTAGAACCTCTCCATGAGTCATGAAAAAGACTCATTTGACTCTTATTTGAACCGCATTATATCCCCTCGAAGTTTATTTGTCTTTTCTGAAGAGGAAAAAACTTTTTAAGGAATAATGCAGTAAATTTATCCATGATGTAATGGAATTTGTGGGAAGACCATAAAGTCATTTTTTAGCTCCATCTTTGAATGAAAAAGTGATGCACCTCAATTTGACAGCATCATCACTGAGCTGTTGCATTTTAATGAGGGCACACACCTCCTCATACTCATGGAGGAACAAGTATGCATCCTCTGAAGATAACCCATGAAAATGAGGAAGCATGATAATGAATTGAGTTTTCAATTCATAGTTGTTGCCTGTGGTAGCTGGCAGTTGAATACATGAAGGTTGTGCTGCCCTAGCAGGGTAGAACCTATCCTTAAGTGTCATCTTTGGTTCAGCCATTGTAAATGATGGGACTTTTACTAGACGATTGCTAGAATCACGAGTCCATACACTCATGCACAAAACTGTTTCATTGGATAAAATTTTCTCTTTTTTTCCCTCTAAATTCGATGCGAAAAGCTGGATTTTTTTGAATCGGGGTCAATGCAAACCTCCTGACGATCAAAGGCTTAGAGATCGGTCATATCTGCAATTACCTTGAGAAACAACGTCGTTACCGCTGAAGCTATTGGTCGTTATTCCTCTTGATAATTTAATAGCCAGCATGTCACACCCCAATTCTGCACCATTCAGAATGGTGTGATGAACCGCTATAAACCAATGGTTCAACCAGGATCTCTAATAGGCGGTATCCATTAAAAATAAAACTATGCGCATCCACAACCATAATCAGAATAAATACAAAATAGTGGAAGTCTTATAGTAAATGAACTGAGCATTCTAAATGTAATAATCATAATTAAAAATATCAAATTATTGTTGTATCAACTGAGACATAAATAAATAAAATATCAATCACATCTTTTATAAATCCAAATAAAATCTTAATAGAACACGCATGAGTTGCACTCGCATGAGGGGTCATGCATATCCTCTAAGTCTTCAGCCTCCATTGCAGCAACACGTGCATACACTGAATCATTTATATAATCTGCAACTGTGGTACCTGCATCATCAACTAAAAATATTCGACGTCGAGAGGGTGAGCACACATCATGGCTCAGTGAGCAAACAAAACAATGCAACAAACATATGCATGCATTCAATTCATATCTTTGGTCTGGTAAATAAGTTTGCAATGTGCTATAGAAAGGATAGGTGACCAAAGATCACGTTTATTGACGCCGCACCTTTATACACAAGTGTGTGAAGACGCCCAAAGGTAACGTATATTGTCGACTCACACGCACCCAACCATGGACAATGTACACACAAAGGTCACGTTTATTGCTGTACCCGTTGCCCATACCAACACGTAAGCCCCTGCTGGCGAGGGATCGCAAACTGGGCTCGCAACTAACCAATCCTAATGCCAATCAGTGTATCCAAGGCCTCACCCCAGCATCCCTCAATACGTCCATAGAGATAGGGCTAAGGCCGCCTGGCAGAGTCGGAGACTACACGGTCTGAGAACACCTCCCCTCATACCCTATGACGTAATAGTTCTGCTAAGATAATGGCGATACGATGATGTCAGTGGACAAGACTTGAGTTAGAGATAGAGCTAGAGTGCTGAGGCCCCACCTATGAGACCTTCCCCTGATACTCGCTCGCATCAAGCACACCAACCACACACACATACATCCACATGCCGATTCCTATCATCATCATCATCATCATCATTATCATAAACAATAAATAAATATGCATGAACAGTAATAATAGAAATATTGGATGACATGTTATATGCACATAACAATCACACACGCATAAATCATTGATGGCATTGGACTCAAGAATAAAAATAGTTTATTATTAATTAATTAGTTTAGGTCTTGTTCCCTCACCTTTACTTGATCATAGATCATCTTTCAAGCTTTAAGAATCAACTATATATCGATATTATATCACTAGAAGACCTAACCAAGTCAATAGAATTTAATTAAAATTAACTCTGATTTTAAAAAGCATGCTGTTAACTGGGGGTCGATGTTAGGGTCGGAGGTTTCATCGACCCTGGGTGCGACCACCCCTATTCTGGACTTCCGAACACTGGGGGTCGATGATCAAGGTCTGGTAGGGTCGATTGGCCATCGACCCCCCGTGCGACCCCCTGTGGGTCTAGTCAATTTTTATCCTACCATTCATTCCTTCGTGTTTGGGGTCTTATGGCTTGCTTCTAAAATCCATTCCACTCATGTTCTATGGTCTTGAACCGTAGTTCATTCACCTATATGGTTTTTATGATTTCCCCCATGGTTTTCCATGAAAACCTAACCATGGATGGATGATTTAGGTTTCTCCTAGATCATTCCCTCTTCATTATCTATTCTAAGGTCTGTAGAATTACATGGAGATAATATCCATACCTGAGAATTAGGCTGGTTTCTCTGAAGCCTTCTCTTTGATCTTCTTTTCCCCTTTCCTTCTATTCTCTTTCTCTTCTCCTTCTCTTCTCTTTCTCTCAATCCAATTAGGGTTCTAAAAGGAGTGAAAGAGGCTTAGGGATGTCCTATTTATAGAGTAGAAATCTCCAAAATAAGTTCCATTGAGATTAGAAAAGAATCCCATTGAAATTGTTCGTGCTGTTTTTACCGATTACCGGGGGTCGATGGGGGGGGGGGGGTCGGAGATCTCGTTGACCCCTGGTTCTTAAAATTTCCGACCCCCAGTATAAAACTGGTGGTCTGACTTTTATACTGGGGGGGTTCCGACTCTCCCTTGCTACGTATGCGACCCTCCCCCTATTTTTGGTGTTTTTGGGTCAGTTTAATACCTGGGATCGTGATCTCATTCACGCACTTGATCCGTTTGGTTCAAACATGATGGGTAGACCTGGTTCAAGGTGGTAAGACTGGGTTAGTTCGACACGGGTCTTACAACTCCCCCCTACTTATAAAAATTGCATCCTCGAAATTATACATACCTTCTGAGTCGAATAAGTGAGGGTATTGCTTTCGCATAGCATTCTCTTTTTCCCATGTAATTTCTTCCATGTCTCTACTTCTCCAGGTGACCTTAACATAATAGATATCTCGGTTGCATAGTCGTTGAACCTTTTGGCTAGTGATTTTAGATGGTGTTACTTTAAATGTCAAATCATCAGTCAAATCAGGTAAGTCTATTGTCAAAACGTGTGTTGGATCCTTGACATATTTCTTCAATAAGGAAATGTGAAATACGTCATACACACTTGACATAGATGGTGGTAGTGCTAACTGGTAAGCCACTTAATTTCAGAAACACTTCACCAGTCTGGAGTGGTCTAGTGGCTGCGGAACATACGCTCCATATATAGGTGGTTGGTATTGATATCCACCTTGAGCTATTTTAGGATTCGGTACATGAGCCTGCATGATAGGAGTCTGAGGTGCATGGGGTACTGTGTTACTTCCCCCAGGTGCTGTGCTTACCTGTCCAGCTGGCATTGGAGGTGTTTTTGAAGCTGGAAGAGTTATGCCTATGGCCGCTTGGATAGTAGCTTATGCCTGTTGCATCTGTTGCAGCTGTTGGGCCAAGTTCATTACGATTGTGGCGAAGTCTGTAGGTGGAGCTGGCAGATTGGTAGGATTTACCTGCCCATTTATGACGGATGGTGCAGTGTTCCTGTCCCCCTGTGGTTCCGAGTGTGTCTGGTTATCTTCCCCCACAGGTGGTGGTGGTGGGATAGAGTTACGGCTCTGTCTGGTTGCTCTGCGTCCCGCCATTAATTAATCTGCTAGTAGGATTGCCTAAAATCATTGAACACGAGAGACAATCATTAAATACTTCATTCTCATATTTTAAATCCACTAACAAATGCAAATTTTAAAATTTTCAGATCATTCTATCGAAAATGCTGTGTTTTCACTGTAGGGTCGATGGTGGGGGTCGATGGGTATCTGACCCTCAGTATTCGACCCTGGGAAATCACCCATTCTTCCCGAGAGCCTGGGGTCGATGGGGGGGGGGGGGTTGGAGTATGTCCGACCCAGGGTGCGACCCCTGGTTCTCAATCAGGTTCCCGAGAGCCGAGGGTCGATGCGGGGTTCGATGCGGGGGTTAATTGTTTTAATCGAATTTTTCGACCCCCGGACAAAAAATCTGATTTTTAAGTCCGATTCAAAGTCCATTTCTTATTCTTTCTTCTCCGCTTTGACTCAGCTCATCCCTCTGAGTTGCTACAGTGCCCATTCCGATCCGTTGGTGGTTTGCACTTCTCGTTTCGTCGTCTACACCTCCGCTACAGGTATTTCTTCTACCTTTTCATGTTTTTAGGTTTCATAACCTAGGTTTTTACTCGTTTATCTTGTATTTTTCAAATTAAACTTTTTCCAATCGTAAAAATTTGATTTTTATTGGGGGCTTTTGTTGTGGGTGACTCAAGGAACGAAAGCCCTCAAAAATATTTGAGTTTCAACGGTTGGTTATCGAGAAACTCAAAATTTTCACTTTTTGCCCTAATTTTGTCGAAATTTTGAATTTCTTGAAATTTCTTGCAATTCAATCCAATTAGTTGAAATTGCCGACAGTTTGAGTCTCACAAGATAGTTTAGGATCTATGTAAGTCCTCCTGCCCACGTGTATGGGTGAAAAGTGAGATTTTTGGCCCATTTACCTCGTTATTACGTTAAAATCTCAGGTTTTTCCTCTCTACTAACCCATTATTTGTTTTTCTTTCTTATTTGCAGATACTATGGCTCGTACCAAGGTACCCAGAGTTCGCAACCGTCTTCGCTTCCGTACCAACGAAGCCGAGGCACAGTATGCCCACTACGCTCGCAAGAAGGTAGAGGGAGGCCGCAAGGTGGACTTGGTTGAGTTAGCCTTGTTCAATGTGGAGAGAGCCTTTGGTGATATGGGATGGCTCCCTGTCATCACTTATGACGCGTGTACCTGTCCTGACTTGGAACGCCAGTTCTACTGTAATCTCCAGGTGGTGGGAGATTACAATGATGTGGAGAGGGGTGAGGAGCTTCGCATCACGAGCTACGTCAAGGGGGTTGATGTTTCATTTGATTATCGGTAGCTGGCCAACTTGTTGGGCATTTCCTATGCTGGCCCCATGGTGTTCTGTGCTCCTGGAGAGCCCCAGTTCTTTTATCTACAGATGAGGGCTGAGATCGATAGCCAGCTCATCTGACCTGATCGCTGGCAGATGAAAGCGAGTTGTCTACGCTCAGATCCACAGATATATTGCAAGATCATTCAGCATAACCTGATACCGCAGAGTGGTCGTTATGAGAGGATCTCCCAGTTGACCCAGTATCTATTATACTGTATATGCACTAGGCAACCCGTCTGCCTTCCATACATCATCATGCGTACCATGATCAGTGCCACGTTGCCCAGTCACACTGGCAACCTTCCTTACGGACGCATGGTTACTACCTTGCTTACCCACCTAGGGATTGACTTAGTGGATGAGAAGATTCAGGAGAAATCCTTCTCATCGCCTCTGGATTGGGATGCTATTTGCAAGATGGGCATGCGGGATACCCAGGTCAGTAATGAGGAGAGGAACGTAATGGTGTGCCCTCACACTCGAGTGGAGATGGCTGATGCTGATGCCGCAGCAGCAGCCGTTGGAGCAGGGGTTCCTGGGGATGATGATGATCGGTTGTACATGGATGTAGATGCCATACCTCCTCCATCACCTACCCATGCTACTGGAGCTGGTCCGTCTTCTTCAGCTAGTCCCTCGTATACTCCATCTGATGACATGATGAGGATATTACATGAGATACGAGAGGCTCAGCGTATGTCTGACCTGAGGATGGGAGAGCTTCTAGAGGCTCAACGCTCATCCGATCAACGGGTGGGAGAGCTTCTGGTTGCTCAGCGCGTATTGGATCAGCGGATGGGAGAGCTGAGGGATGCTCAGCGTGTGACTGACCAGTGGGTGGCTGATCTCACAGCTAGTCTCCAGACGACCCAGACTCAGATAGCTTGGTTGACCAGAGTCTACGCTGAGGACTATGATAGAGACCGTGAGGCACCGCCTCCCCCATCACCTCCAGCTTCTTGATGTACTCCTTCTATTTTTCTTTTTGTACTTCAGAGTAACTGTCCAGACTGTGGACTGTACTCTGCTTTAATTATATATATAAACGTTTGTTCTTCCTTTTTGATTGTATATATATTTGTTTCTCATTTAATAGATGCATTATTCTCTTTCAGGTTAGTCTCAAACAACATAGATGCTTATTGTGTGTTATTATTATGTCTTTTATATTTTTATCCTATCTCAGTTCACACCCTTTTTGTGGAAGTATATGGTTTCACAGATAAAGCGTGAGATGCTCTGATACCAAGTTGTCACACCCCAATTCTGCACCATTCAGAACGGTGTGATGAACCGCTATAAACCAACGGTTCAACCAGGATCTCTAATAGGCGGTATCCATTAAAAATAAAACCATGCGCATCTACAACCATAATCAGAATAAATACACAATAGCGAAAGTTTTATAGTAAATGAACTAAGCATTTTTAAATGTAATAATCATAATTAAAAATATCAAATTATTGTTGTATCAACTAAGACATAAATAAATAAAATATCAATTACATCTTTTATAAATCGAAATAAAATCCTAATAGAACACGTATGAGTTGCACTCGCACGAGGGGTCATGCGTATCTTCTAAGTCTTCAGCCTCCATTGCAGCAACACTAGCATACACCGAATCATTTATATAATCTGAAACTGTGGTACCTGCATCATCAACTAAAAATATTCGATGTCGAGAGGGTGAGCACACATCATGGCTCAGTGAGCAAACAAAACAATGCAACAAACATATGCATGCATTCAATTCATATCTTTGGTCTGGTAAATAAGTTTGCAATGTGCTATCGAAAGGATAGGTGACCAAAGATCACGTTTATTGATGCCGCACCTCTATACACAAGTGTGTGAAGCCGCTCAAAGATAACATTTATTGCCGACTCACATGCACCCAATCATGGACAATGTACACACAAAGGTCACGATTATTGCTGTACCCGTTGCCCATACCAACATGTAAGCCCTGCTGGTGAGGGCTCACAAACTGGGCTCACAACTATCCAATCCTAATGCCAATCAGTGTATCCAAGGCCTCACCCCAGCATCCCTCAATACGTCCATAGAGATAGGGCTGAGGCCCCCCGGCAGAGTCAGAGACTACACGGTTCGAGATCACCTCCCCTCATACCCTACGACGTAATAGTTCTACTAAGGTAATGGCGATACGACGATGTTAGTAAACAAGACTTGAGTTAGAGATAGAGCTAGAGTGTTGAGGCCCCGCCTATGACACCTCCCCTTGATACTCGCTCGCATCAAGCACACCAACCACACATACATCCACATGCCTATTCCTATCATCATCATCATCATCATCATCATTATCATAAACAATAAATAAATATCCATGAACAGTAATAATAGAAATATTGGATGACATGTTGTATGCACATAACAATCATACACGCATAAATCATTTATGGCACTGAACTTAAGAATAAAAATAGTTTATTATTAACCAAGTAGTTTAGGTCTTGTTTCTCACCTTTACTTAATTGTAGATCCTCTTTTAAGCTTTAAGAATCAACTATATATCGATATTATATCACTTGAAGACCTAACCAAGTCGATAGAATTTAATTAGAATTAATTCTGATTTTAAAAAGCATGCTGTTAACTGGGGGTCGATGCTAGGGTCGGAGGTTTAATCGACACTGGGTGCGACCACCCCTATTCTGGACTTTTCGAACACTCGGGGTCGATGATCAGGGTCTGGTAGGGTCGATTGGCCATCGACCCCCCGTGCGACCCCCTGTGGGTCTAGTCAATTTTCATCCTACCGTTCATTCCTTCGTGTTTGGGGTCCTATGGCTTGCTTCTACAATCCATTCCACACATGTTCTATGGTCTAGAACCGTAGTTCATTCACCTATATGGTTTTTATGATTTCCCCCATGGTTTTCCCTGAAAACCTAACCATGGATGGATGATTTGGGTTTCTCCTAGATCATTCCCTCTTCACTATCTATTCTAAGGTCTGTAGAATTACATGGAGATAGTATCCATACCTGAGATTAGGCTGGTTTCTCTGAAGTCTTCTCTTTGATCTTCTTCTCCACTTTCCTTCACTTCTCTTTCTCTTCTCCTTCTCTTCTCTTTCTCTCAATCCAATTAGGGTTCTAAAAGGAGTGAAAGAGGCTTAGGGACGTCCTATTTATAGAGTAGAAACCCCCAAAATAATTCCCATTGAGATTAGGAAAGAATCCCATTGAAATTAGGAAAGTTTCCTAATTTTCGGTTCGTGCTGTTTTTATCGATTACCGGGGGTCGATTGGGGGGGGGTCGGAGATCCCGTCGACCCCTGGTTCTTAAAATGTCTGACCCCCGATATAAAACTGGGGGTCTGACTTTTATTCTGGGGAGGGGTTCCGGCCCTCCCTTGCTGGGTATGTGACCCTCCCCCTATTTTTGGTGTTTTTGGGTCAGTTTAATACCTGGGATCGTGATCTCCTTCACGCACTTGATCCGTTTGGTTCGACCATGATGGGTAGACCTGGTTCAAGGTGGTAAGACCGGTTTAGTTCGATACGGGTCTTACACAGCATCCCTTAACACCATATCATGGTCAGGATTGGACCATCGATTGTACTGTTCCAACCTAACGGATTGGAGGTGCAAAGAAAGGCATAAAAACCAATGTGAACTTTTTGCATTTTTCTTTTCCCTTTTTTTTTTGTTTTTTTAAATCACTTTAAACTATTTAAAATAGGAAAAATAACGGCTTGCCTCCCTAGCAACGGCGCCAAAAACTTGATGTAAATTAAATATTTGTGTAACCGCAAGCGCATGGTATCGTGCAGTAACGGGTCGATCTCAAGGAGGAATCACTATTATCTTAACTCAAATAAGGCAAAGCATACCAAAGAGATTTGATTGAATTAACACTCAAATCACTTCAAATAAAAATTAATCAAGCGATAAAAACAATAATAACCATTCATAACGGTATGAAAATTTACGAAACCACTAACCATAAAGTAACATAGATCTATTGCAAGAAAGGAATGAAATTAAAAGTTAAAGAATGTAAGAAAAACTTATATCGATAGAAGATTTCTTTGTCGTTGCTCGTCGTCTTGTTGTCACTCCAAGGCGATGTGCAAATGATTACAAAGGGACCCTTTTCCCCTAAATTAAATTAGTAATGGGGTACAACTTATATTTATCTATCCTACTGCACAGTTCTAAATCTGAAATTAAAACTTAAAAAAAATAAATAAAAATAAACTTAAGCAAGAAGAACACAACTTGAAAAGAAAAAAACTAAGAATCTCAAACTCTCTCATAAATTCTCAAAACTAAAAAAAAAAACTCATAATAGAATTCTTGGATGGTTTTCCTATTGCTGAGCATCACATATATATACAAGTGAGTAAATATCACAATCAATCTTTACAATTGGATTACAAGAGATTTTGTAGAGATAATTTTGGTAACCAAATTCCAATCTTGTTCATTGTTTGTGGATGATTCTTGAGTAGAATAAATCTTTTGCATCATTATCTCTTCTTGAAAACTTCCGTAATCGATTAGAGCTTTCTATTCTTCCATGCCATGCCAATCTTGTAAATTTGATTCCGAATAAGTAAGGAATATTTTCTCAAGAGAATGGAATCTTTCACATGAGATTGGGCTACTCATTGACTTGGTCTAAGGCTGATCTTATACACAAAATTCGTGGCTCTCCTCACAAAATTCATCTTATGCCCAGCTGCTGAGTTGACTGGGTGAGTTAATTGGACAGGATCACTAAAAATTCATAAAATGATCTTTTCAAGCTCAAATTTCTTCATTCTTTCACCTACACCCAACAAATATAAAATCGACATTAAATACCCGAGAAGCACCATAAATAGAATAAGAGATGTATATTTTATGCCTTAAATTCACACATAAAATGTGTTCATCAACCTTTAAGAAAGGACTCAAAAGAGGTATTGGTATATTCAGTGTCATTATCATTCCTTAAATATTCTAATGAAGTACCAAATTGAGTTTAAACCATGCAAGGAAATTCTTGAAAAACTTGTAATACTTCACCTTTAGAGTGTAATAAATACAATCAAGTAGATCTAGATTTATCATCAATAAAGATGACAAAGTATCTAAGACCATCTTGAGAGTCAATCGGAGTAGGGCCCCAAACATCATAATGAATTAATTCAAACAATTCAGTGGAAGTATGATTATGTATTGGGAAAGGTAATCTATGTTGCTTGGAATAATGACATGTTTCACAAGTACTAGAATCAAGAGACAATGAGGGATTAAGGGAATGGAAGACATAATCCGATGGGTGACCCATTCACCAATGCCATAACTATGAGTCCTTAGATGAATTTCGTTGAACAACCAATGTCGCAGGAGAAAATTCCAAAATGTAAACACCTTGAAAGAACTGACCTTCACCAATCATGTTCCCTGTGTGCTTGTCCTGGAACATGACCTTATTGGGAAAAAACATAGCAATGCAATGTAGGTCTTTTGTAATCTTACTAATAGATTGTAAGACTTGCACGCCACGAATCTGGTCTAACCTTATATTATCGTGTCGTGACTCGTCTTCCCATCATAATTAGCTCAAGTGAACCAATTGTATGGAGAAACCACAAGATGAAGTAAGCAACAAGTCAAATTTAGTTGGTTTGGTTGACTGTTTAAGTTTGTGTGGAAGCAACCAGTCAAAAACTAAAAATCAATAAATTTTGGACGTACGGTGGCAGTTTTGAGGGGTACGATCGCACGTATGGTCGACCATATTGAGACCGTACAACGTATGGTTAACTATTTTGAAAATGTATGGTCGATGGGTAATGCGACCGTATAATCGATCGTACGAACCCAGAACCAACTCCATGTTTAGGAAACTTTCCTAATTTGAAGAAGACTCTTTCCTAATTGAAAGATGACTCTATATGGAGGTTTTCCTCTATATAAAGGACGTCCCTTAGCCTCTCTCATTCTTTTAGAACCTAAATTGAAACTCTAAACCTAAGAGAGAAAGAGAGAGAGGAAGAGAAGGAGAAGGAGATTTGGAGAAGAAGGCTACGAGGAAGGTTCTACAGAGAAGAGTTCTATCTCTTTACAGTAAGCTTAAGGTATGGACTTGACTCTTTAGGGTAGATCAGATAGAATAGTTTCTTTTCAAATTCATATATGGAACCTAATTCAATGATTCGGTTATAGGTTTCTTATGGGAAACCATAGAGAGTATGGGTAGGGATAATTCATAAGGATAAACTGTGATTAAAGACCATAGAATGATTTTAAGATGAATCCCATTGATGAGCCATGAGGAGGAACTCATATGAGAAGTAAAAATTAATTTGACTATGTATGGTCACAACTATGGTCGACCATAGGATGAGGAAAGAGTCGACCATAGTCATTCGGGAAGAATTCAGGAAACGTATGGTCGCAAGTACGGTCGCATGTAGTGCGATATAGGGTATCGATCGTACGTCTTACTATGGCATATATTGCGCCCATAGGATCCACCATAGGGTATCGACCATACAATAACAACAAGTATATTTTGAGACCAGATATGATTTTTGACTATCGTAACTTGGTAAACTTGAATCCTAATTTAAATACATTAATTGTTTAGGTTCCCAATAGATTCAAAGTGACTTTCAAAGCTTGGGAGTGGAACAAACATCAATCAAAGGTGAGGGAACAAGACCTAAACTAATTGGATAATAATAAAATATTTTACTTTATTTGTCCAATGAAATGCTTGATTCTATGTTTGTATTCTTGTAATGTGCATTTCACATGTCATCCAATATTTCTGTTATTACTGCTCATGCATATTTATTTTTTGTCTATTTATAACATGATGATGATGATGCTAGGAATAGGCATGTGATTGTGTGTGTGTGTGTTTAGTGTGCTTGGTGAGAATGGAGCATCAGGGGGAGGACGTGACATTGTGGTTCATCCTAGTCAATAGACTCTAGCTCTATCTCTACCCAAGTCTTGTCTACTAACATCATCGTATCATCGTTACCTTAGCAGAACTATTACATCATAGGGCATCATGGGAGGTGGTCTCGGACCATGTGGTCTTTGACTCTGCCGAGGGACTTTAGCTCTATCTCTATGGACGTATTGACAGATGCTGGGGTGAGGCCTTGGATACACTGGATGATATTTATGATTGGTTCGTTGTGAGCCCTGTTTGCAAGCCCTCGCCAATAGGGGCTTACGTGTTGGTATAGGTAGGGCATCAGGGGAAGTGTTGGAAGTGTGTGATCTGGATACTTTTGCTTTATCTCTATTTCATGGTGGGGTAAATGTGGACGACAATGGTATTTGATCCATTGGGTGGGCTTACACACCTGTGTATAGAGGTGTGGTGGCCGCCAATCCTTTCTATAGGACATTACAAAGTCAAAAACCAGACCAAAGATATGAATTGAATGCATGCATATGTTTGTTGCATTGTTTTATTTTTTCACTGAGCTAAGTTGTGAGCTCATCCCATGGTACCATTTTCTTTTAGTTTCTCATGATGCAGGTGATACCATTGAAGACTACATGAAGGTGCAAACATATAGACATGTGGTAGCTATGGTCAAGCAAGCTGTAGAGGACAAATATGATTTTTCAAGCGAATATTTCAATGATGTTTACACCTAGTGTTTAACTTTCGTATTTTGGTAATTGTAATAGTTTGTTATATTTATGTTTTGGTTACATGAAGATAACTAGTTTATTATTTACTTATCATTATAGACACTCAGTTCATTCTAATAAGACTTTTGCTATTTACTTTAATATCTCTGATTGATATGGAATGTGTTTTGAATTGACTTGGTTGGCACAGCCTATACGAGATCCTAGTTTGAACCGTTGGTTCTCATGATTGTTCATCACACCACCGGTTATTCCAGAATTAGAGTGTGACACAGATAATTGGTTAAAAGATAAAGAAGGCACAAATAAAACATCAACTGTAGCTGAAAAAAGATTGATTTTTCCAATTCCTTTAATAGGAACCTTCGCACCATTAGCCATAGTCATAAAACGCCGGTGACCATTGTCATGACAAATATCAGATAAAAAATGCGATGAGCAACACATATGATCAGCAGCCCCCGAATCTATGATAAAAGAATCATTAGTAGAAACGGACAGAGCAAGAGATGCATTACCAGATGCGGAAGTTACAGAATCTACGGTGGAAGTGGGAGTTCCATGTGGCAGCATAAGTTAATGGAGCTGGGCAGCAAGTTGTTCAATCGAGAACTGTGGTGTGGACGAACTAACTTGAGCAGCAATAGGTGTGTCTAATCCTTTATCTTTGGGAGGACACAAGTGAGGACATAAAGACCAACATCTGTCCTTGGTATGACCATCATGATGTTCTGAACCCAGCTCACATACGGCTTTAATGGGCAAACAGCCCAACCCTTAGAACATACTATAGCCCCAGGTGGAGAAGAGCTGACATCGAGGTGCCAAACCTTTCTGTCAATGTGAACTCTTGGGGAAGATCAGCCTATTATCACAACGAAAGGGTGCACAAGAACTACGTCCTTTTCCTCTCCCTCGAGAGGAAGATTGACCTGTACCACGGGTGTTTCCCTCAATAACAACATTACCATTGGCCGAGTGAGTAGAGTTTTCAATGGATTCACTCATTACAAGTTTGGAACTCATTACACGATGAGTTTCCTCTCGTTGAATAGTCGCACATACATTGGTAAATGAGGAAAGAGTAGCACTCATAAGAATCTAACGCTTAAGATCTTCATATTCAGGGTGAATACTTGCCAACAATTAAAAAATGTGATCTTGCTCTTCACGTTGAATGTAAGTATCAATAGATTGAGTAGAGGAGGGCTGTACTGACGTAACTCATCCCACTTTTTCTTTAAGGTGCCAAGAGGTTGGCTGGGAGTTTGTTCAGCATGAGCAATCTCTTAGTACAACTCAAAGATTCGAGAAGAGTTATCAACTTGGCCATACTTGTCCTTAAGGAGTCCCAAAGGATTTTAGACGTCTCTGAGTATGTAAATATTTAATATATTTGTGGTTCCATAGAGTTAAAAAGCCATGACATGACCATATTGTCATTGGCTTCCCAATCAGGGAATTCGGTATCCATAGAGGTAGGAGCCTTGATTTTACCATTAACATAACCAAGCTTGGCATGGCCTCCAAGGGCAACAGTTACTGCCCTTGACCATGAAAAATAATTACAACTAATGATAAGGATAGAGGTGAGATGTGTATTCATCTCATGAGAACCAGAACTAGCTTTACTATTATCAACAGTGATGGAACTAGCCATGATAAACGATTTAAAAGGATAACAAGAGAAAATAACAACTTATCAGAGTATGTAGGCAGCAATCCACAAGGAGAACAAACAAAGTGCCCAAAACAACACCATTAGATCTGCATCTGCTCTGATACCATATTAAAATATGCGTAAAGGAAATAAGAAAGAATATTTACGTGGTTCGAACTTCTACCACAGAAGCCTACTCCACAGTGAGAATTTCTCAAGTTCTTCATGCATCTAGCGGAGGTTTATTATCCTTTAAATAGAGGAAATAATACAAGAAAAACTATCCATAGATAGTAATACAATCTACATAATTTGTACACCAATCAAATAAGCTATCCAACTTTCCTTATATAAGAGATCTTATCACAATCACCTGCCCACCAATCAAATTACCTAGTTTGCATCAATCACACCAATCAGCTTTCCTTCTATAGAAGATCTTATCATGATCATGCTCAATCTAGCTGTGAAGACAAAATAGATATCCACCCATCTCTGATGGACGGTAAATGATTTGGAGTGGCCACCTAGATTAAGGTCTAGGACCTATAAAAATTTAGTATCATCATAAGAAAAGATTTCTATTGACTCATGTGACCCAATATATTGGTTTTGATTTATTAGAGAACAGGTAAGTGTTCAAGGTACAATTTGGGAAGCTGTTAGGCACCTAAAGCTGCCCGATCCAAAAATCGGCCTCCTATGTGATTCTACTTTCCTTAGACTCTATGGTTCTGACTGTTCATGGTCAATGGATGATAACTAGGGCTCATGGAAAATCTTATGCCAAGTTGCTAAGTTCTTCTAACCTAGGGTTTAGCCAAACATGTTTTCAAAAATAAATAAACAAGTAAAATAATATACAGTGCATCGAACCAAAGATGATTCGATGATGGACTGAATTTGAGAAGTCCAAAACATTTTAAATTGCCTACGTATTCCAATCCTGAAAATCAAGTCCATAACGTAGTTCGAATTGAATGTGATTAAGGTTTATGGATATGATTTATGGTTAAGCTTCATTAGATTCAATTGTTCAAGTTGAAGTTTATGCTTGATGATGATTGAGATTGAATCTCGATATAGCCTATGTGGATTGAAGTGAATATGGATATGATATGGGGACCTAAAGATACTAAGGTGTGGTACCATACTCGGAGAGGTCTTCCAAGTTGCCTATGTATTTCAGAGGTCCTAAAAATTAGGTACAACGTAGTTCGTTGTGATGGGTGATGGATAGATATGGATATCCTAAAGAAGACTAAAGAAGGCTAAATTGCGTACAACCCAAGGGGATCAAAGGTACGATTTTAGGACCTAAGGGTGTACAGTCCAAGTGAACCACATGTACAGATTTAGAATCTAAGGGTGTACAGTCCATGTTACACCCCAATTCTGAACTAACTAATGGTGTGATGAACCGTCATGAAAACCAATGGTTCAAATCAGGATCTCGTATAGGCTATGCCAATCATGTTAAACCAACACACATTCCATAGTAATAATCAGAGATATTTGAGTAAATAGCAAAATTTTTATTAATAATGAACTGAAGTCTACATGATAAATAATTAAATGATCCAATTATCTCCAATTAACCAAAACATAATTAATACATATTACAAGTATCAAAATACGAAAGTTAAACACTAAGCATAGCCATGGTGGAAACACTCGCTTGACGAGTCTTGCTCGTCCTCCACAGCTTGCACATCCATAGCCGCTACATGTTCATACATTGGCGTATCCATGTAGTCTTCAACAGTAACACTGCAAGATCAGAAACTAAAAGGAATTTCATGCGTGAGGGTTAGCTCTCCAACTTGAGCTCAGTGAGTAAACAAAACAATGCAACAAACATATGCATCCATTCAATTCATATCTTTAGTCTAGTTTTAAAGTTTACAATATGCTATAGAAAGGATTTGCAGCCACCGCACCTCTATACACGAGTGTGTGAATCCGCCCAATGGATCAAATATCATTTTTTTTGGGTAAATTCAATGGATCAAATATCATTGCCTTCCCACATTCACCCACCATGGAATAGAGATAGAGCTAAAGTGTCCGGATCAAATACCGCCAACACTTCCCCTGATGCCCTACCCATACCAACACATAAAGCCCTATTGGCGAGGGCTTGCAAACTGGGCTCATAATTAATCAATCCTAAATGTCATCCAATATACCCAAGGTCTCACCCTAGCATCCCTCAATACGTCCATAGAGATAGAGCTAAGTCCCCCCGGCAGAGTCAAAGACTACATGGTCTGAGACCACCTCTCCTGATGCCCTGGAGATACGACGATGTCAGTGAACAAGACATGAGTAGAGATAGAGCTAAAGTCTGGTGACCAGGATGAACCACAATATTACGTCCTCCCCCTGATGCTCCATTAGCATCAAGTACACTAACCACAGACACACAATCACATGCATGTTCCTAGCATCATCATCATCATCATGTAAATAGTAGATAAAATTAAATATACATGAATAGTAATAGCAGGAATATTGGATGGCATGTGATATTTACATTACAATTAAGAAACATAGAATCAGGCATAGTATTAGACTCAATAAAAGTAAACAGTTTATTATTAGTCAGTTAGTTTAGGTTCTATTCCCTCACCTACTAGAAATGTTCAATCGTCTCTAAGCTTCTTAACTCACTCTTGAACCTCTTGGAAACCTAAGAAATTTATAAGTTCTAAGTTAGGGTTCAAGCTTATTAATTTATAGTAGTTAATGATCCATACTAGAATCAAACAGACCTCCAGAAGCTTAGTGGTCGTAAGTGTGACTGCTCCTGTGGTCTCAATTTTTGCGACCATAGGATGTGGGGTAGATACGTGTGGTTGTATGTCATGCGACCACACACATGGGACCACACCTTCCCTAGAAACTTCCCGAGGGCATGTGGTCAGATATATGTGCATCGTGTAGTCGATCAAACTGTGACCACATGAGTTTTTGGTCGACCTTTACTTTCAGCCACATCCCCTCATAACTTGATTCCATGGCTAACATTATGATATTTCTTATGATTGTTCTATGGCTTAAAATTCACACTTTTACATAATCCTTCACCTTAATCCATTCTTCGTGGATCTCCTTAGAGTTTTGTTCATGGTCTTAGGATTGAGATCTTACATTGAAACAATATCTCCTCCACAATCTATTCTAGGCATTCAATTAATGTAGGAAATGATTCCATACCTTAAACTTGCTGGAGAATCAAAGCTTTCTTTGCAATTCCTTATCCTAGTTCTCATTTTCTTCCTACTCCTCTCTTTCCCTCTCGTTCAGTTTGGGTTCTAAAAGAGTGAAAGAGACTAAGGAACGTCCTTTATATAGAGGAAAACATCCATATAAAGTCCTACTTTGATTAGGAAAGAGATCACTTAAGTTTTGGAAAGTTTCCAAAACTCAGAGTCGGTTTAGCATCGTGTGGTCGCACGTGGGGTCCAGAATCCATCGACCATACTTCTCAAAACTATGACCACACATCCCAGACTCGAGTGGTCTCAATATTCTGAGGTGTGGTCGACTACACCTGTTTAGGTATACCACACGCTCCTAATTAGATGATTTTGGTTCGAATTACATACCTAGCCTTGTGGTTTCTTTATACAATTAGTTCACTTGAGCCGATTATGATGGGAAGATTGATCACGACACGAGAACGTAAGGTTAGACCTAGTTCGTGGCGTACGGGTCTGACAACTCCACCACCCTTAAAAGAAATTTTGTCCTCAAAATTTATATGTACAGATCTTATAATCCAAGTAAACCACAAGTACAGATTTGAGTGAACCTAAAGGATGTACAGTTCTAGTGAACCACAGGTACAAATTCGAGTGAACCTAAGGGGTGTACAGTCCGAGTGAACCATAAGTACAGATTCGAGAGAACCTAAAGGGTGTACAGTTCGAGTGAACCACAGGTACAGATTCGAGAGAACCTAAGGGGTGTACAGTTGGAGTAAACTACAGGTACAGATTCAAGAGAACCTAAAGGGTGTACAGTTGGAGTGAACCACATGTACAGATTCGAGTGAACCTAAAGGGTCTACAGTTTGAGTAAACCATAGGTACAGATTCAAGAGAACCTAAAGTGTGTACAGTTCGAGTGAACCACAGGTACAGTTTGAGCGAACCAAAAGAGTGCACAGTTCGAGTGAACCACAGGTATAGGATAAGTGCGTATAATCTGAGAGAACCACAAGTACAACTTAGAATAGAGGTTGTGGAACCGTGTTTGGGAATCTCTCCAAACTGCCTACGTATCTTAGGGTGCTACCCTAAGAATCAGGATCCGTGTAGTTCAGAAGATTCAATCATTGATGTTCTTCTTTCAAGATCAGGGTGTGGAGCCTAAATGCTCAATGATTCGTTTCACTTCACACCTATCTAGTTCTCTGTACCCCAGGGGAGATGAACTGAGGGGTAGGGATCGTCCTAAAGCTACCCTTGACCTAAAATCCTAATTTGACATTTGTTGGGCTGGGCTTCATATATCTTGATTAAAATTTATCATTTTCATTCTTACCCTTCCCGTGAATGTGGGTGCCTACATGTACGTCCCCACACCTTATATGTCTTCTAGGTGTATAGATATGGCAGTTCGACCAGGGTGTTGCAGAAATTAAGTTATTGTCAATAATAAATATCATTCAAATATGGCAAGTAACAACATATATCATCTCAAGTATAGCAATAAAGCATGTGAATCAATATAGTAGCAAACATATAAGAGCATTGATCAAGTATCGATCATCAACAATGTGACCAAGATTATATTTGATTGATTACTCAGATTTGATGTAATCGATCATCATCAATGTGATCAAGATCAAATTTGATCGATGCTTCAAATTCACTTAAAACATTCATGAGGTCAATCCAACCGTTCAAATCACTCATGATGGTAATCCAATCGTTCAAATCATTCTAATCACTCACAATAAATATCCAACGACTCATATCACTCCAAATGATAATCTATCCATTTAAATTCCTCTAAATCATTCATAATCAAGATCTAACAGTGCATATTACAGTAAAATCATAATCCAACCGTTTATATTCATTTACATCAATCATCAAGATAATCCGATGGTCCAGATTCATTTATATCACTCATGACATGATGTCAATCCAATGGTTCAGATTCAAATAAGATGCTCATGATCGAGATCTAATGGTCTATATTTCATATCACTTATGATCAATGGCTAGATTCATTTCATTATAAGATTCAAATCAAAATTAAGCATTCAATGGCTCACAATTAATATTCTCTCATGATCCAAATAAAAATCAATCTTCCAATGGCTTAAAATTAATCATATTAGAAACTCTAGATCAATGGCTAGATTTTAATCATATCAAATTTCAAGATCAATAGCCAAGATTTAATCATATAAAAATTCAACATCACATGGCCATATTTTTAATCACATTGAATTCAATCATCAATTGTCTAGATTTCATTCACATTAAAATTTTAAATCAAAGGCCATGATTTATTCACTTTAAATTCAAGATCAATGGCCATAATCCAATCTCATCAAATTCAAAGATCAATGGTGTAATTTTATTTATCATTCCAAGATCAGATCAATCAATTTCATCAAAATTCCACATATGATGGGATCAATTTCAATTTCATCAAAATTCCATATATGATCGGATCAATTTCATCATATTTCCACACAATTGGATCAAATCCACAATCGGATCAATTCATCATATTTCCACACAATTGGATCAAATCCACAGTCCGATCAATTTCATCATATTTTCACAATCGAATCAATTTCATCAAAATTCTATATATGATCGGATCAATTTCATCACATAAAATTACAGTCGTGATCGGATCAATTTCATCACATAAAATTTCATTCATGATTGGATTAATTTCATCACATAAAACTCATTCATGATCGGATCAATTTCATCACATTAAAATTTCATTCATGATCGGATCAATCACAAATACATACCAAATTTAATCATCACATAGAGTTCAAAATCATGCTAGAAATTAATCACATAAGAAAATTCATGATCAAGGATTGATTGGCATCACATAATAAAATTCATAATCAAGGAACTGTGATCACAGGGTGTTGCAGTCCATGGGCTTGCATAGGTGGGTCGTTTGCTGTAGGCATGAGGTGCACATGTGTTGATGAAAGTGTGATGGCTGGGTAGGTGTGTTTCAATGGATTTTCTTGATGGAACTTGGCTGAAGGACAGGTGGATCAGTGGTGATAGATGGTGGTCGGTGGATGCATGGGCAGCAAGTGTAAAGGAGGAGAGTGGTGGGGATGCAGATGCGGCGGCAACTCAGGTTCAGCAAGGGAATCGGGTTGGTGTGGACAATGGTTCAGGAATTCTGGTAGTGATAATGAGGAGGAGATGGGAGTGAGAGGGGGTGCAGGTGGTGAGGTGGTTCTCACGGCTGGGTTAGCAAGGAACAGGTGTTAGAAAATTAAAATAATGAGGGGCTAGACTTACCTGGCTCCCTCTCTCCTTCCTTTTCTTCAACTTCACTTCATGTTTCTTCTGCTCTTCTCCCTGTTGACCGAGCCATTTCTCTCTCTTCTTCATCATCTCATCTTCTATTCTATCTCTCTCTGTCCTGCTTCCTCCGGTCTCCCTATTTTCCTCTCCCTCAATATCAGATGTTTTCATCCTCTCTTAATCTCCTTCTTTCTTCCATATTTTCTCCCTCTTCTCTCTCCTCAAATTTTTCTTCCTCTCTCTCTCCTCCGAATTTCTGAGTTTTTTTTTCTCTTTTTCAGTTTTTTTTCTCTTAACTTCTCTTAATCCTTTTTTCTATTCTCTCTCTTCTTCTCAGATCTGACCAGCTGCTCTCCCCCTCCTTCTTTCCATTCTTGCTTCTTTCTTAACATCGAAGGCCATCGGCCAGTTCACTCTCTTTCCTAATATCGGCCAGCATCGAATCTCCTCCTCTCATTCTTTTTAATTATTTATTTTCTTCTTTCCAAAAATCCTTCCCACCGAATCTTCTGTCTCTCTCTGATTTCATCCCTATTGGATCTCTGCCCTATACTTTCCAGAGAAACCACATAGCCAGCCTGCCTATTTCACTCTCTTTCTCTAATTATCTTCCTATCTCACCGATCATATCCTTTCCAAACAATCCCTTTCAAAATCATTCTTCAATCCCCTTAGATTCTTTTTTCTATTTTTTGTTTTCTTTCCATCTCCTTGTCTTTCTCGAGTTCCAACTTATTTCTTTTCTTATTCTTTCCTAATCTTCTCCAATTGGCCGACCTTTCATTCATCTTCCGAGCTAGCCGAATCCTTCCCCCTACTATTCTATCTTCTATATATATATATATATATATATATAATATATATATATATACACGCTATGCACATGGGTGAATCGATTTGGTCTAGACTGGTCTGGTTTGAGTTGGGCCGGGTTCAGACTGATTTGGGTTGACCGGGTTAGATTGGATTGACTTGGATTGAGTTGAGTTGACTGGGTTTTCTCTCTCTTTCATTTTATGGGCCATTTTCGCTGTCATTCTGCATGGAATCTTTTGACAACCTCTACACTAAATTTTCCATGTTCAGTTTGTAGAGCACCAAAAATGAAGAATACTGGAGGTTGAATCACCTCATTTGGACTTAAAATGACCAACTTATGAATTTCTGAAGTTAAAACAGACCAATTTACGATATTCGGCTAGCAACTTTGCATGGGATGCGTCGGAGACTTCTGCCTCAAATTCTCCACATTCACTTTATAGAGCACTAAAACTGAGGAATAATGGCACTGGAATCACCTCATTTGGACGTAGGATGAGCAAGATATGAAAAGATGAAGTTTAAATAATTAAATTTATGATAATTTGCATGCAAGCCCTTGGATGATTATTATTAATTTTCAAAAAATACCCTTACTCTTATTTCTAGACTAAAATCTCCATATCTTCTCCATTTGGCATCAGAATTAAGCTATTGTAGTCTCATTTCAAAGATATTTCCAAGACCTATGCATATATGCAGGTTGCAGCCCATGTCCTTACTGTGGGCCCACCAAAAACCTCCTCAAAGTTGCAGTAAAAAATTTAAACCTTGCATTGGGATTCACCAATTTGCCGTATGGTTTCACTTAAGATTCTGGACACTGGGGATCATCTCAGTTATTCATAAAACATTATAGAGAGCATGCCAGGGCTAATCGACTATCATTTTTTAGAGAGTTTTACTCGCCTTCCCTGTATTTTTCAAACTTTCTCTCATATCTCTTACTTTGTGGCCTACACTCCAGTAAGACTTTGTTCAGCTGGGGATGGCAAAAATGGGGTGCTTACACTAGCATGATCCTTATCTAGTCAACACAAGTGTTTTTCGATGGTACTTAGAAAAAGTTTTAGCCCAAACCTTATTAGAATCAGCACGGAATCTCGTCCCGTTCTATTATTTCTGCTTCAAGCGCATCAATATAACCTGCAACACATGAATTGCATTCATTTGCATCATACTGATAACCTCCAGCCCACTCATACCATAATTATATCTGATGCAGCTTAGATTTCGACTAGAAAAATGGTCCTCAAGATGAATTGGATCGTCTAGATCAATAGTAACATCGTTGAATTTCTCCAACAATTCTTCTACACAATTAACAGTTTGCTTGAAGGATTCTAACAACATATCCAATTCAAACATGTCATCTTCGCAACTAAACAAGATTATTCTATAATTTTTCCTTTCTTTTTCCAAAGGATCAACTTTAGTTTTAAATAAAACTTTGAACTCCTCCAGCAAATCAGGGTGATCACGAAAAAAGGACATGGAAGCCATCTCTCTGTAAACATCAGAGTTGGATTTTGATTCATTTTCAAAACAGTACTTGTCTAGAATCATCAAGAACGTTCTGTACATAGAATCATCTTTAGTATGAACCAGACGCTCTTTGAGTTGTTCAAAAAATTCGTGACTTCTCTGTACTCATCGGGAAGAAGGGCCATGAAGCCTTCCATTAGGCCTGTATCTTCTTTCAATAATTGTCTCATCCTCGATATGAGACCTGCAAAATTGATTCTATGGATTCTAAAATCATTCATGGCTTCAAGGAACACAAGGTGTCTATTGTCTCCGAGTTTGAGATGCAATGATTTGACATAGGCTTCGATGTCATTGGCAATTTTTCCTCTCTGATGACGATCAAGAAGAGCTCCTTTGTGTGCTATGCCCAGTTGAGCTTCGTCTTCTCTAATCCTTTTCATCCCTGAAAAATTTGTAGAAATACAGAATAGCAATGAAGAGAGAGCTGATGAACCATTGAGGTTTCAAATCGATTTGTCTTACAAGTCTGTGGAAAGCAAGACAGCGATAGAAATTGAAATGAGAGCTGACGAACCTTTGGGGTTTTAAAAATACTTCTCTTCCAAGTCTCTCAAAAGTGGAAGGTAGAATCCTCCTCAATCTTTGATTCTCTCTTGCGGTACTTTCATACACCCATTCTCCATTTTGATGCGTTTTAGATTTTGAAGTCCATAATTTTTTTAATTAAGTGAGTTTGAAGTCCATAGTTAATAAATTCTTACTGAAAAAAAAATTCCATACGGATAAACATCGATAGATACCCCTTTTTTTTTTCTGAAATATTTCATATACACCCCCAATAAGAATTGCTAACATCATCTACCACCCACAAGTTTGCAAAACATCATCTACTGCCCAAAATCTTTGCATTGTTAATCAAATAAGCCCACTCCGTCCAAAGATTCTCGTTAATTGCTGATGTCAGTTGAAATGGAATCGTTGATGGACAATATTACCCTTTGAGCCATGTTAAAAGATGATTTTACCCTTTCCAATTACCACATCTTCCTCTTTGTCATATTGATTTCCTATAGTTTCTTTTTTTTTTTTCTGTAAACTTACAGGGCATGTAATTACAAAAGGTTTTGAACACTTTAGCATTAGTGGTGGAACATCAATGAGATTTTTGTTTCTTTTTTTTTTGCTTTTGATCAAATTAATATTACAGAGTTATTAGTGATTGGATTTGTTCATCAAGAATCAGAGACCTTCATCCTCTTTCGTCCCCTTCGTCCTTTCTCTCTTTCTCATCCTCTACCTCCTCCCTTCTGCCATCGCCTTGCTTTTGGGCCTCTCCTGAACTTGAACTAGGCATTACTTCTTCAAACATGTAATTGTGGATTCCAAGGTCTATACAGAAGGAGAGATAGAGAACTGAGGAGATTTGCCATTGAATGTGGATGATTCGGAGAATGAACACGGTAACAGATCGAGTTTCAGGACATACCATCACCGAAGATGAACACAATAATATATCAGGCACTGGAAAAGAAGCTACATCAGATTCGAACTTACCATTACCAGAGATGTGATCAAAAAATCCTCGGTCACGGGACCAACTTTAGTCTTTAGTTTCTTCTGAAAATTATATTTTGTCGTTTCCAATTGTTGAGAATTTTATCTATTGAAACTGGATCCATTGTTCTTTACTGTTCCTTAACACGTTGCCTTTAAAAAAGTCTCTCAAACATGTAAATTGGTTTTTTTATGAGTTTTATTGAACTGTCAAAATATTTTTTCCATTTATCCAAAAGAATAAAGCTTTTGAAGCCTATTGAATTAAGAAATCTAGCTTGCTGTTATCATCTTGCACCTTAGCAAAACATCAATACATAGTGTTGGAACCTTGGCCAAGTTGAGCAGTTGAGAGCAACCTTGTGTGTGTTGTCATTGTTGGCAACCTTGGCGACCTCTACACAGTTGGCAAAGTGATATGGAGGAGAGAGAATATCAGTAGACAGAGTAGACAGTTAGTAGGCATGGTTAGACAGTCAGAAGCCTGTATGAAAGCCAATGCACAGCTCTATGTGCTTGCAGTTCAGTGAAAGAAGACAGAGAAAGCAGATAGAGAGAAAAAAGGAGAGATAAAGGAGGAGAGAGAAATAAGAGAGAGAAATAGGAGAGAGAAAATAGAGAGAGAAAGGAAGAGGGAGAGTAGTGGGGAGCAGGTGTGTCCCACCTCAGGTGGCCAGCCACCTTGGCAGCCAGAGCCCTATTAGACAGCCAACCAGGCAGCCCAGGTAGCAAAGCAGGGCCATGCCATGTGCACAACAAAGCAGCTGTGCGCACAGCATAGCACCCGCACACACAGCAAGGCAACAACTAGCATGCAGGGCAGCAGCACCATTGCCAGCCTCCAACAGGCTTGCAAGCCCGTAGGCCCGCAAGGCCAGACCAGTGTACCCTGGCGCACACTAGGTGTTTGTCATAATGCGAGGAGAGAGAGAAAAGCTTCTTAGATTAATAAGGGCAGTTTGGTAAATGACAAAGTGTGGAAATTTGAGATGGTCGATCGAGATCAAACCACGTCTTCATAATTCCAATCCAGCGGCATGAAAAAAGGGGGGATCCAGTGGTACGCAGACATCGCGTTAGATGCTCTCACGCGAGTTGTGATTGGTTGGTTGCAGTTTAGCAAAATGGATTGCGCCTCAGTATATTTATTTGGTGAGTCAATGCATCGTGCGTACATAGAGGTTTTGCACGGATCCTGATCCAGTGGCTAGGATCTCCGACGATCACGCGTGAAGGATGGTGCAGATCCAACGGCCACGACGTAATCCCGCTTTTGACTGACTGATCCAACGATCATCGAAGATTGATTCTGTCTTTGCCAATCAGCTCTCGACAATAATGTATGGTATGTCAGTGGAGGTGGCACTAGTATGTATCGCGACGCACTGAATCAGAGTCAAAGATTCTATTTGTAATTATCTCATTGGCTGAACATTGATCAGTCATATCTTGGCCTTCTGAGCTCCGATCGAGGCGATTCAAAGTCCCACGAACTCCTCTCTTCCAACTAAATCAACTTGCAACAAAAAAATAGAGTTTTGGTGAGAGTTATGGGTGGGTTTGTGAGGAAGAAGGGTTTTGGAGCTCTCTTGTGAGTACAAATCATCTCCACTCACCTCTATTGGACATTAATGGCCATCTGAAGTTTGAAAGAGGGAGTGTGAGAATGTTGTGAGAGTTTGATGTGGCTGGGGTTTTGTGAGAAGAGTTGGGAGAGTGACAAACTCCCACATACGTTGAAGAAGTTCACCTACCACCACTGAGAAGCTTGGGAAGATCATTTGGTGAGCACCACTCACGCCGTGATTACGCTGGGAAGGTAATCACTCACACAAGCCCTTTTTATTCATACCAATGCGATATGGAAAGGGTTTTTAATCTCTATTTGGTAAATACTTTGTAACTTGTCAAGTTGGGGGCTTGACAGGAATGAGGGTTGTTGCCTAGGACTCAGTTACAGCTGAGAATGTGGTCGGTGTTGTAGCATCTGGGTTGTAGGTGCAACCATAGCATTAAAGTAGCATATTGGGTATAAAACGAAACCCTGGTTAGGGTATTGTGTCACACCCCAATTCTGCACTATTCAGAATGGTGTGATGAACCGCTAATAAACCAACGGTTCAGCCAGGATCTCGAATAGGCTGTGTCCGTTTGCTTAAACCATACACATCCACAACAATAATCAGAATAAATACACAATAGCGAAAGTCTTTATACTAATGAACTGAGAGTCTAACAATTATAAAATAATAAATTATCCAATTATTCTCCATTGATTAAGACATAAAATAAAATATTTAATTAATTACATCGTCTTTATAAATTGAATAACATTCTAATTGAAAACACAAGAGTTGCATTCGCATGACGAATCATGTGACTGCACCATAACTTCAGCGTCCATCGCTGCTACATGTCCATACATAGGAGCATTCATATAGTCTTCAACCGTGGTACCTGCATCATCAACTAAAAGCATTTGACGTCGAAAGGGTGAGCACACATCATGGCTCAGTGAGAAAACAAAACAATGCAACAAACATATGCATGCATTCAATTCAGATCTTTGGTCTGGTTCATAAGTTTGCAATGTGCTATAGAAAAGATAGGTGGCCGTCGCACCTTTATACACGAATGTGTGGAACCGCCCAACGGATCAAACACCATTGCCGCCTCTACATGCACCCACCATGGAATAGAGATAGAGCTAAAGTGTCCAGATCAAACACTGCATAATACTTCCCCTGATGCCCTACCATACCAACACGTAAGTCCTTGCTGGTGAGGGCTTGAAAACTGGGCTCGCAACTAACCAATCCTAATGTCAAACAGTGTATCCAAGGCCTTACCCCAACATCCCTCAATACATTCATAGAAATAGAGCTAAGGCCCCCCGAAAGAGTCAGAGATTACACGGTCCGAGACCACCTCCCCTAATGCCCTACGACGTAATAGTTCTACTAAGGTAATGGCGATACGATGATGTTAGTGGACAAGACTTGAGTAGAGATAGAGCTAAAGTGTCTAGATCAAACACTGCATAACACTTCCCCTAATGCCCCATTCGCATCAAGTACACTAACCACACACAAACATTCACATGACTATTCCTAGCATCATCATCATCATCATGTTATAAATAAACAGAATTAAATATGCATGAACAATATTAGTAGGAATATTGGATGACATGTGATATGCACATTACAATCATACAATCATGGAATCATTCATGGTGTTGGACTCAATAAACAAAACAGTTTATTATTAGCCAATTAGTTTAGGTCTTGTTCCCTCACCTTTGATTGAATGTAGATCCTCGTTCAAGCTTTATAAATCACCTTTAAATCACTAGAAAGGCCTAACAAGTCGATAGATTTTAATTAGGATTAATTCAAACAAAGTTAAACTAGCTGAAATCATAGGGTCGCAGGTAGGGTAGCACTTAGGGTCAGTTACCAATCGACCCTAGGGTGTAGGGTCGGACGTGGGGTCGATTATCAATCGATCCTACGTGCGACCACACCCTCCCTGGGACTTCCCGAGGGCATGTGATCGATCCTGTGGTCTCGTAGGTTCATTCTAAGATTGTTCTATGGCTCATAACTATGATTTTTACACACTTTCCATTGCCTATGATGATTACTTCCATGGATTCCTTTGAAACTCATCCATGGATAGATGATTTGGGTTTTTCCTAATCCTAACTTCTTCATATTCCATTCTAGGCTCTTAATTTATAAAGGGAATTAGACTCATACATGAAGTTGGCTGAGATTCAGAGGTTCCTCTGAAATTCCTCTTCTTCCTTAGTCTTTTCTTCAATTTTCCTTATCTTCTTCTATTCCTTCTCCTTCTCTTTCCCTCACTTTCAATTAGGGTTCTAAAAAGAGTGAAAGAGGCTAAGGAACGTCCTATTTATAGAGGAAAACTCTCCAAAAATAAGTCCCATCGAGTTCAGGAAAGAACCCCTTGAAATTAGGAAAGTTTCCTAATTTACGGTTTCTATCTGTCATTGTAGGGTCGCAGGATCCGTTGACCCTACGTTTTTCTAGTCATGCGACCCTATGATTAGAAATTCATAGGTTGGACTTCTGTTAAGGTGGGTCGACCCTACCTGTTTAGGCATGCGACCCTACCCTCATATTTATTATTTTTGGGTCAAACTCATACCTGGTCTTGTGATTTCGTTCACGCACTTGGTCCACTTGGCTCGACCAATATAGGTAGACCTGGTACAAGATGATAAGAACGGTTAGATTGATACGGGTCTTACATATTTTCCCATGGAATAGTCATCACAGTGTGTGATAGGTGAACCATGTTACATACTGTGTTATGTAGATGTGCTTCTTTATGTTGTGCATGTGAAGTACGTGGGTTGCAGGTCTGGGTGTACACACTTGGTAGGCCAAGCCTCCGGTATGGATACCTATAGGCATGTGGCATGATGTGTTACACGAAATATGTTAAGAGGGCAAATGTATGAATGGCCACATAAGTCAGCTCAAGGCAGGAAAGCGTTAACAGACAACTCTTGGCAGCAGTGTGTGTTTTTGATTGGGCAGACTTCACAAAGTTGGAAAGGATTTTAGTGGTCACTAATTCACCCCCCCTCTCAGTGCCAACCTGGGAATCACACATTGAAACTGGCAAATCATGTAAGGTAGATCTATTTTATTACTTTATTTAAAAGAAAAAAATCCTACAAATTATGTAATTGAAAACCCTAATTGGTCAACCACTTCTTCTGAAAAAGAAAGAAAAATCAAAAGAAAGTGGGAGCCTACCGAAGGTAATTTTAGTTAAATTTTGTATATATAAAATAGAATGCCGGCAGTAGAGATTGAAACTCCGACAAGGGCTCCAGGGATTCTAGATGGGCCGTTGTTTACATCACAGAGAGTGAACTCACTGTCATACAAACGGATCTCAATACCGCGAGGGAAGTGCTACCCTATTAATCACGGATGTGGAGTCCACTTCCCAACGCCAAATGTTTGAACTCTCGAGCTTAACATTCGAACACTCCATGGAAACTTTCGGCCCATTATTCGGCGATGAGGCCGTGGAACTAAAATTAATCAGTCCCAAATATGGGTGTTCTACTCCTCCCTCTTTCCTCAAGATCAAAACCGATTAGCTTTTTTTCCCAATGGTCAAAGTAGTCATTCAACTTAATTTTTAAATTTTTAAATTTTTAATATGAAGGGTAAAACAGTATATCAACAATTTAAGTGAGTTCTGTCAGTTAAGTGGGTGTGGTTGATGTTTTTGCAAACTTGTGGGTGGTAAATGATGTTAGAAGTTCTTATGGGGTGTATATGAAATTTTTCCACTTTTTTTTTTTTTTTTTTTAAATCAGGCTCAATAATATGATAGAGGTGATAGCGGGGCCGGTCCGGGCCAGTTTCGGTCTGGGCCAAATCGGTGTAGAGCTTTATAGGCCCTGACTGTAATAAATCCGTTAAGAGGTTCAGGCTGGGTGGGCTGTCCTCTGCACATTAACTAACGGGTTAGTCTGGGTTTAGGTTTATTAATGGGCTTAGCTTATCGGGTTATTATCGGGCTGGTCGGTCCAGTTCAAGTTGAAAGCCTAGTAAGAAACCTGTTAAGGTCATCTGGAAGGCAGAAGTAGTTTAGCTAGGATTTAATATTTGGTTTAAATTGGTTTGGTTTGGGCCAATATCGGATCAGGGCACATCGGTCCACTTTTTTGGGCTGGTTTCGAGCTATCCCAGACCAGACTGGGACCAGTGGGATATGTCATACCTCAACCCAAAACATGTCTGATAACTATTCTGTCTGGGTCGATTTTGGGTTAATTCGTTGGCTCCGTCTAGACTACCGTTTCGGTCCCAAAATTGACACCCCTAATAATACAATACTAGTTATATATATATATATAGGGGAAATGTTATTGTGTGTGTATGTGGGGGGGCGGGGGGGGGATATATACTCAAGCCTAGAATAGCATAGATCATAGAATGTGATTCGGGTAGACATATCATTTGAAATAAGCTGAAGAAAATTATCTTTAAAAATTGTTTAAATGGTGCCCAAAACAAAATGAAAGCCTGGAAAGCGTCGCTCTTCAATGCTGATAAGAATCAGTGGCTCTCTCCTCAAATTTTGTTGGTTCACACTTCAAACTTCCCTCATCTCATCATAGCTTGATCTGAAAAAACTATTGCTAACTTTTATTGGAACAACGGCAATAAAAAGAACAAAAATTTCACCTACATCCTCTGTAGTTTGGCTTAATCACACATCCACCTTTTTTTGCAATAATATCATTAACACCCCTTGAAGACACCAAACGTTAATTAGACTGATAGAATGGTTAAAAATATATTTTTTCCCCTAACACCATTCCCATTGATTATTATATTTCCCCTATTTATAGCTGAAGATCACTGATGACCTAGAAGAAGGGGATTCGTGGTGGTGGAAAGCAAAATCAAAACTGAATAATGCTTGCATCGGAATGAGTTTTTGTCAAATAAAACACCAGCAAATTGACTTCATAAGCCAGCTCAAGCAGAGATGCACCAGATGGCTAGCTGCACATTTGATCACAGACAACTTAGTGGACGTGCTTCAGTTGGCAAGGCTCTGCGACAGCCAGATCTTAAAAGTTAAATGCATGAAGCTACTCTACAACGACTTCAAGGCTGTCAAGAAGACTGAAGGCTGGAAGTTCTTGCAAAATCACGACCCCTGGCTTGAGCTTGAGATCCTTCAATTCCTCGTCGATGCCGAATCGGTGAGTAACAACGAATTCAAATCAATGATTTCAATTCCTTCGATAGTGTACATCAATTACTTGGTGATCACGAACTAATGAACGATGAAATTGAAACTTGAAGAGGAAAAAGCGGAGGAGCAGGGAGAGGGAAGCGCAAAGTCTATATTTGCAGCTAAGAAAAATGATGGAATGCCTAGAGCACATTTGCACGGAGACATGGGATTTGAAAAAAAAAAAGATGGATTAAAAAGATAATGAACAGAAAAAAAAGGGGGGGGGGAATTTACTTAGACACCCACTTGACAATTGGTTTACCACACAGAACTACCCTATGTCTTTTGGACTTACAGTCCACTACCTTTTTTTTTTTTGGGGTAAATGAGTCCACTACCTTATTGCTAACGGTGTTAACTTAAAATTTGGATAGACAAAAATACCCTTCTTCTCCTTTATTGGGTTAGCTTTCATCTTCCTTGGTACTCCAGAAGGTACCTTGTGCTATTGAGTGTGCATCTCAGGATAAAGGCTTGGGTCTAAGTTGATGGTAATTCTCTTAAGAAAGGAAGATAACTTGGTATACGATGAACTTGGTTTCTCGATCAAATTGGAAGGGTCTGGGTCAACCCCGTCTTCCAATATCCTCCCAATTATCTTAAGCGATCAAGAAGACGGTTCAAAGTTCTATTTCTCATGGATTGTGCAGTTTTGATTTGCAAAAGTGTAATTGCAAACATAAATTCGAAGAATCTTTTGAATACATGGGGATTTTTAAGAGATTCCTATATATCAAGCTATTTTCTTGCAAGAACAGCATCCACCCTTGCCTCAAAAATAAGTAGCATGTTGTATAGAGCAGACTCAGGTAGAAGGGCTGCCACACAATCAGGAATCTGCTTTTCATCAGTTTAAGTTTAGGGCCGCCACGCGATCAGGAATTTACTTTTGTAAAAGGGCTGCTAAAGATGCCCCTCATTGCGACACCGCTCCCAAACCCTTAATTTACAAATCACCATAACCACCATCAACCACCATCCATTCTTCGCTTCCTTCGACAGCAAATAAACTAGTGTTCTCATGGCCTTAATCGTGGAAATCCTCATAGTTCTCGGCACCTCATTGATGACCACATCGAACTTCATCTACTCCTCACAACAGCTGCTCCCCCTATAGTTCCCTCACCAGTAATGTTTAGTGTCCTTTTGTATCAAGCACCCCAATCAAAGTCTGGAATACATCCATGGCAACACCCACCAAGAAAATATCCATGGAGGCACCCTGTGCCATCGATTGTGCATCTCAAGATAAAAGCTTGGGTCTAAGTTGATGGCAATTCCCATAAAAAAAGGAAGATAACTTGGAATACGATGAGCTTGGTTTCTGTATACAGCTTCAGGATAGTTTTGTTGTAAGACCCGCACTCCACTAACCCAGTTTAATCGTGTCGTGCCAAGTCTTCCCATCATCCCTGGACCAAGTGGACCAAGCGTGTGAAGATCACAAACCAGGTATAAAAATCGACTCAACTCCCAAAACTGTATGCATATGGTCAGATACCTATATAGGTATGGTCGACCATATGGTAAGAATGGATATCACAGTTCCAGAACCCCACGATCGATGATTTCAACCCTACGGTTGATGGGTTCTGTGACCGTAGCCATCGACCGTGAGACCTCAGGTCAGACTCTGAGTTTTGGAAACTTTTCTAAACTAAGGGATTTCTTTCCTAATTGAAAGAGGACTCTATATGGAGAGTTTTTCTCTATATAAAGGATGTCCCTCAATCCTTTTTCACTCTTTTAGAACATTAGTAAACCCTAGAGAAAGAAAAGGGAAGAGAAGGAAGAGAATGAGAAGAATAAAAGGCTAATGAGAGAATTTTGCTGAGAAGAGATTGGCTCTATCATAGGCAAAGGTATGAATCTAATCCCTGGAGATGTAAACTTTATGGAATAAGACTTTTATGGAAGATAGGAAATATCAACCTATTATGATCCATGTGATTTCCTTGAGAAAATCCCAAGGAGAACCAAGAGGAGTGAGTTTAACGATTAGGGTTGATAAGAAACTACTAATGATGGCCAAAGGATGACCTTAGAATAAATCCAATAGAAGATCAGAGGACTTGACCCAGGAAGAACTCGAATTGCATGTAGTCTGTGACCAGAAATCCCAAAGTCACAGCTATAGTTGACCATAGCATGACCAGCCTGATCAGAGAATCGACCATTGGTATTCTTGGAAGATTCAGGAATCATATGGTCGTAGCTACGGTCCCACCATATGTGACCATAGGGCATCGACCATAAGCAGTAAGGTCGATACAGTATGAGACCATTGGACCAATCAGATACCTATCAGTGTTCTGTTTCGATTTTTTACTACAGTAACATGTTACATATGAACCCTAACTTAAATTCATATAATTTTAGGTTGTTAAATTGATTAAAAGAGAATTGCAAGGCTTGGAAGGAGATTGAGTATTGCTAACAGGTGAGCGAACAAGACCTAAACTAATTGGTTAATAACAAATTGTTTACTTTTATTGAGTCCAATGCCATGATTGATTCTATGCGTATATGCTTGTAATGTGCATCTCACATGTCATCCAATATTTCTGCTATTACTGATCATGCATATTTAATTCTATTTATTATAACATGATGATGATGATGATGCTAGGAATAGGCATGTGATTGTATGTGTGTGGTTGGTTTGTTGGATGCGAGTGGAGCATCAGGGGGAGGACGTGGCATGGTGGTCTCTAACCTCATCACCAAACTCTAGCTCTATCTCTACTCAAGTCTTAACCACTGACATCGTCGTATCACCATTACCTTAGCAGAACTATTACGTCGTAGGGCATCAGGGGAGGTGGTCTCGGACCGTGTAGTCTTTGACTCTGCCGGGGGCCTTAGCTCTATCTCTATGGACGTATTGAGGGATGCTAAGGTGAGGCCTTGGATACACTGTTTGGCATTAGGATTGGTTAATTGCGAGCCCAGTTTACAAGCCCTTGCCAGCAGAGGCTTACGTGTTGGTATGGATAGGGCATTAGGGGAACTATTGTTGGTGTATGATCCAGACACTGCATGTGGGACGACAATGGTGTTTGATCCATTGGATGGACTCACACACTAGTATATAGAGGTGCGGGGGGCCACCAAACCTTTCTATAGTACATTGCAAACTTAAAAACCAGACCAAATATATGAATTGAATGCATGCATATGTTTGTTGCATTGTTTTGTTTGCTCACTGAGCCGTGATGTGTGTTCACCCTTTCGATGTCGAATATTTTTAGTTGATGATGCAGGTCCTAATGTTGAAGAATATATGAATGCGTCGACGTATGGTCATGTTATTACCATGGACGTAGAAGCTGTTGGAGATGCGCATGATTCATCATGCGAGTGCAACCAGTGCATTTTTTATTAGTTTGATTATAATTTGAACATCGGACATGTAATGGATTAATTATTTTTATGTCTTGAGTTTTGGAGATAATTGAATTAATTAGACACTCAGTTCCTTATCTGTAAGACTTTCGCTTATTTGTTTATTACCTCTGATTATTACTCTGGAATGTGTGTGTGTGATTTGATATGGTGGATGCGACCTATGCGAGATCCTAGCTGAACCGTTGGTTCTTTGGCGATTTATCACACCATTCCAGTTAGACTAGAATTAGGGTGTGACAACTTAGTATCGGAGCTCTCCCAGGTTCTATCCATTGACTTAACTACTTCCACATGAGTAATGAACTGAGTTAGAATAAAATTAAAATTGTAAAAAGAACACACCATAAGCACCATATTGTTTGAGACATAAACAGAGGGAAAAATGCACCTATGTAAAGGAGAAAACAATATATACATATATGCCAAATAAAAATAAGAAAACTATACATTCAAATCAAAGTACAGTCTAAAAGCCGGATAGTTACTCTATAATATAAATGGCAATCATGGAGCTGGGCGTATTGGAGGAGGAGGTGTCTCACGGTCTCTATCATAGTCCTTAGCATACACTCTCCAAACCAAGCTACCTGAGTCTAGGTCACTCAGAGACTAGCCACCAGATCTACTACCCGCTGGTCTGTAGCACCCTGAGCCTCACAAATCTCACGTAGTAGTACCATCATGTCATCTGATGGTGGACGTGAAGGGCCAGTTGAGTGAAAAGTTCGAGAAGGACTGGCGCTAGTAGAATGTTGTGGTGATGAGGAGGTATGGCATCCACATCCATGTGCATCCTATCATCATCCTCCTCATCATCACTCTCGTATACCTCTGTTGCTGCCGCCTCTGCATCTGCTACAGCTACCCGAGTGAGAGGACGTCGAGAGGACGTCTCATAGCATTTCTCTCGTCATCACTGACCTATATATCTCTCATGCCCATCCTATTGATGGCCTCCCAATTAAGGTCAGCTGAGAAGGTGTCCTCAAAATCCTCTCATCCTCCAGGTTCACCTGTAGACGCGCGAGCAAGGTGGAGATCAGCCGTCCATAGGGCAAGTTACCTCTCGAGTCAAGTAACGTAACTTTGTGCATAATCTGAAGGATGATGTGCGGGAGACAGACAGACTGCTAGTACAGATACAGTACAACAGGTACTGAGTCAGCTGAGAGACCATTTCGTAGTGTCCACCCTGAGGAATAAGATTATGTTGGATAATCTTACAGTAGACCCGTGGCTCTGGACGCAGGTTGACTGCTTTCATCTCCCAGCGGTCATCCCAAAGAATTTGGTTACTTATTACTATACGCACCTGTGTAGATAGAAATTGTGGCTCCCTAGGTGCACAGTAAACTAACTAACCATCATTTGAGATGCCTAGGAGATTAGCCAACTCCTGACAATTAAAAAAGATCGGAACCCCTTTCACCCTGCTGGTGATCCGAAGCTCTCTACTCCTATCCACATCTAAGTCACCCTCTACCTGTGGTGATAGTAGAACTGCTTGACCATGTCCGGGTGAGTGCAAGCCTCGTACAGAATCATTAGAACCTAGCCCATATCACCAAAAGCCCTTTCCACATCAAACAAGGCTAAATGGGCTATGTTAACACATCTACCCCCTTCCACCTTCTTTCGATTAAACCAAGGGTATTGTGTTTCTGCTTCTACGGACCCGAAGTGACGTGGGTCATGAACTCGAGGAACCTTAGTGCGAATCATGATAACTGCAAGAGACAAAAATAAGAAAAACAAGTTAGATAAATTTGAAAATTTGACAGCATAATGAAGTAGAATGGGAAAAAGCCTCACTTTTCACCCAAACTTTGGGCAAGAGGACTTATATAGGTCCCAAACCATCCTGCAAGGCATATTCAATCATAAATTTTAACTAGTTAGGTCAAATTTGAATAAATTTTGACAATTGGGAAAACCCCCCCAAAATTTAGGTCAAAAATGAGAATTTTCAAGTTTTTACTATACTAACCGATGAAACTCGAATTTTCTTGAGGGCTTTCATCCATTGGGTAGCCAATAACAAAGCCCCCAATAAAAATCAAATTTTTTCGGTCAGAAAATATTAATTTGAAGAAAATCCTATAAATGGAGAAAAACCTAGGTATGAAAGCTTAAAAAGGAGAAAGAGTAGAGAACATACCTCGAGGAATGGAATGGAGATTGTGGATCGATGAAAGAATCACCAAATTCGTACAGTTGACACTGTAGCAACTCAGTGGTGGCGAATTGAGTTGTGATCGTAGGAAAGGAAAGGAGAATGAGAGGGAAAAATCTCGAAAACAGGTTTTAAAACCTGATTGGGATCTTACGGTCGCATAATTCGACCAAAACCATCGACTGTATGATCGACCACAGGGTCTCGGTAAGTTGCCAGGGATTTGATGGTCGCACCTGTGGTCACACAACATGCGACCGTAGGCCATCGACCGTATAACTGACTGTTGTCTACATTTTGATTCTGTTCGAACTTTTTCCTATTGATTTTGTTCTTCTCTCGCCTTCCATTATGAGAGTAACCCAATACCACCACTCTATTTTATCTCATATGTGTAGATTTGCCAATAACACATCACTAAGAGTTTAAATAACTGGGCGTAAGGTAAGTAGAAGGAGACAGAATGCAAAACCATCTCCACCACCTATGGAGACCAACGACAATGAAGGTCAGCAAGGGCAGGAAGGAAATATTGGAGCTCAGAATGCTATACTTCAGAATGTTCACACCCAAGTCAACCCAACCAACTTTCCTACACCACCTACGGATTTGGCTACTGTGGTGATGAATTTGGCACAATAAATGTAGCATATACAGCAAATGCAAGCCAACATGCAAGCTGCTATGGGAATTGCTTTTTTAGTTGCAAACACAACATCCCTAGCTGCAGGACAAGCTAGTATGGCACCTGGTGGTAGCAACACTATACCTCAAGCACCGCAAACACCAGCAGTACAAGGCCAAGTGCAAAACTCTGAAGCACCGCAAAGAGGGTATAACCAAGGAAATTATCAGTACCAACCGCCTATGTATGGGGCATATGCACAGTATCAACTTGATGACTCTCGATTGATCGAGCATTTCCTAATGTTAAAGCCAAAGGAATTCACAGGCAAGCCATCAGATCTATTGTGGTCGGCTCACTGGATCGATGAGATAGAAAGAAACTTTATGATGATGACTGTAAATGAAGAAGAGGGTATTATGTGCACATTTTACGTTGAAAGGTAACGCATACCACTGGTGAAAATCAACTAGAAGTTATCTGTTAACAAAGCACGCCCAACTGACATGGTTTATCTATAAAGAAGCTTTCTTTGAGAAGTATTTTCCAAGGAGTTTCAGAGATCAAATGGAAAAGGAGTTTCAGAGTCTATATCAGGGATAAATGACTGTAGACGCATATCAACAGCGTTATGAAGAACTATTTTTCTTTGCTCCCTCTAGCATGCAGGAGGAAAATATCAAAACCCGAAGGTTCGTTATGGGACTTAGGGGAAGCATCCATGAGCATATTTTGGGATTAGAAAAGAAAATATATAACGAAGCAGTACAGATTGCTCGAGTACTGGAATCAAGCCAGAGGGAAAGTTATTTTGCTCAGAATAGAGGTATAAAGAGGCCCAATGGAAACTCATACAATGGAGGGAACTCAAAAACATTTAAACCCTTCCATACTCAAGGCTTCAATCCTACAGCCAAGACTACTCCGACAGCCCAACCTCAACAGAAGCAAAGTAATGCTGGAGTCAAATACTTCAATTGTGATCAAGAAGGACATTATTCAAGAGAGTGTCCTAAGCCAAGGAAGCAGCTACATCAAGAAAAAGTTTATGCAGTTACTTCTGAGGATGCTTCCGCATCGCCTGATGTGGTCACAGGTATGACCTGAACCTTTTGTTTTGTACTACCTTGTGTGAGGATATAGATTAATATAAGAAAAAAATCACAGGTATTGTACCTATTAATGGCATACCCGCGAGAGTACTCTTTGACTCTGGGGCTACTCATTCTTTTATATCTGTGTCATTTGGAAAGAAGTTAAATCTACCCCTCAGACCTTTAGACTGTAAACTGCTTGTACGATCACCTATGGGATTAGAAGTGGAACTAGACAAAGGTTATGGATCATGTCCAGTTCTTATCGACGAGAAAATTTTAGAGGCAACCTTAATCCAACTCGAGATGGCAGACTTTGATGTTATCTTTGGAATGGATTGGTTAACTTGGCACTCTGTAAACCTATTATGTGCGGAAAAGAAACTGACATTTAAAAACAAGGAAGGAGCAGAGTTTAGTTTTGCGGGAACCAAACTTCCCTGTAAACGAAAACTCATTCTCTGCAGTAAAGGCTAGAAAATACCTCGAGAAAGGAGGAATTGGGTATCTAGTATCTGTGGTCGACCTCACCAAGGAAGCACCACGAATAGAGAATATTAAAGATGTGCATGAATTTCTAGATGTATTTCTTAAGGAACTACCAGGACTATCACCTGACTGAGCAACAGGGTTCGTTATAGATCTTATACCTGGAGCTGCACCAGTATCAAAAGCACCCTATCGAATGGCTCCTACTGAACTGAAGAAACTGAAGGTACAGTTACAGGAATTACTGGACAAGGATTATATTAGACCCAGCATATCACCATGGGGAGCACCAGTATTGTTCGTGAGAAAGAAGGATGGTAGCATTCGATTGTGTATAGATTATCGAGAATTGAATAAGCTTATAATCAAGAATCGATACCCGTTGCCTCGGATCGATGACTTGTTCGATCAGTTGCAATGTGCCAAAGTGTTCTCTAAAATTGATCTTCGATCGAGATACCATCAGTGGAAGATCAATGAAGGTGATATTCCAAAGACAGCATTCAGAACCAGATATGGACATTATAAATTTTTAGTCATATCTTTTTTATTCACTAAGGCACCCGTAACTTTTATGGAACTCATGAATCGGGTATTCCATGATATGTTGGATACGTCAGTTATTGTATTTATTGACGACATACTAGTCTACTCCAAAGACAAAGAAACTCATATCACAAATCTAAGAGCCGCTTTGCAGCGACTAAGAAAAGAGAAGATTTACGCAAAATTTACTAAGTGTGAGTTCTGACTGAATGAAGTCACTTTCTTAGGCCATGTTGTATCCGCTGAAGGAATTAAAGTGGATCCAAGCAAGATTGAAGCCACTGTGAAATGGGAAGCACCCAAGAATGTTGTAGAGATTAGAAGTTTCTTAGGTTTAGCTGGGTACTATTGACGATTCGTAGAAGATTACTCTAGAATCGCCGTACCTCTTACCAATTTGACTAAGAAAGGAGAAAAGTTTGTTTGGATAGATAAATGTGAAGAGTGTTTCTAAACATTGAAGGCTAGATTGATATCAGCTCCCATCTTGACTATTCGGATCCCAGGACAACCATTTACCTTGTATATCGATGTGTCTGGGTTACGTTTGGGATGTGTTCTTATGCAAGCAGAACAAGTAATTGCGTATGCCTCAAGACAACTGAAGCCACATGAGAAGAACTATCCCACTCATGACATGGAATTAGTAGCGATGGTACATGCTGCCAAGATATGGAGACATTTTTTGTATGGAGAGAAATTTCAGACTAAATCAGATCATAAGAGTCTCACACACCTTTTTAATCAGAAGGAGTTGAACATGAGATAGAGAAGATGGCTAGAATTACTAAAGGATTATGATTGCAATATCCAGTATCATCCAAGAAAAGCTAATGTAGTTGTTGACGCACTAAGCAGGAAAACAATGATAAAATCTCAGGAAGAAGCTAGTACAAATGCTGTAGCATGTGTCATAGGAAGAATATTTAATTACGATAACGAGCAGTTTGTGATTGATATTCCAAATGAATCAACTGACCAAGGGTTTATTCTCTATTCTCAAATATGTTAGCTACATTTAAGATTGTACCTGATTTATTAGATGAAGCAAAAGCAGCTATTCAATCAGACCCTTATCTGAGAACGGTGCAAGAAGACCTTGAAAAAGGTAGGACTAACCCTGACTTCACTTTGGATTCTAAGAAAGTAATAAGATACAAAGGGAGAGTATGTTTTCTTGAAAATGAAGACTTAGATATTAGACACAGACTAATGAAGGAAGCCTACACCACCACTTATTCGGAACATCTTGAAAGTACAAAGATGTATCATGATTTGAAGAAACTATATTGGTGGAGAGGAATGAAAACGGATGTAGCTATATTTGTGTCCCAAATGCCTGAATTGTCAGTGGGTAAAGGCTGAAAAGCAAAGACCTACAAGATTGTTGCGGCCAGTACCTGAACCAACATGGAAATGAGATTGCATCACTATGGACTTCGTCACCGAGTTACCATTGACTCCCCGAGTAGTTGACGATGTCTGGGTGATTGTGGATTATTTGACCAAGACAGCTCGTTTCATAGCTATACGACCTCAGTATACCCTAGAAAGGTTAACTAAGCTATATGTGGATAATATTGTCAGATTGCATGGTGTACCTGAAAGCATCATGTCCGACAGAGACCCACGCTTTACCTCAAAGTTTTGGAAAGGATTACAGAAGACTATGGGTACAACATTGAAATTTACTACTGCATTTCATCCTCAGACAGACGGACAATCGGAGCGTACTATTCAGATTTTAAAAGACATGCTTCAAGCTTGTGTCATTGATTTCAAAGGATCATGGGATGAGAAGTTACCATTGATCGAGTTCTCTTATAATAATAGTTATCAAGTTACTATACAGATGTCACCCTATGAAGTATGGTAGAAAATGTCGAACTCCTTTATTTTGGAAAGAAGTTGGAGAACGGAGTATTGTTGGACCAGAGTTTTTGAAGAGACTTGTCGAGTGGTCAACATTATCAAGGAAAGAGTCCGAGTAGCTCAGAACCGTCAAAAACAATATGCAGATAATCGATGTAGAGATCTTGAATTCACCATAGGTGATAAGGTATTTATAAAATATCTCCTATGCATGGTTTGAAAAGGTTCAGACAGAAGGGAAAGCTATGTCCTAGATATATTGGACCTTATGAAATTCTAGATAGACATGGAAGGATAGCATATCAGTTAGCACTACCACCATCAATGTCTAGTGTACATGATGTATTCCATGTCTCACAATTGAAGAAGTATGTCAGAGATCCAACACATGTGTTAACAATGGATCCATCGGATTTAACTGAAGATTTGATGTTCGAAGTAGTACCTTTTGAGATCACTAGCCGAAAGGTGCAACATCTTCGCAACCGCGACATTTACTATGTTAAGGTTTCTTGGAGAAGCCAAAAATGTGGAAGAAATTACATGGGAAGAAGAGAATGCTATGCGGAAGCAATATCCTTACCTATTTAACTCAGAAGGTATGTGTAAATTTTAAGGATGAAATTTATATAAAAGGGGGGAGTTAAAAGACCCGCACTCTATTAACCCAGTTTAACCACGTCGTGCCAGGTCCTTCCATCATTCCTAGACCAAGTGGACCAAGCGTGTAAAGATGGATCACAAACCAAGTATAAAAATTGACTCAACACCCAAAATTGTATGCATATGGTCAGATACCTAGATAGGTATGGTTGACCATATGGTAAGAATGAAGATCACGGATCCAGAACCCCACAATCGATGATTTTGACCCTACAATTGATGGGTTCTACGACCGTAGCCATCGACCATGAGACCCCAGGTTAGACTCCTAGTTTTGGAAACTTTCCTAAACTAAGAGATTTCTTTCCTAATTGAAAGAGGACACTATATGGAGAGTTTTTATCTATATAAAGGACGTCCCTCAATCCTTTTTCACTCTTTTAGAACATTAGTAAACCCTAGAGAAAGAGAAAGGAAGAGAAAGAAGAGAAGGAGAAGAAGAAAAGGCAAACGAGAGAATTTTACTGAGAAGGGATTGGCTCTATCACAAGCAAAGGTATGAACCTAATCCCTGGAGATGTAAACTCTATGGAATAAGACTTCTATGGAAGATAGGAAATATCAACCTATTATGATCCATGTGATTTCCTTGAGAAAATCCCAAGGAGAACCATGAGGAGTGAGTTTGATGATTAGGGTTGATATGAAATCACTAATGATGGCCATAGGATGACCTTAGAATAAACCCAATGGAAGATCAGAGGACTTGACCCAGGAAGAACTCGAATTGCATGTAGTCTGTGACCAGAACTCCCAAGGTCGCAGCTACGGTTGACCATAGCATGACCAGCCTGATCAGAGGATCGATCATTGGTATTCTTGGAAGACTTGGGAATCAAATGGTCGCAGCTACGGTCCCACCATATGTGACCATAGGGCATCGACCATAAGCAGTAAGGTCGATACAGTATGAGACCATTGGACCAATCAGATACCAATCAGTGCTCTGTTTTAATTTTTGACTACAGTAACATGTTACATATGAACCCTAACTTAAATTCATATAATTTTAGGTTGTTAAATTGATTGAAAGAGAATTGCAAGGCTTGGAAGGAGATCGAGTATTTCTAACAGGTGAGGGAACAAGACCTAAACTAATTGGTTAATAACAAATTGTTTACTTTTATTGAGTCCAATGCCATGATTGATTCTATGCGTATATGCTTGTAATGTGCATCTCACATGTCATCCAATATTTCTGCTATTACTGCTCATGCATATTTAATTCTGTTTATTATAACATCATGATGATGATGATGCTAGGAATAGGCATGTGATTGTATGTGTGTGGTTGGTCTGTTGGATGTGAGTGGAGCATCAGGGGGAGGACGTGGCATGGTGGTCTCTAACCTCGTCACCAAACTCTAGCTCTATCTCTACTCAAATCTTACCAACTGACATCGTCATATCACCATTACCTTAGCAGAACTATTACGTCGTAGGGCATCAGGGGAGGTTGTCTCAGATCGTGCAGTCTTTGACTCTGCCTGAGGGCCTTAGCTCTATCTCTATGGACGTATTGAGGGATGCTGGGGTGAGGCCTTGGATACACTGTTTGACATTAGGATTGGTTAATTGCGAGCCCAGTTTATAAGCCCTTGCCAGCAGGGGCTTACGTGTTGGTATGGATAGGGCATTAGGGGAACTATTGGCGGTGTATGATCCAGACACTTTAGCTCTATCTCTATTCCATGGTGGGCATGTGGGACGACAATGGTGTTTGATTCATTGGATGGACTCACACACTAGTGTATAGAGGTGCGGGGGCCACCAAACCTTTCTACAGTACATTGCAAACTTAAAAACCAGACCAAAGATATGAATTGAATGCATGCATATGTTTGTTGTATTGTTTTGTTTGCTCACTGAACCATGATGTGTGTTCACCCTTTCGATGTCGAATATTTTTAGTTGATGATGCAGGTCCTAATGTTGAAGAATATATGAATGCGCCGACGTATGGTCATGTTGTTGCCATAGACGTAAAAGCTGTTGAAGATGCGCATGATTCATTATGCGAGTGCAACCAGTGTATTTTTTATTAGTTTGATTATAATTTGACGAACGTGTAATGGATTAATTATTTTTATGTCTTGAGTTTTGGAGATAATCAAATTAATTATTTATTATCATTGTTAGACACTCAATTCATTATCTGTAAGACTTTCGCTTATTTGTTTATTACCTTTGATTATTACTATGGAATGTGTGTGTATGGTTTGATATGTTGGGTACGACCTATGCGATATCCTGATTGAATCGTTGGTTCATTGGCGGTTCATCACCCCATTCCGGTTAGACCAGAATTGGGGTGTGACATTTGTTGTAGATTCTCAACAAGGAAGGACAACTATATGGCCCCACCTTTGGAAGGATAGAATTTTATGTTGTTGGCAGCTCAACCACCAATGATGATGATCGAACCGTTTGGGAGAATCTGGTTACTTGCATACCAGTGGCCCACACTAAGCTAGATGTCCTCTAGCTCTTTCCAGTCACAGAGCTGGTCCGATAAGCAGGGCATGAACTTTTGTATCTTGGTTAAACCATCTAAGCAGCCATATATTTGCAAGAGTGTTTCGTTGAGGATAAATTGGCCGGATGAGCACCAAGTGTCAGTGAGGATCATTAATAGTCGGATATGGTTGGTGGTAAGGTTGAAGAGAATAGAGTGAGCGTAGCAATCACATTGGAGAACTTGGTCATTGGGGTCGTAATGACAATGGCCCTTGTGAAGCATCCTGCGGGAGGGGCCAATGTTGGTGTGGTCAAGAAGGATGGTGCGGTAAAAGTTGACGAGTCTATGCATGGATGCTATTCCAATGTTGCGGATGAGGAGCTCCCACATTGCTAGGAAGGTCTATACGAGTGATAGTTAACTGTTAATGTAATGAAATCCATGCGATAAAAGGAGAGAAGCTGTGATGCCATTGATGCCTTCAAAGAAGAAAAAGCCTAAAGGATATTTATGTAATTTTACATTGACTAATGGTACTATTGTCTTAAAAAAATTTCAGAATTTCTCCAGTTAGTTTTTAACTCATAAAAACCTAACGATGTGGACTATATAGTTATAAAACATTGTTCAGGGGTAGTCCATGTAATCCTAATCCTCTCCTCCCAGAGGTTCGGGAGGAGGGGTGGCACCCCTGTTGGATGGCCTACACTTGGGGCTCGGGTGAATCTGAGCCCTCCATCTGAGCTGACACCCCCTTGTCGGCTCTGCTTGTCTGCATGGATGGAGGGCTCGGATTCACCTGAGCCACAGTTGTCAGCCATCCAAAGGGGTTGCCACCCTCCTCCAGAACCTCTGGGAGGAGAGGATGTGGATCCGATAGTTCTATGTAGTAAACCAATTGTCAAGGGGGTGTTTGAGTAAATTTCCCAAACAAAAAATGAAAAAAGGGTTTTTCTTGAGTTCTTGTTGCCAATAGCAGAGGAAAAAAGTAGAAAAAACCAAAAAAGTGAGTGGAAGTGAAGAAGCCACAAATGAAATTACTTAGGAAGAAATGAAGAAGAGCAGAAGAGCAAAGAGGCTTTGCAGAATATAAATCAGAAAAAAAGAAGAAGAAGAAGAAAGAAATGACTATGCTCTATTCCGTTCATTGTGCATTGTTCAATGGCACAGAGTAGCAGTGTACCCAAAGATATTAGGGGAGCTTATCCTAAAGCAAGTCAAACCTGGGTGAGAACTCTGAAGCATCGCTGTATTTTTTTTTTATTTGCTTCCTGTGTTGGTTTTGTTGAAACATTAGTAATGAGGGGTTCTGTAATTTTTGGATTAAATATTGTACGATAGAATTATGGCTTTCTCTTCTGCAAATGGCTTTCTCTATAGGCCACCTAAGAGCGTCTCAATTTTGGAAGTGAATGGGAACCCCTCCATGGGGGGAGTGCAAAGACCAGTTGATAGAGATGATGGTGAAGAAAGGTTTTGACTTGACGATGTCGGTAAGTGGTGAGGAAGACAGAGATGGGATAGTTTTACCATTTAAGAATTTAGGATGGTGACACATCATCAGTTAATGGCCATCACCTAACGGAGAGGGTCTAACTGAACAAGGTTCCATAAATTAGGGGGTGTTAGTAACATTATCATGAAAAAGGTGGGCATGTGTTATTAAGCCAAACTACATGGGGTGTGGGTGAAATTTTCCCTAAAAAGAATGGAGTCCATTGGAACTATTAGAAAATATTTTGCAGATCCAAAGAACTATGTAGCCTAGGATTTTGGGATCCCCATCTTCATAATAGAGCACTCCTGACCGAATTGGCTTCTACTATACATCCTCTGATAATTCTTCCAGATGGTACAAAGTAACCTATTACACAGCTTGGCTCTTATCAGCTCTCTTCTAATCTTCAATTAGAGGATGTATTCCATGTGCCAAATTCTCATTTAACTTACTATCTATTAGTCAATTTATAGCTTCATTAAACTATTCAATAACTTTTTTCCCTTCATTTTGTGTCTTTCATGACTTGTCCACGAAGATGGTGATTGGAGTGGGACAGTTTCATGATGGCCTATACTACTATGATTTTACAGAGTCCTGATGCTGCTTTGTAAGACCCGCACCCCCACTAAACTGGATTTTTCACAGTTGAAAGCCAAGTGGTAGTATTAGGGTCAACATAGGATCACTTAATAGGGGTGATGTGTGTAAGGGAAGTCCTAGGTGCCTTCATGATTGAACCCATTGAAGTGGGTCCACTGAACTGAGCTTGGGACCACTTTTTAGCCTAACTGAAGGAACTACTGGATTGAACATATCTCCGTTCACTCCATCCGGTTAATTCCGAGGTGAACCACTTTCTCTCTCCTTGGGATTATAAATAGAGGCCCATTAGTCACTCTTCTCTTTACTGAAACCGAGACAAGAGAGAGTGGGAGTGGGAAGACTCTTGGTGGCCATTGGGACTTGTGGAGCATCCTTGGAGCTTGGATAGGAACTCCATCAGACCAAGTAAGTGCGAATTCCTCCCTTCTTCATCTCAATAAAGTTTCACCCACCCCCTATGATGGTGGAGCTTGATCACCATTAATGGAGGTCAAGTTTGACCTAGAGTCTAGGGTTGAGTTCCACACCTTGAACCTAGGTTTACATTTGGGGTTTTGGGGACTCCAATGGCTTCATTATGTGTGGGAGCAAGATTCCCACTCAGTATAGAAGTAGTATAGTGGTGGTTACCAATCCCTAGCCTTGGGAAAACCTTCTTTGGTTTGTGTCTTGCTCAGTACTCGAACCGGAGGATGGATTCGGAGGTTGGGTCATGACCAAAACCTCCGGAATCACTTATCAGATTTACCTTAGGTAGTATCATACCAAAGTAAGCCAGAGGAAAATTCGGAGGGAACTCAATCCATCATTGCCTCCGTCTCATTTTGGAAACCCTAATATGAAGGCCCTTTGGAGACTAAGTACAGGAGGCACATCCTCCGGTGTGTATCGGAGCCTCTGAAGATTACCAGGGGCACATCTTCCGGATATATCCTGGAGTCTCCATGTACTTAAGGGCCAATGTACCTTAGGCTTATCCAGAGGATATGCTGGAGGGAACACCACCCGGCGTTGCCTCCAGATTTCTTACTTTGAGCCTATTATGAAGCTCACTGATCACAAAAGGGTATCCCGAGGTTGTGCCAGATGACACAACATCCATTTGCATTCTCTGGTTAGATAACAAAAGGGAGAATTCTTCTAAGTGTTAGTCAAAGGGAATAATCGAAAGATGTACCCTCTAGAACCTCCGTCAGTTTATGGGTCAGATAGTCTATAAACCTAGTTTGGACTATAGGAGACCAACCACTGGGTTTCCAGCTTATCTTGGGACCCATGTATGAACACCTAGAACCTGTCCATAGGGATTTAAAGGATATAAAAGCTAACCTAATGAAACTATTTAATTAATGTGAGCAACCTGACACTAGGTAAAGGCAGAGCCTTCAGTCGACTTCAAGGTTCAACGGCACCTCTAGTGTCTACAGGTAAGGGGTCTAGTCCTTAGAATTTAAGCATGTGTAATGTGCATTAGCTATTGTTGTAAATTATAATACATCTACTTTCATGATTTATGACATGCCATCCAATAACAACAATGTATGAGCATGCATATTACATAGTATGTGTGGCCATGTATGATTGTGTGTGTGATGTGTGGATACCCAGGTGAGGGTGATGCGTGGACACACGGATCATGTTAGAACTGCTAGTACCTTAGTGGGGGCACAGTGAACCATGGGAGTGGGGAACCGGGGGTCTCTGTTGGGGTGTAACCTTGCTAATAATGACGATGTATGATGGTTCATGTAACGTGTGGAACTTGGAGGGTGATGCACGGAACATGGATCATGTTGGATTGTTAGCACACTAGCTGGAGTACGGCGAACAATGGGAGTGGGGAGTCAGGGATCTTTGTTGGGGTGCAGCCTCATTTGCTTTACACACATGCCATGCCTTGCCTGCTTCATGTATGATGGGTATGATTTGTGATGATTGCAATTGGTGTGTTTGTTAATGTGCTTCGTGACCCAGTGTCGTAGTCAGCACTCTAGCGGGGGCATGATGGTCCATGGGGAGTGGTGTCGAGGATCTCTATTAGGGTGCGGCCCCCTTTACTTCTTTTACCATATGCAGCATTATCACCCATGGTTGTATGTCATGTGCTTTAGCGGGGGGACTTACCAGGAGAGGGGAGTTTCGGTGTTTAGGAAGGGGGGCATACGAATATGTTCAAGAAGAGGGACATGTGAACAAGTCCAGGGGTGGTATGGTTCGGACAAATCTCTGCTAGAGTGCAGCTAAGACCATGGGGCATTCATATTCAATGTGCATCTTATTTTTGTGTTTATTTCCTTGCAATCATGATAAGATTGCATTGATACTCGATCTCTCGCTGAGCTGGGAAAGGAGCTCACTCCTCGATATAAAAATCCTTTTAGCTTTGGTTGTAGGTACCTCTTCTACAGCTACTAGCTAGATGGAACCTACTATGTGGAGAACTCCCCTCTTGGTGGAGGTCCACTGAGGGAGCATCCCAAGGGATGTTCGTGTATCGAATGCATCTACGGGACTTGATGCAGAGCCTTGTCTATCACCTTCTTGGATAGTTGTAGATAGATGATGTTTGGTGTATCTACGTTATATTTCTCTACAGATTAACTCCTTGGATATTGTAGGACCCGTATCAAACTAACCGGTCTTACCACCTTGTATCTGGTCTACCTATCATGGTCGAGCCAAGTAGACCAAGTACGTGAAGAAACCACAAGACCAGGTATGAAATCAACCCAAAAACAGTCAATTATGAGCGTATGGTCACATACCTAAATAGGTGTGACCGACCACACCTCAAAAGAGTCCAACCATATGAAATTAGGTCGTGTGGTCGGACATTTTAAAAGGTGTGGCCGACAGATTCTGCGACCCCACCTCCGACCCCATGGAACCCAGTCAGAACCAAAAATTAGGAAACCTTCCTAATTTGAAGGGGGGTCATTCCTAAACTCATTAAGGAATATTATGGAGGGTTTTCCTCTATAAATAGGATGTCCCTTAGCCTCTTTCACCCTTTTAGAACTCTAATTGAAAGTAAGAGAAAGAGAAGAGAAGAAAGAGAAGGAGAATTGAAGAAGAAGACTAAGAAGGAGGAAAATTCAGAGAAAACTCTGAATCTTCAGGAAGCTTAAGGTATGAACATATTCTCCATGTTAAATTGAGAGCCTAGAATAGTTCATGAAGAAGATAGGATTTATTAGAAACCCAAATCATCCATCCATGGATAAATTCTAAGAGAATCCATGGAGAAAATCATGCGGACAATGGATGGTGTATAAAATAATAGTTTTGAGCCATATAACAATCGTAGGAAGGACAATGATGATAAGCCAAAGGATTCAAACATGAAGGAATGAAATTAAGAATGAAATGTCGACCATAACATGTGTGGTCGCACGTGAGGTCGCATGATGTCCGACCCCACAGACCACATGCCCTCGGGAAGTTTCCAGGGAGGGTGTGGTCGCACCTGTGGTAGGAGTATGTCCGACCCTACCCTGCGACCCCACGCCCTGTGGTCGTAGAAACTTAGACCACAGGTGCTGCCACACCTACGAACCCTCAGTTTCTGTTAGTATAAACACATGGGAATTATTTTTAATTAAAAATCTATCAACTTGTTAGGTTTTCAAGTGATCTAAGAGTGAATTATAAAGCTTGAACGAGGATCTACTATCAATCAAAGGTGAGGGAATAAGACCTAAATTAATTGGCTAATAATAAACTATTTTTATTTATTGAGTCCAATACCATGAATGATTTTATGCGTGTATGAGTGTATTATGCATTTCACATGTCATCCAATAATCCTGTTATTACTGTTCATGTATATTTAATTCAGTTTATTTATAACATGATGACGATGATGATGCTAGGAATAGGCATGTGAATGTATTTGTGTGGTTAGTGTGCTTGATGCGAGTGGAGCATCAGGGGGAGAACGTGACACTGTGGTTCATCCTGATCACCAGACTCTAGCTCTATCTCTACTCAAGTCTTGTCCATTGACATCGTCGTATCGCCATTACCTTAGCAGAACTATTACATCATAGGGCATCAGGGGAGGTGGTCTCGAACCATGTAGTCTCTGACTCTGTCAGGGGGTCCTTAGCTCTATCTCTATAGACTTATTGAGGGATCCTGGGGTGAGGCCTTGGATACACTGTTTGACATTAGGATTGGTTAGTTGTGAGCCCAGTTTGCAAGCCCTCGCCAATAGGGGCTTATGTGTTGGTATAGATAGGACATCAGGGGAAGTGTCATGCGGTGTTTGACCCGGGCACTTTAGCTCTATCTCTATTCCATGATGGGTGCATGTGGGATGACAATGGTATTTGATCCATTGGACGGCTTCACACACTCATGTATAGAGGTGCAGCGGCCACCTATCCTTTCTATTGCACATAGCAAACTTATGAATCAGACCAAAGATATTAATTGAATGCATGCATATGTTTGTTGCATTATTTTGTTTGCTCACTGAGCCATGATGTGTGCTTACCCTTTCAAAGTCAAAAATTTTAGTTGATGATGCAGGTCCTACTGTAGAAGATTATGTGAATGCTCCGATGTACGGACATGTTACGGCGATGGATATGGAAGCTATGATGGAGTCACATGATTCGTCGTGCGAGTGCAACTCATGCGTCTTTGATTAGATTTATTTGTTGGATTATTCAGAAGATGTAATTGATTAATTTATTTTATTTTATGTCTTAGTCTTTTGGAGATAATTGGATACTTTATTTATGTTATCACTATTAAATACTCAGTTCATTAATATTAAAGACTTCCACTATTATTTATTTACTCTGATTATGGTTGTTGATGTATCTGGTTTAAGCAAAAGGACACAGCCTATTCGAGATCCTGGTTGAACCATTGGATCATAGATGGTTCATTACACCATTCTGGTTGGTGTAGAATTTGAGTGTGACAACTTGGTATCAGAGCTCTCGGGCTCTGTCTATTAAACCGGTATTCTTCCACAAAAGTTCGTAAACTGAGTTAGGATAAAAATTTAAAAGCTATAATAAGAACACACCATAAGCACCTGTATTGTATGAGACAAAAGTAAGAAATGAAATAATGCACTATTAAGATGAGAAACAAGTTTCATTCAAATCAAATAAAAATAATATATATATATATATATATATATATCCAAATCAGAGTACAATCCACATTCCGGACAGTTATCTGTAATACAATGTAGAAGTAAAAAGAAATGCATCATGGAGTCGAAGGTGTTGGAGGAGGAGGTGCCTCATGATCTCGGTCATAGTCCTCAGCATACACCCTCGTGAGCCAGCTTCCTATGTCAGGGTCACCTAGAGACTAGCTGCCAGCTCAGCCATCCACTGATCAGACATGCGCTGGGCCTCCCTAATCTCACGCAGCAACCCCATCACGTCATCTGGTGGTGGGTGCGAAGGACCAGCTGAGTGAGGAGGAACCTGAGAAGGGTCAACTCCAGTGGAATGCAATGGTAATGAAGGAGGTATGGCGTCCACATCCATGTACATACGATCATCATCCTCAACATCACCCCCATGGACTCCTGCTGCTGCTGCTGCCTCAGCGTCTGCTATCTCGACCTGAGTGCGGGGACGTGCTATAGCGTTCCTCTCCTCATCACTGACCTGTGCATCTCGCATCCCCATCTTGCAGATGGCCTCCCATTCAAGGTCAGACGAGAAGGTGTACTCATGAATCCTCTCATCCACTAAGTCGACATGCAGGCAAGTGAGCAGGGTAGTGATCAAATGCCCATAGGGCAAGTTGCCTATCTGACCAGGGGTCATAGCACAGATCATCGTCCTGATGATAATGTATGGAAGGCAGATGGGTTGCCTAGTGTAGATACATTATAGGAGATACTGGGTCAACTGGGAAATCCTCTCATAATGCCCACTCTGGGGAATCAGGTTGTGCTGAATAATCTTGCAGTACACCCGAGGTTTCGGTCGTAGGTTGATTACCTTCATCTCCCAGCGATCACCTCTAAGAAGCTGATGATCAATCTCTGCACGCATCATCAAAGATAGGAACTCGGGTTCTTTAGATGCACAGTACACCAAGGGGTCATCGTTTGATATACCCAGGAGATCATTTAACTCCAGACAGTTAAAGGAGATTTCCACCCCTTTCACATAACTGGTGATCCTGAGCTCCCTACCCCTGTCTGTATCATTTGGATCACCCACTACCTGAAGGTTGCAATAAAACTGCTTCACCAAAGTAGGACAGGTGCAAGCCTCATACGATATCATGGGGAGCCAACCCATGTCACCAAAAGCACCCTCTACATTAAACAAGGCTAGACTAGCCAAGTTTACACAACGACCCCCTTCTACTTTTTACGCTCATAATGAGCATACTGAGCCTCTGCTTCATTAGACCGGAAGCGGATGGGATCATGAACTCTGGGAATCTTGGTACGAGTCATGCTATCTGCAAAGACACAGACAAATAGACAAGATATTAGATATGGTGAAAAACTTAAAATTTTGACATTATAACGACGTGATTTGGCCAAAAGCCTCACTTTTCACCCAAACAGTTGGGCAGGAGGACTTACATATGTTCCAAACCATCCTACAAGGCTCATACAGTTGGAAATTTAAACTAGGAAAATTGAATTTGAAGAAATTTCAACAATTTGGAAAAAATCCCAAAAATTAGGTCAAAAATGGAAAATTTTAAGTATCTCAAAAACTAACCGATGAAACTCAAATTTTCTTGAGGTTTTCATCCATTGGGTGGCCAATAGCAAAAGCCCCCAATAAAAATCAATTTTTACGGTTAGAAAAATTTTAATTTGAAGAAAATACTATAAATGGAGAAAAACCTAGTTTTGAAAGCTTAAAAATGAGGACCAGTAGAGAACATACCTGAAGGAAAGGAACAGAAGTCGTTAATGGAAGAAATAATCACCAAACATAAGTAGTTGATACTGTAGCAACTCAGGGGAAGCAAGTTGAGTTGAAGGAAAAAGAGAAAGTGGGAAGTGACTCCAAAAATCGGGTTTAAAAACCTAATTTGGAGTCGTGTGGTCGTAAAATTCGACAAAATCTATGACCCCACGATCGACCCCAGGCTCTCGGTGAGTTGACAGACCTCATGTGGTCGGACCATGTGGTCGGACATATACCGACCCTATGATCGATCCCAGGCTCTTGGTGAGCTGACAGGGTTTTGTGAGGTCGCATACCCTATAGTCGGACATAGTGTGACCCCACTATCGACCCCAAGATGGAATATATAGTATTTTGACTGAATGACTTGGGAAATTGGATTTTTACATTGATTATTTGAATTTTGACATGGGAATGACGTATATTATGATTACTTCACATGTTCTATAATTTTTTCAGGCACTACTACAACCGAAACAGGAAATGGCTAGGCGAAGAGTAACTAGGCGAGGACGTAACCCAATTCCACCACCACCACCTATGGAGGAAAATAGCCATGAAAATCCTGAAGGACAAGGGAATCAGAATATGGCACCACCAGGAGCTAATGGCCAGGCTAATCCTACAAACTTGCCACCCCCACCTACAGATTTGGTGATAGCAGTTATGAACCTAGCACAACAGCTGCAGCAAATACAGCAAGTGCAAGCCAATAGGCAAGCTGTTATGGGAATGGTTTTTCCAGCTGTACATACTACACCTATGCCAGCCAAACAAGCTAGCATAGTACCAGGGGGTAGCAACACGGTACCCCAAGCACCTTAGACGCCAGTTGCACAAGCTCCAGTACAGAACCCTGAGGTAGCCCAAGGCAGTTACCAGTATTAATCACCTGTGTATGGGGCATATGCTCAGTATCAGTTGGACCACTCTCGACTGATCGAGCGTTTTCTAAAAATGAAGCCTAAGGAATATAATGGCAAGCCAGCAAATCCTTTGTGGCCATCTCACTGGATCAATGAAATGGAAAGGAATTTTATGATGATGACTGTTAATGAGGAGGAAAAAGTATTGTGTGCAACATTAATGCTGAAAGGCGATGTACACCACTAGTGGAAGACTACTTGGAGTTATCTGTAAACAAAGCACGCCCAATTGACCTAGGCAATATATAAAGAGCCATTCTTCGAGAAATATTTTCCCCGAAGTTTTAGAGATGCTATGGAAAGAGAGTTCCCGAGTTTGGATCAGGGACAGATGACGGTAGATGCATACCAACAACGTTATAAAGAGCTGTTTTTCTTTGCTCCCTCTAGCATATAGGAGGAAAATACTACAACCCGAAGGTTCATCATGGGACTTAGGGGAAACATTCAGGAGCATGTTTTGGGATTAGAAAAGAAAGTTTATAATGAAGCAGTACAGATTGTTCGAGTACTAGAATCGAGCCAGAGAGAGCTACTTTACTCAGAATAGAGGTATCAAAAGGCCAAATGAAAATTCTTATAACGAAGGGAACACAAAGACATTCAAACCCTTCCGTACTCAAGGATTTAATGCTGCAGCCAAGACTACTCTAACAGCCCAACCTCAACAAAAGCAAAATAATGAAGGAGTAAAATGCTATAACTGCAATCAAATGGGACATTATTCCAGGGAGTGTCCTAAGCCCAGGAAGCACCAACGGAAAAGAAAGGTTTATGCAGTTACATCTGAGGATGCTGCCGCATCATCTGATGTGGTCATAGGTATGACCTGAACCTTTCATTTTATATTACCTTGTGTGAGCATGTAGACTAAATTAAAACAAATCACAGGTATCGTACCTATTAATGGCATACCTGCCAGAGTACTCTTTGATTCTAGAGCTACTCATTCTTTTATATCTGTGTCATTTGGAAAGAAGCTAAATCTACCACTCAGATCTTTAGACTACGAATTTCTTGTACGATCGCCTATGGGATTAGAAGTGGAACTAGAAAAAGGTTATGGACCATGTCCAGTTCTTATCGGCAAAAAGATTTTGGATGTAACCTTAATTTAACTTGAGATGGTAGACTTTGACGTTATCTTGGGAATGGATTGGTTAGCTCAGCATTCTGTAAACCTATTATGTACAGAAAAGAAGCTGACATTTAAATACAAGGAAGGATCAGAGTTTAGTTTTACGGGAACCAGACTACTCTGTAAACGAATACTCATCCTCTCTGCATTAAAGGCTAGAAAATGCCTCGAGAAAGGAGGAGTTGGGTATCTAGTATTTGTGGTTGATCTCACTAAGGAAGTACCACGAATGAAAGATATTAATGTTGTGCGTGACTTTCTAGATGTATTTCCTGAGGAACTATCAGGACTACCACCCGACCAAGCGACAGAGTTCGTTATAGATCTGATACCCAGAGCCGCACCAATATCTAAAGCACCCTATCGAATGGCTCCTACTGAACTAAAGGAACTAAAAGTACAGTTACAAGAATTACTGGACAAGTGTTATATCAGACCCAACATATCACCATGGAGAGCGCCAGTATTGTTTGTGAAGAAGAAGGACGGTAGTGTTCGACTGTGTATAGACAATCGGGAATTGAATAAGCTTACAATAAAGAATCGGTACCCATTGCCTCGGATTGATGACTTGTTCGATCAGTTGCAAGGTACCAAGGTGTTCTCCAAGATTTATCTTCGGTCAGGATACCATCAGTTGAAGATTAAGGAAGGTGATATTCCAAAGATAGCATTCAGAACAAGATATGGACATTATGAATTTTTAGTCATGTCTTTTGGATTGATTAATGCACCAGCAACTTTTATGGAACTCATGAATCGGGTATTTCATGATATGTTGGATACGTCAGCCATTATGTTTATTGATGATATATTGGTCGACTCCAAGGACAAAGAAACTCATGTCATGAATCTAAGAGCCGCTCTACAACGACTAAGAAAAGAAAAGCTTTACGCCAAATTTACAAAATGTGAGTTTTGGCTAAATTAGGTTGCTTTCTTAGGCCATGTTGTATCCGCTGAAGGAATTAAAGTGGATCCTAGCAAGATTGAAGCCATTATTGGAAGCACCTAAGAGTGTTGCAAAAATCAGAAGTTTCCTAGGTCTAGTTGGGTATTACCGATGATTCGTGAAAGACTACTCCAAAATTATCGTACCTCTCACCAGTTTAACTAAGAAAGGAGAAAAGTTTGTTTGGACCGACAAATGTGAAGAAGGTTTTCAAACATTGAAAGCTAGATTGATATCTGCTCCCATCTTGACTATTCCTATTCCAGGACAACCGTTTACCTTGTACACTGATGCGTCTGGGTTGGGTTTAGGATGTGTACTTATGCAAGGAGAACAAGCAGTTGTGTATGCCTCAAGACAACTGAAGACACATGAGAAGAACTATCCCACTCATGACTTGGAATTAGCAACAGTAGTACATGCTGTCAAGATTTGGAGACATTATTTGTATGGAGAGAAATTTCAGATTAAGTCAGATCACTAGAGTCTCACTTATCTTTTTAATCAGAAGGAGTTGAACATGAGACAAAGAAGACGGCTAGTATTACTGAAAGATTATGATTGTGATATCCAGTATCATCTAGGGAAGGCTAATGTAGTTGCTGATGCGCTAAGCAGAAAAACAATAATAAAGTCCTAAGGAGAGGTTAACACGACTGCGGCAATGTGTGTTACAGAAAAAGTATTCTATCATGGTAATGAGTAGTTCGTAATAGATGCACTGGGCGGATCAACCAACCAAGGGTTTATTCATCGGTTTTCAAATATATTCACAACATTGAAGATTTACTTGATATATTAGATGAAGTGAAATCCGCTATTAGATCAGACCCTTATCTGAGCACTGTGCAAGAAGACATCGAAAAAGGTAGGACTATTCCTAAGTTCACCTTGGATGTTGAAAAGGTAATGAGGTACAAAGGAAGAGTCTGTGTTCCTGAAACGGAAAGTTTAGACATTAGACACTGACTAATGAAGGAAGCTCACACAACCGCTTATTCAGTACATCCTAGAAGTACAAAGATGTATCATGATCTAAAGAAATTATATTGGTGGAGAGGAATGAAAGAAAATGTAGCTAAATTTGTGTCTCAATGCCTAAATTATTAGAGGGTAAAGGCTGAAAGGCAAGGACCTACAGGATTATTACAGCCACTGCCAGATCCAACATGGAAATGGGACTGCATCACTATGGACTTCGTCATCGGGTTACCATTGACTCCCCGAGTAGTTGACGCGATATGGATGATTGTAGATCGTTTGACTAAAATGGCTCTCTTTATAGCTATACGACCACAGTATACCCTGGAGAGGTTAGCCAAGCTATATGTGGATAATATTATCAAATTACATGGTGTACCTGAAAGCATTGTGTCCGATAGAGACCTATGCTTTACCTCAAAGTTTTAGGAAGGATTATAGAAGGCTATGGGTACCACGTTGAAGTTTAGTACTGCATTTCATTCTTAGATAGATGGACAGTCAGAGCGTACCATTCAAATTTTAGAAGACATGCTTTGAGCCTGTGTAATTGATTTCAAGGGATCATGGGATGAGAAACTACCATTGATCGAGTTCACCTATAACAATAGCTATCAGGCTACCATACAGATGTTGTAAGACCCGTATCAAACTAACCCGGTCTTACCACCTTGAACCAGGTCTATCCATCATGGATGAGCCAAATGGACCAAGTCCGTGAAGGACATCACGATCCCAGGTATTAAACGGACCCAAAAACACTTAAATTAAGGGGAGGGTCGCATTACCAGCAAGGGAGGGTCAGACCCCCCCAAGACAGAAGTCAGACCCCCAGTTTTACATCGGGGGGTCGGACACTTTAGGAACCAGGGGTCGACGGGATCTCCGACCCCCTCTATCGACCCCCGGTACTCGGTAAATCTGAAAATTAGGAAAGTTTCCTAATTTCGATGGGATTCCTTCCAAATCTCAATGGGACTTATTTTAGGAGTTTCTACTCTATAAATAGGACGTCCCTAAGCCTCTTTTACTCGTTTTACAACCCTAATTGAATTGAGAGAAAGAGAAGAGAAGGAAGAGAAGGAAAAGAGAAGGAAAGAAGAGAAGAAGGCCAAGGGAGAAGAGTTGCAGAGAAGGAGTATTCTTCTCAGGTATGGATACTAATTCCATGAATTGCTAAAGACCTTAGGATAGATAATGCAGAGAGTATTCTCTCGGAGAAATCCAAACCATCAATCTATGGTTAGGTTTTCATGGAAAAGCATGGGGGAAAATCATGAAAGCCATATAGGTGGTAGAATCATGGTTCTAGACCATAGAACATGTGTAGAATGGATTATAAGAGCAAGTCATAGGACCCCAAACATGAAGAATGGATTCAAGGAAGAAAATCGACCAAAACCCACAAGGGGTCGCATGGGGGTCGATGGCCAATCGACCCAACCAGACCCTGAGCATCGACCCCCAGTGTTCGAGAAGTCCAGAATAGGGGTGGTCGCACCCAGGGTCGATCATTACTCTGACCCTACCTCCGACCCCCAGTTAATAGAATGGTTTTTAAATTCAGAATTCATTCTAATTAAATTTTATCGACTTTGTTAGGTCTTCTAGCAATATAATAACAATATAAAGGTGATCTTAAAGCTTGTAAGAGGATCTATTAGCAAGCTAAGGTGAGGAAACAGAACTCTAAACTAATTGGTTAATAACAAATTGTTTTCTTTTTTCTTGAGTCCAATGCCATGCTTGATTCTATGCGAATATGTTTGTATTGTGCATACAACATGTCATCTAATATTTCTATTATTTGTTCATGCATATTTACTTTATTATTTATACAATGATAATGATGATGATGATAGGAATAGGCATGTGAATGTATGTGTGTGGTTGGTGTACTTGATGCTAGCGAGTATCAGTTGGGGTGTCATAGGCTGGGCCTCAGCACTCTAGCTCTATCTCTAACTCAAGTCTTGTGCATTAGCATCGTCGTATCGCCATTACTTTATCAGAACTATTATGTCGTAGAGTATTAGGGGAGGTGGTCTCGTTCCTTGTAGTCTCTGACTCTACGTGGGGGGCTTTAGCTCTATCTCTATGGACATTCTGAGGGATGCTGGGGTGAGGCCTTGGATACACTTTTTGGCATTAGGATTGGTTAGTTGCGAGCCCAGTTTGCAGCCCTTGCCAGCAGGGGCTTCGTATTGGTATGGTACTGTACAGCAATAAACGTTAACCTTTGTTGTACAATGTTCATGAATTGGGTGCTTGTGAGTCGACGATAAACCTTACCTTCATGCAGCGTCACACACTTGTGTATAGAGGGCGGGGTCAATAAACGTTAACCTTTGACTACCTAAATTTTCTATTGCATATTGCAAACTTTAAACAAGACCAAAGATATGAATTGACTGCATGCATATGTATTGTTGCATTGTTTTGTTTGCTCACTGAACCATGATGTGTGCTCACCCCTCGACATCGAATATTTTTAGTTGATGATGCAGGTACCGTGGAAGATTATGTAAATGCTCCAGTGTATGGTCACGTGGCGGCGATGAAAGTTGAAGATGAAGTGGATACACATGACTCCTCTTGCGAGTGCAACTCATGTGTATTAAATTAGATTTTTAGTTTTCTTTATTTGGATTTAATAAAGACATGTATTTGATATTTATTTATGTCTTAGTTGATACAGAATAATTTGCTATTTAAATATTAATATCACAGTAGATTCTCAGTTTATTTTACTATAAGACTTCCACTATTGTGTATTTACTTTGATTATGAATGTGAATGTATGAGGTTTAGATAAATCGGATTCCGATTGTCCGAGATCCTGGTTGAACCGTTGGTTTTCTAGCGGTTCATCACACCATTCTGAAGTGTGTGGAATTGGGGTGTGACAACTTGGTATCAGAGCATCTCAGGCCGTATCCGTTAAATTAGCATACCTTTACGACGAATTGTGAACTGAGATAGGATAAAAGTAAAAACTATAATATTAACACACTATAAGCACAAGTGATGTTTGAGACCAAATTTGAAAAGAAAATAATGCATCTATTAAAGGAAGAATAATTTTAAATACAACGAGAGATAAACAAACATGTACAAATAGCTAAAATAGAGTACAGTCCACAACCCGGACAGTTACTCTGTAGTACAAAGAAAGAAAATAAGTACAATCATGAAGCTGGAGGTGAAGGAGGGGGCGGTGCCTCACGATCTCTGTCATAATCCTCAGCGTAGACTCTAGTCAACCAGGAAATCTGAGTCTGGGTTGTCTGAAGACTAGCTGTCAGATCAGCTACCCACTGATCAGTCCGGCGCTGAGCCTCTATGAGCTCTCCCATCCTCATGTTTGATGTACGCTGGGTGTCTAGTAGCTCATCTACTCTCACCCGCTGAGCGTCTAGTAACTCCCCCATCCTCAGATCAGATCTGCGCTGAGCCTCTCTGATCTCATGCAATATCTCCATCATATCAGAAGGTGGGTGTGAAGGACCAGCCGCATGAGAAGGACCAGCCGCATGTGAAGGACCAGCCGCATGTGAAGGACCAGCCGCATATGAAGTACTAGCTCCAGCCGCATGTATAGGTGAAAGAGGTGGTATAGAGTCTACATCCATGTACATACGGTCATCATCACCAGCAGGCTCCGTATGAACTCTAGCGGCGGCGGTAGCTGCCTCAGCGTCAGCTATCTCTACGCGAGTGCGAGGGCGCACCATCACGTTCCTCTCCTCATCACTGACCTGAGCATCCTGCATGCCCATCTTGCAAATAGCCTCCCAATCTAGAGGCGATGAGAAGGACTTCTCCTGAATCTTCTCATCCACTAAATCAATCCCCAGGCGGGTAAGCAAGATAGTGATCATACGTCCGTAAGGAAGGTTACCAGTGTGACTGGGCAATGTAGCAGTGATCATGGTACGCATGATGATGTACGAAAGGCAGACGGGCTGCCTAGTGCAAATACTGTATAGAGGATACTGGGTCAGTTGGGAAACCTCTCGTAATGACCACTCTACGGGATCAGGTTATGCTGAATGATCTTGCAATATACCCGTGGAGCTGGACGCATATAACATGCCCTCATCTGCCAGCGATCAGGATGAAGAAGCTGATTATCGATCTCGGTCCTCATCTGTAGAGAGAAGAACTGGGGCTCTCCAAGAGCACAGAAAACCATGGGGCCATCATAGGAGATGCCCAGTAGGTCGGCTAGCTGCCGATAGTCAAACGAGATGTTCACCCCTCTCACGTAACTCGTGATGCGCAACTCGTAACCCCTCTCAACATCATTGTAATCCCCTACCACCTGGAGGTTACAAAAGAACTGGCGTACCAAGTCAGGGCAGGTGCACGCATCGTAAGTAATGACAGGGAACCATCCCATATTACCAAATGCTCTCTCCACATTGAACAGGGCTAACTCAGCCAAGTTCACCTTACGACCTCCCTCTACTTTCTTGCGAGCGTAGTGGGCATACTGTGCCTCGGCTTCGTCGGAACGGAAACGAAGAGGATCCCGAACTCTGGGTACTTTGGTACGAGCCATAGTATCTGCAAATAAGAAAGAGAAACCAATAATGGGTTAGTAGAGAGTAAAAAAAAAATCAAAAATTGGGACATTATAACGACGTAAGTTGGCCAAAAAGCCTCACTTGTCACCCAAACACGTGGGAAGGAGGACTTACGTAGGTTCTAACAGATCCTACAACACTCACACAGTAGGAAATTCTAACTAATGGAATCCAATTTAAAGAAATTGCGAGAAATCAAAAATTTTGACAAATTAGGGCAAAAGGAGCAAAATCCAAGTTTCTCGATAACCAACCAATGAAACTCAAAATTTTTTGAGGGCTTTCGTTCCTCGAGTCACCAATAACAAAAGCCCCCAATAAAAATCGAATTTTTACGGTTGGAAAAAGTTTAATTTGAAAAATACAAGATAAATGGGCAAAAACCTAGAAATGAAAACCTAAAAACAGGTAAAAGTGATAAGACATACCTGTAGAAATGATGTAGACGTCAAAACACGGAACCGAAATGACCAATATAGCGGAGTGGCACTGTAGCAACTCAGAGGTGGGAGACGAGTCGAAACGGGGAAGGAATAATGGGAAATGAACCCAGAATCAGACCTTAAAAATCAAATTTTTGGTCCGGGGGTCGGAGAATTCGACCAGGATAATCGACCCCCACATCGACCCCCATATCGACCCCCAGCTCTCGGGAACCTGACAGAAAACCAGGGGTCGCACCTGGGGGTCGGACATCCATCGACCCCTGTATCGACCCCCAGCTCTCGGGAATCTGCCAGGAAACCAGGGGTCGCACCTGGGGGTCGGACACCCATCGACCCCCGGCTCTCAGGAAGAATAGGTACATTCCCAGGGTCGGATACTGAGGGTCGGACAAACCATCGACCCCCACCATCGACCCTGCATAGAAAAGACAGTATTTTTCACAGAATGATCTGGAAATTTTGAAAATAACATCGGTTACGTGCCTACATGAAGTATAAATGTTGCCTCACGTTTGTTAATGATTTTTCAGGCATCACCAATATCAGAGGAAGATGGCTGGACGTAGAGTAACCAGGCAGACCCGAAATTTAGTTCCACCACCACCACCCGTGTAGGAAACCAGCCAAGAAAATATATACGCACAGGGAAAGCAAGGTCATGGGTTATAATTTTGCATGGATGCATAGGTCATAGAATTATCTTCGAAATGAGACCAGAATTGCTCAATTCTGATATCAAATGAAGAAGATATGACCATTTTAGTCGGATGATACATATAAGGGAGGTTTATGAAGTTATTATAAATTATCCCAGGGGCTTTCGTGCAAATTATCCTAAGTCGGATCGTTTGAATTTCAAATCATCATATCTTGATCATCCGACATCGGATTCAAATGATTCCAAGACCATTATTCCTCATTAATGATGTTCCAAAGGGGTCCGGTAGAAGTCACCGGTGGGTCCCAAAGTTGGACGTAAAACAATCCAAGGCATTGTTCTTCATTTGAGAAGTCCTACAAAGTGGGTCCCGATGCAAGGGTCCCTTGCATGCAAAATTATCGTTAGAACTTCAAAGCTTCATATCTTTTCCGTTCTACGTCGGATTCAGATGATTCCAAGGCCATTGTTCTTCATTTGTGATGTCCTACAAAGTGGACGTGAAAAATATCAGGTAAAAGTCTCCGGAGGGTCCCATGCAAAATTACATGTGGAAATGGTCATTTAATATTCAAAAATTCATATTTTGATCATCCCATATCCAAATCAGGTGATTCTTGTCTCATTATGTTTCATTTTTAGTGCTCTACAAAGTGGACGTAAAATATTTTCGGTAGAAGCTTCCGAAGGATCTCATGCAGAATGGTCAGCCAAATTATCGATAATTGGTCCGCTTAAACTTCAAAAATTCATAAGTTAACCATTTTACTTCCAAATGAGGTGATTCCAGTTTCCATATTCCTCATTTTTAATGTTCTACAAAATGAACGTAAAAAATTCGGAATAGAGGCCATCGGAAAATTCCATGCGGGATGACAGCGGAAATGACCCATGAAATGATAGAGAGAAAATCCAATTAATTCCAATCAATCCAGTCAACTCAATTCAAGCCAGTTCTGGTCCAATTCAGCTCAACCCAAGCCAGTCTTGACCCAATCCAATCAATCCTTGTCAATCCGGACCAATTCATGTTGGTACATATACATGTATTTCATTTATATATTATTATATAATGTATAATATATTATAATATATCATATAATATATACATATACCTTATATGTATACTATATTATATATATTAATATATTAATACATTATATAGTTATATATATGTTTTACATAAAAAAAAAAAAGGCAAATAAGATCCGAATAAAAAAGGGAGTAGGTAGAGATTGCCGAAGATGGAAAAATAAATAAAAAAAAGAAAATAAAAGAAGAGGAGAAGACCGAAAGAGGAGAAGATCGAGGAGATCTAGAAAATAAAAGAAAAAAAGGAAAAGGAGGGCCGAAAGAAGAAGGAGAGAGAGAGATCGGTGGAAGAATAAAAAAGAAAAAAAAACAGAAAAGGAGAGAAGAGGAGAGAAGATGGGAGAGAGAGGATCGGAGGAAAAAGAAAAAAAAAAAACAGAAAAGGGAGGAAAGAAGAAGATCGGGAGAGAAGAGAGAGAGAGAGAGAGCGATTGAAGAAAAGATAAAATAAGAAAGAAAAAAACAGAAAAAGGAAGGAAAGAAGATCGAGAAGAGGAGGAGAGAGAGTGAGGGCGGTGAGAAAAAAAATAATAAAATAAGAAGGGGAATCGAGAAGAGGAAAGAGAGAAGGAGGGAGCTAAAAAAAGAAAAATAATAAAAAAGAAGGGGGGAACGAAAAAAAAAGAAAAAAAGAAAAAAAAGAAGGGGGGATAAGGAGGGAGAGAGAGAGAAGTGGGAAGAGGAAAAAAAAAATAAAATAAAATAAGAAAGAGAGAGAGAAGTGGGAAGAGGGAGAAAAAAAGAATAAAATAAGAGGAGGGGGAACCGAGAAAAGGAGAGAGGGAGAAGTGGGAAAAAAAAACAAAAAAATAAGAAGGGAGATCGAAAGGAGAAGAGAGAGAGGGGGGCGGTGAAAGAGGAGAATCGAGAAGAGAAGGGGAGAATCGAGTGAAAAAAAAATATATAAAAAAAAGAAGATCGGGAGGCAGGTAGATGTAGGAAGGGAGAAGAAAAAAGAATAAAAAAAGAAGGAGGAACCGAGAAGGGAGAGGGAGAGAGAAGGGAGAAAAAACCGAAAAAAAAAATAGAATAAGAGGGGAATCGAGAAGAGGAAAGGGAGAAGGAGAGAGAGAGAGAAAGGAGGGGAGACAAGAATCTGTAGAATAGAAAGAGAGCAGAGAAGATGAAGAAGAAGAAGAAGAAAAGGGAGAAGGCAGCTGCGGGGAGGTGGACTGCCATTCAGGTAAGCAGCCGCCCCCATTTTCTTTAGTTCCTTTTACTCGGTCACCCTCCATGCCTGCTACCAAACCCACTGCACCGATTCACTCACCCACTACCGCAAGCACCATCTCTCTGTACCATCATCTGTAACTCAATCTTGCAACATCACTCCATAACCGATCTATCCTAACAAACCTACATAGCCCCACCGATCCAGACCTTGCAAACCCCCATATCATGATCTGCTGTACCAAAACCCACCAATAACCCAACCAACACCTGTCCTAATACTACATGCAGTCCCATTTGTTCATCACCCTCCATCATGAACCATTAATTTTGAATTTGTTGCTCTAATTATATTTATTATGGATGCTCTGACTATATTTATTGTGATGTTTGGATTTAATATGAACCGTTGATGCAAATCTGATTATATTTATTGTGATCCGAATTGTTGATGCAAAGATGGTCATAGTAATTATGTTGGTAATTGATGTGATTAAATGTGGACCATTGAACATGTGAGATGCAAGCCGTTGATCATAAATAATTTTTATGGGATTTATGCCATCGATCAAATATGATTTCGATCACATTGATGATGATCGATTACATCAAGTCTGAGTAGTCGATCAAATATGATCTTGGTCACATTGTTGATGATCGATGCTTGATTAGTGCTCTCACATGCTTCTTCGCTATATTTGGAATGCTCTCAAATACTGTATTGGATGCTTACATGCCATATTTGATGCTATATTGTTCACATGCTATATTTGGATGCTCACATCCATACACTACTATGATTGGAATGGTCACACTGCCATAATTGGAATGATCACACTGCCATAATTGGAATAATCACATTGTCATGATTGGAATGCTACACATGCTTATTGCCATATTTGTCTGTTACACATGCTCACATGCCATATTGGATGATTACTGCCATGTTTGGATGCACACTTACCATGTTCGTATTGATTCACATGCTCACTTGCCATCTTTGACTGATTTGTTGCTAAATTTGAATATATTTTCAACACTGCTATATTTGGAATACTACCATTGATATAGTTGGAATATTTTCATTTGCCATATTTGTCTTGGAAAGAGAAAAAATAAAAAAAATAGCAATTAGGGCAAGATACACCCTGAAATAGAAAGAATTGAACAATTAGGGTAGAAAACCCTAAGATGGAAAGAAAACAATAATTAGGGAAAGTGAAACCCTAAAAATGGAAAGAATAATTAGGGCAAAATAAACCCTAGAATAAAGAGAATAATTAGGGTATGAAACCCTAAAAAATGAAAATCACAATGAAAAGGGATAGGAAACCCTAAAAACCTAAAAATAGAAATAACAAAAATAGAAAGAATTTGGTACACATCCCAAATAAAAATGGTAGGAATTTAGGTCTCATCCCTAGATCCTATTGACAAAAATAGAAAGAATTTGGTACACATCCCAAATAAAAATGGTAGGAATTTAGGTCTCATCCCTAGATCCTATTGACAAAGATAGAAAGAATTTGGTACACATCCCAAATAAAAATGGTAGGAATTTAGGTCTCATCCCTAGATCCTATTAACAAAAATGGAAAATAAAAAGAATTTGGTACATCCCTAGATCCAACAAATACAAAATGGTAGGAATTTAGGTCTCATCCCTAGATCCTATTGACAAAAATGAAAGGATTTGGTACACATTCCAAATCCGACTCTCACAAATTTTCGAACTACGTCGTACCTGATTTCTAGGGCAAACCCTAGAATACGTAGGCAATTTGGGAATCCCAAATACGGTACAAAGCCACCCATCAACCATACATCCAGCATAAACTTCAACTTGAACAACAAAGAATCTAATTGAAGCAAATGCATAAATCACTTCCATAATCTTTAATCACACAACCCATTTTCGAACTACGTTTTTGGACTTGATTTCCAGGATTGGAATACGTAGGCAGTTTGAGATGTCTTACACATCTCAGATTCAGTCCAAGACCGAACCATCTTTGGTTCGGTTCACTGTATAATATTGTACATTACATTTGCTTGTTTATTTGCTTTAAAACATGATTGGCTGAACCCTAGGTTAGAATAACTTAGCAACTTGGTTTAGGACATCCCCCATTGAACCCTAGTCATCCAGTTGACCAAGCACAGTCAAAATTAGAATTTAAGGAAAGTTTAGGAGGCCGATATTGATCGGGCGGTTTGGGTGCCTAACACCTTCCCATAACCGTACCCTGAATACTTACCCGATCTCTTGCAGACCAAAGAACCGATACATTGGGTCACGAGTCAATAGAAGTCTTACCTTAGGGTGAGGCTACATTTTTAGAGGTCCTAGACCTTAATCTAGGTGGCGACTCCAACAGAACAAATCGATCTTCATCGATACGGGATACACATTTCCATCCCGAGGAGGAGGATCACGTCGATTTTCCATTGTCCTCACCGGTGGCGACTCATTCGGGGATTAATATTCGGGACTCCTAGGATACTTTCCTTATATTGATTTGCTTGACATTTGATGCTAGATCTAGGGTACTATATTTATTGTTTGTACATATTGTTTTGGGGGGGAATGGGTTCAGTCACACTTTCGTGCGAGTAGCCGAACCGGGTCCCATGCATGTGGGGCAGCCCGCTAGGCGAAACACACAGCCTTGGCCTGTACTTTGTGAGACCACGACCGGTGAGCAGCCTCTAACGAGCGTTTCTTGGGTCCGCCTGGGAATGCGTTATGCTAATCCACGTCGCTTGGATCCTTGCAACATAGTATATAAAGGGATTGGGGGCCCATTATTCATCGAGCATTCGGTGATAGGTTACCCCATCCTCGTCAAGGTGGCCTTTCCCGTCCTAACCCGGGTTTGAGCCACATGTATGTTATTTTGGTCCATCTTTGAACCAACATGGTAAAATCTACTCGATCATAATATTTACATCTGAGACGTCGAAGTTCTGCCCGTTTTTGTCCTTGACTTGTCAACATGTTTGGATCCACGCTTGAGTATTCTTGTCTCTCACTTGTTGGGAGCGTGAGGGTTACGTATACCCGCATACACATTAGTGTGGGCGGTCCGTACACGCCCTCCATCGTACAAAGCTCATTGTGTTGACCGTTCAATATTGATACATCAATCTCAAAAAACGATCAGAAAATCTTCATCACGGTATAGATACTATGATCAAGTAGAAATTTACCGGTTTTTTCAATCATGAACCGCTTTTGTCATCCTTCATGAAAACTACAAATAAGCATATCCGTTTCAATTTCTTGAAATTTGATGAACCACATGGTCGAACCTTGGTGCTACAATGATCCATTCGGAATCTTGAGGCCCCAAGACCAATCATGGGGTTATTCAAATACAAATAAATTGTTACAGATGATGTCTAATGGTCGATTTTCATGAAGGAGCTAATTTTGTTTGGTCGAGTCAGCTTGTATGTGTATGTGTATCCTTCTCGTGTCCAGTCACTTCTGAGTCAAAAAAAAAAAAAAAAAAAAAAAAAAAAAAAAAAAAAAAAAAAAAAAAAAAAAAAAAAAGAAAAAAGAAAAAAAAGAAAGAAAGGTTGAACTAGGGAGGATATAATTGTCTAGACTTAAGAGAACACCTGAGTGTGTAGACAAAGCATCCACTTTTATTACATCCTCTCATAAGAAGGTCTCATCATCACCGGTTCATGTCTAGGTTCATGTTCATAAGGAGGACTTTTGTACCTCAAAGTATTGGAATGGTTGAAAGACAGTATATTGAGAGCCCAAATATTGCAGAGCGGAATTGAAATTCCAAGATCGGAGTTAAGGAATCCAAGAGATTAGAAAGCTGAATCATAGATTCTGAGAGATTACATGTTTCTTTCCCATGTTAGCATACCTGCCAAATTTAAATGGAAAAACTGAGATTGGAAAGCATTTCATTCACCCTTGGCAATTGAGCCATTTGACTGAAGGAGTTGGTTTCTGACTCCCAAATTACTTTTATCACCCAAGGTGACCATAACTCAAAGGAGTAGCCCTCAAACCTTCAAGAATGGCCCATCCCACCTCCCAAAATACAGGATGAAAAGGAAGACCATGTGGTCAATTGTATCCCAAAATTAAGGTAGCCTAAAAATGAACTTCATGTGCACCCTAAACTGGGGCAAAACCAAAATGTTAGTATACCCTAAATTGGGGCACAACAAAAATATCAGTGCACCCTAAACTGGGGCATAATTAAAATGTTAATGGATTCAAAGTGGGGCAAACCAAAAAGGTGATGGACCAACAAGGGTATAGGTCAGAGTTTCATGACATCCAAACTGGGGCATAAGATTGGAATACATTTACCCCAAATTGAGGCATTGGCCAAGTGAATGTCAAACCCAAATTGGGGCATAAAGCAAAATGATAATAGACCCAAGAGGGGTTTATCTCAAGATGGAAAGGATCAAACACATGTCGATAGATAGGCATAATGAGCCTGACTAGCGAAAGTCTGAACGGAGATTCGGTCCTACAACCAATCATAAGTTGGCGTCAATGATGCCATATCCAATTGGGATAACTCGGTGAATTACTTGTCTAAACTGGCTACCATCGGTATCTGATAGGTCATCTATGTTTGGCTTAATTTCAATATGTCTGTAGACGGTCCAATCCAAAATGCTCTGAAAGAAATGAACAATAATCATCTCATTTGAGACATCAACAACAGTGTTTTACTACTTCCAATCCATTCCTTCCCAGTTTGATATTTCTTCCTCTTCCATGTCCGTTGCTAATTCTGACTTTGATGATGATTGAGATGAAGGGCCACAACCTGAACTTCTACTCCATCGGCCTTTAGAGAAATGAAAGCTCAACACACATGTGAAAGTTACAAATGATTAAGTCATGGAAGCATTTTCAAAGATACAAGTTGTAACATCAAAATGTCCTCCCATTTGGTCGATTTATAGAAAGAATTTTTTTGGGATATTCCTTGAAAGTAGAGAACATTTACAGACTCATACAAGTGGTTCATTTAGTTTTACAAGAAGGGTCTACACACAAGGCATTATCAAGTTTACATCAATCCAAGTGATCAAGTCTTCTACAAGTGCATGAAGTCTACAGACATAAAACATGCAATAGATCAACCTCAACGTCAAAGATGAGCTCAAAAAAAAAAAAAAAAAAAAAAAAAAAAAAAAAAAAAAAAAAAAAAAAAAAAGAAAAAAAGAAAAAAGAAAGAGCTATACAAAATAATGAGGTTGGTTAGCATACTACATTGGAACAACGATGGTGGACAAGTTCAACTATGGTGCATAGACATGAAGCAACTACTTTGAAACACTAATGATGAGTGAGTTTGATTACAAGGCATGTACATGGGGCAACTCCTTTGGAGCCCTACGGATGGACGAGTTCAGTTATAGAGTAATAAGACAATTGGTTCTCGTACAATGACATATAGACACCATTTCTTAGAACCTGATTGGAGAGCTGATCGTTTGTCGTGGTTCACGTTGTGTGTTGAGCTGGATTTTTGATATTGGTCACTACATCCCGCCCATACAGGGGGTGGTCTCATCACTTTGTTGTCATCAGAGGTTTTTTCTTTTCGGCTAAAGACTCTCTCTCCCGTCCATCAATCTGACGGTCTTCCACAGAGTCTACATTACATGCCCTTACTTCAAATGTCACAAAATTTTATGGTATTGTTTCTTGTGAACATATCGTCTTGTTATGCATAAATATTGTTCAATAAATCTGACTGGAATATCTATCTGTCGTTCATCATTTCGACGGCGTCCAAGAATTCCATAGTCCTTTGTTGCTAGCCAATAAAATGGCATCGCCTAGTGGAGATCAAGCCATTCTACATAAACAACCAAACACTCTCCCAATGGCAGACCCATTGGACAGTTTCTTATTTGTCCATCTGGACCTTCATCGTCATACTTGTATACAAACTTAAAGGATTTGGGCCCAAATGTGGTTGTAACCGATTCAGCATCGAAGCATAGCTTGTTGAAACTTGTTTTCTATCTGAGTGATACCAAGAGGAGAAAGCATTCTTTGACGTTTTTTCTAAAGATTAGTGTAGGGTTGCATCTCCTTAAGGTTATTTCTATTGATGACTCAAAAGTCGCCTGTCTATCAATGTGTGCAGACTTGAACTTAGACACTGGGGCAAAATCACCCATTTATCCAAACATCATGAGTTTAGTTGAGCCCCTTGTTTGAAACTCTAGCTGAGTTCATTTGAATGTAAGAGAAAGATGACTCATACAAATTTGAGTCGTTATCATCATTTGCCCCTCATTAAAATGACCTGATTGCCCTTTGATCAAAGTGAAACCCATATAAATTTGGCAGGAATGCAGAACATATCAAAATTGCCTTTTAAAGAAAAGAAACATGTTTCTCTCGGTCTAGATTAAGTCAAGTCAAGGAAAGTCGATCAAATCATGATCTCTAGTTCCTCTTGGATTCCGAGCAATGTTAGTGGACAAAGTGCAGATGCTGAGCCCCATTGTGGCTACCTCAATATTTATGGAAAGTTCAACCCATTTTGGGAATGAAGAAAGATGAAGAAAGAAATTGAAAAGAACAAGAAAAAGAAAAAGAAAAAAAGAAGAGGAAAAAGGAAAGAAATGTGAAAGTACAGAGAAGAAAGAAGACTGAATGAAAGCAGAATTAGAATGGAAAAGAGAACAAGATGCAAGCAAAGAAAAGAAAGAAAGAAAGATCATGGAAAGAGAAAAAAAACCGGCCCGAACTACGCGGAACCTGATTCTGGAGGGACGAAAATCCCAAAGGATACGTAGGCAATTTGGGACACCCCAAATTCGGTCCAAAGGCTACACAGCCAAAGGCTACACATCCAAAGGCTACACATCCAAAGGCTACACAGCCAAAGGCTACACATCCAAAGGCTACACATCCAAAGGCTACACAGCCAAAGGAAACACATCAAAAAAAAAAAAAAAAAAAAAAAAAAAAAAAAAAGAGGGGGGGAGGAGAGTAGTTACAGCATCGGTTCAAGAGAGCAATGGTAGAATTCGGATCAAGTGCAGAATAATGCAAAAATGGGCTACTTTTATCTTCGGCCTCAATTGCCCACAATCTCGGTCGAAGAGGGGCATCTGTAAGCACCCCATTTTTGCCATCCCAGCTAAACAAAGCCCTGCGGTCGTGTGGACAACAAAAGGAGAAAGATGATCGAAAGTTTGGATTTTTTGACTGCGAATTTGAGGAAGTTTTCAATGGGTCTGTGAATTTGAGGAAGTTTTCAATGGGTCCACAGCAAGGTCATGGGTTATAATTTTGCATGGATGCATAGGTCATAGAATTATCTTCGAAATGAGACCAGAATTGCTCAATTCTGATATCAAATGAAGAAGATATGACCATTTTAGTCGGATGATACATATAAGGGAGGTTTATGAAGTTATTATAAATTATCCCAGGGGCTTTCGTGCAAATTATCCTAAGTCGGATCGTTTGAATTTCAAATCATCATATCTTGATCATCCGACATCGGATTCAGATGATTCCAAGACCATTATTCCTCATTAATGATGTTCACAAAGGTAAAAATCCTAGCTCAATCATCGTTCTCGAGGCCATTGTTCTTCATTTGTGATGTCCTACAAAGTGGACGTAAAAAATCCCGGGTAGAAGTCACCAGTGGGTCCCATGCAAGCTTGCATGCAAAATTATCGTTAGAACTTCAAAGCTTCATATCTTTTCCGTTCTACGTCGGATTCAGATGATTCCAAGGCCATTGTTCTTCATTTGTGATGTCCTACAAAGTGGACGTGAAAAATATCAGGTAAAAGTCTCCGGAGGGTCCCATGCAAAATTACATGTGGAAATGGTCATTTAATATTCAAAAATTCATATTTTGATCATCCCATATCCAAATCAGGTGATTCTTGTCTCATTATGTTTCATTTTTAGTGCTCTACAAAGTGGACGTAAAATATTTTCGGTAGAAGCTTCCGAAGGATCTCATGCAGAATGGTCAGCCAAATTATCGATAATTGGTCCGCTTAAACTTCAAAAATTCATAAGTTAACCATTTTACTTCCAAATGAGGTGATTCCAGTTTCCATATTCCTCATTTTTAATGTTCTACAAAATGAACGTAAAAAATTCGGAATAGAGGCCATCGGAAAATTCCATGCGGGATGACAGCGGAAATGACCCATGAAATGATAGAGAGAAAATCCAATTAATTCCAATCAATCCAGTCAACTCAATTCAAGCCAGTTCTGGTCCAATTCAGCTCAACCCAAGCCAGTCTTGACCCAATCCAATCAATCCTTGTCAATCCGGACCAATTCATGTTGGTACATATACATGTATTTCATTTATATATTATTATATAATGTATAATATATTATAATATATCATATAATATATACATATACCTTATATGTATACTATATTATATATATTAATATATTAATACATTATATAGTTATATATATGTTTTCACATATAAAAAAAAAGGCAAATAAGATCCGAATAAAAAAGGGAGTAGGTAGAGATTGCCGAAGATGGAAAAATAAATAAAAAAAAGAAAATAAAAGAAGAGGAGAAGACCGAAAGAGGAGAAGATCGAGGAGATCTAGAAAATAAAAGAAAAAAAGGAAAAGGAGGGCCGAAAGAAGAAGGAGAGAGAGAGATCGGTGGAAGAATAAAAAAGAAAAAAAAACAGAAAAGGAGAGAAGAGGAGAGAAGATGGGAGAGAGAGAGATCGGTAGGAAAAATAAAGAAAGGGGAGGGAGAGAGCGGGGGGAGGGAGAGAGAGAGAGCGATTGAAGAAAAGATAAAATAAGAGGGAAAAAAACAGAAAAAGGAAGGAAAGAAGATCGAGAAGAGGAGGAGAGAGAGTGAGGGCGGTGAGAAAAAAAAATAATAAAATAAGAAGGGGGAACCGAGAAAGGAGAGAGAGAGAAGGAGGGAGCTAAAAAAAAAAAAATAATAAAAAAGAAGGGGGAAAGGGGAGGGGAGAAGGAGGGGGAAAAAAAAAAAAAAAAAAGAAGAAAAAAAAGGAGAGGGGGGAGAAGGGAGAGAGAAAGGGAAGGAAAAAAAAAAAAGAATAAAATAAGAGGAGGGGGAACCGAGAAAAGGAGAGAGAGAGAAGTGGGAAGAGGAGAAAAAAAAAAGAATAAAATAAGAGGAGGGGGAACCGAGAAAAGGAGAGAGGGAGAAGTGGGAAGAAAAAAAAACAAAAATAAGAAGGGAGATCGAAAGGAGAAGAGAGAGAGGGGGGCGGTGAAAGAGGAGAATCGAGAAGAGAAGGGGAGAATCGAGTGAAAAAAAAATATATAAAAAAAAGAAGATCGGGAGGCAGGTAGATGTAGGAAGGGAGAAGAAAAAAGAATAAAAAAAGAAGGAGGAACCGAGAAGGGAGAGGGAGAGAGAAGGGAGAAAAAACCGAAAAAAAAAAAATAGAATAAGAGGGGAATCGAGAAGAGGAAAGGGAGAAGGAGAGAGAGAGAGAAAGGAGGGGAGACAAGAATCTGTAGAATAGAAAGAGAGCAGAGAAGATGAAGAAGAAGAAGAAGAAAAGGGAGAAGGCAGCTGCGGGGAGGTGGACTGCCATTCAGGTAAGCAGCCGCCCCCATTTTCTTTAGTTCCTTTTACTCGGTCACCCTCCATGCCTGCTACCAAACCCACTGCACCGATTCACTCACCCACTACCGCAAGCACCATCTCTCTGTACCATCATCTGTAACTCAATCTTGCAACATCACTCCATAACCGATCTATCCTAACAAACCTACATAGCCCCACCGATCCAGACCTTGCAAACCCCCATATCATGATCTGCTGTACCAAAACCCACCAATAACCCAACCAACACCTGTCCTAATACTACATGCAGTCCCATTTGTTCATCACCCTCCATCATGAACCATTAATTTTGAATTTGTTGCTCTAATTATATTTATTATGGATGCTCTGACTATATTTATTGTGATGTTTGGATTTAATATGAACCGTTGATGCAAATCTGATTATATTTATTGTGATCCGAATTGTTGATGCAAAGATGGTCATAGTAATTATGTTGGTAATTGATGTGATTAAATGTGGACCATTGAACATGTGAGATGCAAGCCGTTGATCATAAATAATTTTTATGGGATTTATGCCATCGATCAAATATGATTTCGATCACATTGATGATGATCGATTACATCAAGTCTGAGTAGTCGATCAAATATGATCTTGGTCACATTGTTGATGATCGATGCTTGATTAGTGCTCTCACATGCTTACTGCTATATTTGGAATGCTCTCAAATACTGTATTGGATGCTTACATGCCATATTTGATGCTATATTGTTCACATGCTATATTTGGATGCTCACATCCATACACTACTATGATTGGAATGGTCACACTGCCATAATTGGAATGATCACACTGCCATAATTGGAATAATCACATTGTCATGATTGGAATGCTACACATGCTTATTGCCATATTTGTCTGTTACACATGCTCACATGCCATATTGGATGATTACTGCCATGTTTGGATGCACACTTACCATGTTCGTATTGATTCACATGCTCACTTGCCATCTTTGACTGATTTGTTGCTAAATTTGAATATATTTTCAACACTGCTATATTTGGAATACTACCATTGATATAGTTGGAATATTTTCATTTGCCATATTTGTCTTGGAAAGAAAAAAAAAAAAAAAATAGCAATTAGGGCAAGATACACCCTGAAATAGAAAGAATTGAACAATTAGGGTAGAAAACCCTAAGATGGAAAGAAAACAATAATTAGGGAAAGTGAAACCCTAAAAATGGAAAGAATAATTAGGGCAAAATAAACCCTAGAATAAAGAGAATAATTAGGGTATGAAACCCTAAAAAATGAAAATCACAATGAAAAGGGATAGGAAACCCTAAAAACCTAAAAATAGAAATAACAAAAATAGAAAGAATTTGGTACACATCCCAAATAAAAATGGTAGGAATTTAGGTCTCATCCCTAGATCCTATTGACAAAAATAGAAAGAATTTGGTACACATCCCAAATAAAAATGGTAGGAATTTAGGTCTCATCCCTAGATCCTATTGACAAAGATAGAAAGAATTTGGTACACATCCCAAATAAAAATGGTAGGAATTTAGGTCTCATCCCTAGATCCTATTAACAAAAATGGAAACAATAAAAATGGGGGGAATTTAGGTACACATCCCTAGATCCAAAAAATAGAAACAATAAAATGGTAGGAATTTAGGTCTCATCCCTAGATCCTATTGACAAAAAAAAAAAGAATTGGGACAAATAAAAAAATCCGACTCTCACAAATTTTCGAACTACGTCGTACCTGATTTCTAGGGCAAACCCTAGAATACGTAGGCAATTTGGGAATCCCAAATACGGTACAAAGCCACCCATCAACCATACATCCAGCATAAACTTCAACTTGAACAACAAAAAATCTAATTGAAGCAAATGCATAAATCACTTCCATAATCTTTAATCACACAACCCATTTTCGAACTACGTTTTTGGACTTGATTTCCAGGATTGGAATACGTAGGCAGTTTGAGATGTCTTACACATCTCAGATTCAGTCCAAGACCGAACCATCTTTGGTTCGGTTCACCGTATAATATTGTACATTACATTTGCTTGTTTATTTACTTTAAAACATGATTGGCTGAACCCTAGGTTAGAATAACTTAGCAACTTGGTTTAGGACATCCCCCATTGAACCCTAGTCATCCAGTTGACCAAGCACAGTCAAAATTAGAATTTAAGGAAAGTTTAGGAGGCCGATATTGATCGGGCGGTTTGGGTGCCTAACACCTTCCCATAACCGTACCTTGAATACTTACCTGATCTCTTGCAGACCAAAGAACCGATACATTGGGTCACGAGTCAATAGAAGTCTTACCTTAGGGTGAGGCTACATTTTTAGAGGTCCTAGACCTTAATCTAGGTGGCGACTCCAACAGAACAAATCGATCTTCATCGATTCACGGGATACACATTTCCATCCCGGGAGGAGGATCACGTCGATTTTCCATTGTCCTCACAAGTATCAGTGGTCGACCTCACCAAAGAAGCACCACGGATGGAAGATATTGATGTCGTGCGGGACTACCCCGACGTATTTCTTGAGGAACTACCAGGATTACCACCCGATCGAGCCACATAATTTTTGATAGATCTTGTATGTAAGACCCGTGTCAATCTAACCCGGTCTTACCACCTTGAACCAGGTTTACCCATCATGGTCGAACCAAATGGACCAAGGGCGTAAAGGAGATCGAGATCCCAGGTATCAAATCGACCCAAAAACACTTAAAATAGGGGGAGGGTCGCATACCCAGCTAAGCAGGGTCGGACCTCCCAAAACAGAAAGTCGGACCCTCGTTTTGAAGGGAGGGTCAGACAGCTTAGAACCCTAGGGTCGACGGGATCATCGACCCTCCCATCGACCCTCGGTTACCGTAGGAAATAGAATTAGGAAATTTCCTAATTTCGATTGGATTCTTTCCTAATCTCAAAGGGACTTATTTTAGGATGTTCCTACTCTATTTAAAGGACGTCCCTAAGCCACTTTCACTCCTTTCACAACCCTAATTGAATTGAGAGAAAGAGAAGAGAAGGAAAAGAAGAAGAAGAGAAACAAGGAAGAGAATTAAGCCAAAAGAGAAGAGCTGCAGAGAAGGATTATTCTTCTCAGGTATGGATACTAATTCCATGAGTTTCTACAGACCTTAGGTTAGCTATTGATGAGAATGTGATCTCGGAGAAACCCAAACCATCAACCCATGGTTAGGTTTTTATGGAAAACCATAGGAGAATGCATGAAAGCTATCTAGGTGGGTTATACATGGTTTCAGACCATGGAATGAATGTAGAATGAAAAGTAGGAGCAAGACATAGGGTCCCAAGCACGAAGAATGGACTAAAATAGGGAATTGGACCGAAGTGCACCGAGGGTCGCACCGAGGGTCGATGACCATCCGACCCTAGGTGATTCTGACCATCGACCCTCAGTGTTCAGGAAGTTCAGAGTTAAGGGAGGGTCGCACCCAGGGTCGATCAGGACTCCGACCCTATCTCCGACCCTTAGTTGACAGAATCGTTTTTAAATTCAGAATTAATTCTAATTAAATTCTATCGACTTTGTTAGGTCTTCTAGCAATATAATAACAGTATAAAGGTGATTCTAAAGCATGAAAAAGTATCTATTACCAAGTTAAGGTGAGGAACCAGAACTCTAAACAAATTGGTTAATAACAAAACTGTTTTCTATTTTCTTGAGTCCTACGCCATGCTTGATTCTATGCGAAGATATTTGTAATGTGCATACAACATGTCATCCAATATTTCTATTATTTCTTCATGCATATTTATTTTATTGTTTATAACATGATGATGATGATGATGATGATAAGAATAGGCATGTGATTGTATGTGTGTGGTTAGTGTACTTGATGCGAGCGAGTATCAGGGGAGGTGTGATGAGAACATCAATAAACGTTAACCTTTGGCGGGTCTCAGCACTTTAGCTCTATCTCTAACTCAAGTCTTGTGCATTAGCATCGTCGTATCGCCATTACTTTAGCAGAACTATATGTAGTAGAGTATCAGGGGAGGTGGTCTCGGTCCTTGTAGTCTCTGACTCTACCGGGGGGCCTTAGCTCTTTCTCTATGAACATTCTGAGGGATGCTGGGGTGAGGCCTTGGATACACTTTTGGCATTAGGATTGGTTAGTTGCGAGCCCAGTTTGTAGCCCTCGCCAACAGGGGCTTACGTGTTGGTATGGCAATATATAGCAATAAATGTTAACCTTTGTTATATAATGTTCATGGTTGGGTGCATGTGAGTCGACGATAAACGTGATCTTCGAGTGACGTCACACACTTGTGTATAGAGGCGGGGTCAATAAACGCAACCTTTGACTACCTAAACCTTTCTATTGCATACTGCAAACTTTAAACCGGACCAAAGATATAAATTGATTGCATGCATATGTATTGTTGCATTGTTTTGGCTACTCACTGAGCCGTGATGTGTGCTCACTCCTCGACGTCGAATATTTTTAGTTGATGATGCAGGTTATACCGTTGAAGATTATATGAATGCGTCTGTGTACGGAAACGTGGCTGCAATGGAAGCTGGAGCTGAAGTGGATACACACGACTCCTCTTGCGAGTGCAACTCGTGTGTATTTGATTAGATATTTTAAAGGTTTCTTTATTTGGATTTATGAAGACATGTATTTGGTATTTAAATATTTATGTCTCAGTTGAAACAAAATAAATTGTTATTTAAATTTTAATATCACATAGATTCTCAGTTCATTTATTTATAAGATTTCCGCTATTGTGTATTTACTCTGATTATGATTACGGATGTGTGTAAGTTTAGATAACGCGGGGATAGCCTACTCGAGATCTTGGTTGAACCATTGGTTTATTAGCGGTTCATCACACCATTCTGAACAGTGCGGAATTGGGGTGTGACATTGTACCTGGAGCCGTACTAGTATCAAAAGCACCTTATCGAATGGCTCCTACTGAACTAAAGGAATTAAAAGTACAACTACAAGAACTACTGGACAAGGGTTATATTCGACCAAGTATATCACCATGGGGAGCGCCAGTATTGTTCATAAAGAAGGACGGTAGCGTTCGATTATGTATCGACTATCGGGAGTTGAACAAACTGACAATCAAGAATCGATATCCACTACCTCAGATCGTTGACTTGTTCGATCAGTTGCAAGGAGCAAAAGTATTTTCTAAGATCGATCTGCAGTCAGGTTACCATCAGTTGAAGATTAAGGATGGTGATATTCCTAAGACAGCTTTCAGGACCAGATATGGACATTATGAATTCTTGGTCATGTCTTTTGGATTAACAAACGCACCAGCAACTTTCATGGAACTTATGAACTGGGTTTTCCACGATATGTTGGATACGTCGGGTTATTGTATTTATTGATGATATATTGGTATATTCCATGGACAAGGAAACCCATATTAAGAATCTAAACGTCGCTCTACAGCGTTTAAGGAAAGAGAAGCTATATGCCAAATTTACCAAATGTGAGTTTTGGCTAAGTGAAGTCGCCTTCCTAGGCCATGTAGTATCCGCCGAAGGAATCAAAGTGGATCCCAGCAAAATCGAAGCTATTGTAAAGTGGGAAGCACCAAACAGCGTTGCAAAATTAGAAGTTTTATGGGTCTCACTGGTTATTATCGACGATTTGTGGAAAACTTTCTCGGATTGCCGTACCTCTCACCAGTCTGACTAAGAAAGGTGAAAAGTTTGTGTGGATGGATAAATGCGAGAAGAGCTTCCAAACCCTAAAGACCAGATTGATATCCGCTCCGATTTTGACTATTCCTGTTCCCGGACAGCCATTTACCCTATACACCGATGCGTCAGGATTGGGATTAGGATGTGTGCTTATGCAAGGGGAACAAGTAATTGCTTATGCCTCAAGACAGTTAAAGACACATGAGAAGAATTATCCCACTCATGATTTGGAGTTAGCGGCAGTAGTACATGCTGTCAAGATATGGAGACATTACCTATACGGAGAGAAATTCCAGATTAAATCGGACCATAAAAGTCTTACTTATTTATTTAATCAAAAAAAGTTGAATATGAGACAAAGAAGATGGCTGGAACTATTGAAAGATTATGATTGTGATATCCAGTATCATCCGGGAAAAGTTAATGTAGTAGCAGATGCGTTGAGCAGAAAGGCAATGATAAAATCTCAGGGGGAGGTTAGCACAACTGCAGCAATGCGTACTACCGGAATGGTATTCAATCACGGCAATGAGAAGTATGTGATAGATACAACGGATGGATCAGCCAACCAAGGGTTTATTCATCGATTTTTAAATATGTTCACCGCGTTGAAGATTATACCGGATATAATTGATGAAGTGAAGACAGCCATCAAAGCAGACCCTTACCTAAGAATGGTACAAGAGGACATCGAAAAAGATAGGATAACCTTGAGTTCACCTTGGACGAAGAGAAGGTACTGAAGTACAATGGAAGAATATGTGTACCCGAAACAGAAAGTGTGGACATTAGACACCGACTGATGAAAGAAGCCCATACCACCATCTATTCGATACATCTTGGAAGTACAAAAATATATCATGATCTAAAGAAACTATATTGGTGGAGAGGAATGAAAGCAGATGTAGCGAAGTTCGTGTCTCAATGCCTAAATTGTCAAAAAGTAAAGGCTGAGCGACAAAGACCCGCAGGACTATTACAGCCATTATCGGAACCAGCATGGAAATGGGACTGCATCACTATGGACTTCGTCACAGGATTACCACTGACTCCTCGAGTAGTTGACGCAGTTTGGGTGATTGTAGACCGCCTGACCAAAACAGCTCGCTTTATATTGATACGACCTCAGTATACACTAGAAAGGTTAGAAAAGCTGTATGTGGATAATATTGTTCGATTACACGGTGTCCCAGAGAGCATTGTGTCCGATAGAGATCCACGATTTACTTCCAAGTTTTGAGAAAGATTGCAGAAGGCTATGGGTACAACATTGAAGTTTAGTACTGCATTCCATCCACAGACAGATGGACAGTCAGAGCTTACAATTTAGATTCTAGAAGATATGCTATGAGCATGTGTAATTGATTTTAAAGGATCATGGGATGAAAAATTACCACTGATCGAGTTCGCTTATAATAATAGCTATCAGGCCACTATACAGATGTCACCCTATGATGCACTGTATGGCAGAAAGTGTCGAACTCCGTTGTTTTGGAACGAAGTTGGGGAACGTAGTTTCGTTGGACCAGAATTTGTTGAAGAGACTTGTCGAGTGGTCGACATTATCAAGGAAAGAGTGAGAACAGCCCAGAATCATCAGAAGCAATATGCAGATACTCGACGCAAAGATCTTGAGTTCGTCGTGGGTGATAAAGTATTCTTGAAGGTATCGCCTATGCGAGGTCTGAAACAGTTCAGACAGAAAGGGAAACTAAGTCCATGATATGCCGGGCCGTATGAGATTTTAGCTAAGCGTGGGAAAGTGGCTTACCAGTTAGCACTACCACCATCTATGTCAAGTGTGCATGACGTATTTCATATTTCCTTATTGAAGAAGTATGTCAAAGATCCAATGCACGTTCTAACAATAGATCTACCTGATTTAATTGAAGATTTGACTTTTGAAGTAACACCAACAAAAATCACCAATCGAAAGGTTCAACGACTACGCAACCGAGATATCTATTATGTCAAGGTCACTTGGAGAAGTAGAGACATGGAAGAAATTACATGGGAAGAAGAGAATGCTATGCGAAAGCAATACCCTCACTTATTCGACTCAGAAGGTATGAACAATTTTGGGGACAAAATTTTTATAAGTAGGGGGAGTTGTAAGACCCGTATCAAACTTACCTGGTCTTACCACCTTGAACCAGGTCTACCCATAATGGATGAGCCAAATGGACCAATTCCGTGAAGGAGATCACAATCCCAAGTACTAAACGGACCCAAAAACACTTAAATTAAGGGGAGGGTCGCATACCCAACAAGGGAGGGTTGGACCCCCCCAAGATAGAAGTCAGACCCCTAGTTTTACATGGGCGGGCGAACACTTTAGGAACCAGGGGTCGACGGGATCTCCGACCCCCCTATAGACCCCCGATACTCGATAAATCTGAAAATTAGGAAAGTTTGCTCATTTCGATGGGATTCCTTCCAAATCTCAATGGGACTTATTTTAGGAGTTTATACTCTATAAATAAAACTTCCCTAAGCCTCTTTTACTCCTTTTACAACCCTAATTGAATTGAGAGAAAGAGAAGAGAAGGAAGAGAAGGAAAAGAAAAGGAAAGAAGAGAAGAAGGCCAAGGGAGAAGAGTTGCAGAGAAGGAGTATTCTTCTCAAGTATGGATACTAATTCCATGAATTGCTAAAGACCTTAGGATAGATAATGCAGAGAGTATGATCTCGGAGAAACCCAAACCATCAATCTATGGTTAGGTTTTCATGGAAAAGCATGGGGGAAAATCATGAAAGCCATATAGGTGGTAGAATCATGGTTCTAGACCATAGAACATGTGTAGAATGGATTATAGGAGAAAGCCATAGGACCCCAAACACGAAGAATGGATTGAAAGTAGAAAATCGACCAAAACCTACAGGGGGTCGCATGGGGGGTCAATGGCCAATCGACCCTACCAGACCCTGAGCATCGACCCCCAGTGTTCGGGAAGTCCAAAATAGGGGTGGTCACACCCAGGATCGATCATTACTCCGACCCTACCTCCGACCCCCAGTTAACAAAATAGTTTTTAAATTCAGAATTAATTCTAATTAAATTCTATCGACTTTGTTAGGTCTTTTAGTAATATAATAACAATATAAAGGTGATTTTAAAGCTTGTAAGAGGATCTATTAGCAAGCTAAGGTGAGGAAAAAGAACTCTAAACTAATTGGTTAATAACAAATTGTTTTCTCTTTTCTTGAGTCCAATGCCATGCTTGATTTTATGCGAATATGTTTGTAATGTGCATACAACATGTCATCCAATATTTCTATTATTTGTTCATGCATATTTACTTTATTGTTTATAACATGATAATGATGATGATGATAGGAATAGGCATGTGAATGTATGTGTGTGGTTGGTATACTTGATGCGAGCGAGTATCAGGGGGGTGTCATAGGCTGGGCCTCAGCACTCTAGCTTTATCTCTAACTCAAGTCTTGTGCATTAGCATCGTCGTATCGCCATTACTTTAGCAGAACTATTACGTCGTAGAGTATCAGGGGAGGTGGTCTCGGTCCTTGTATTCTCTGATTCTACTAGGGGGCCTTAGCTCTATCTCTATGGACGTTCTGAGGGATGCTGGGGTGAGGCCTTAGATACACTTTTTGGCATTAGGATTGGTTAGTTGTGAGCCCAGTTTGCAGCCCTCGCCAGCAGGGGCTTACGTGTTGGTATGGCATTGTACAACAGTAAACGTTAACTTTGTTGTACAATGTTCATGAATTGGGTGCTTGTGAGTCGACGATAAACGTTACCTTCGGGTGGTGTCACACACTTGTGTATAGATGCGGGGTCAATAAATGTTAACCTTTGACTACCTAAACCTTTCTATTGCATATTGCAAACTTTAAACCAGACCAAAGATATGAATTGACTGCATGCATATGTATTGTTGCATTGTTTTGTTTGCTCACTGAGCCATGATGTGTGCTCATCCTTCGACGTCGAATATTTTTAGTTGATGATGCAGGTACTACCGTCGAAGATTATGTAAATTTTCCAGTGTATGGTCACGTGGCGGCGATGGAAGTTGAAGATGAAGTGGATACACATGACTCCTCTTGCGAGTGCAACTCATGTGTATTCGATTAGATTTCTAATTTTCTTTATTTGGATTTAATAAAGACATATTTTTGATATTTATTTATGTCTTAGTTGATACAGAATAATTTGCTATTTAAATATTAATATCACAGTAGATTCTCAGTTCATTTTACTATAAGACTTTCGCTATTGTGTATTTACTCTGATTATGAATGTGGATGTATGAGGTTTAGATAAATCAGATTCCGCTTGTCCGAGATCCTGGTTGAACCGTTGGTTTGCTAGCGGTTCATCACACCATTCTGAAGTGTACGGAATTGGGGTGTGACTGATGTCACCCTATGAAGCATTGTATGGTAGGAAGTATCGAACTCCTTTGTTTTGGAATGAAGTTGGAGAATGGAGTATCGTTGGACCAGAATTTATTGAAGAAACTTGTCGAGTAGTTGACATTATCAAAGAAAGAGTTAGAACGGCTCAGAACTGTCAGAAACAATATGCAGATACTCGACGTTGAGACCTTGAATTCGTCGTAGGTGATAAGGTATTTTTGAAAGTATCACCTATGTGAGGTCTAAAACGATTCGGACAGAAAGGGAAACTAAGTCCAAGATATGTCAGGCCATATGAGATTTTAGCTAAACGTGTAAAAGTGGCGTATCAGTTAGCACTACCCCCATCTATGTCAAGTGTGCATGATGTATTTCATATCTCATTACTGAAGAAGTACGTCAGAGATCCAACATACGTTTTAACAGCGGATCCACCGGGTCTAACTGATGATTTGACATTCGAAGTGGCACCAACTGAAATCACCAACCGAAAGGTTCAACATCTATGTAATCGTGACATCTATTATGTTAAGGTTACTTGGAGGAGCAGAGATATAGAAGAGATCACATGGGAAGAAGAGAATGCTATGCGAAAGCAATATCCTCACATTTTTTACTCGGAAGGTATGTGCAAATTTTGAGGACGAAATTTCTAATAAGAGGGGGGGAGTTGTAAGACCCGTATCAAACTAATCGATCTTACCACCTTGTATCAGGTCTACCTATCACAGTCGAGCCAAGTGGACCAAGTACGTGAAGAAACCACAAGACCAGGTATGAAATCAACCCATAAATAGTCAATTATGACCGACCACACCTCAAAAGAGTCCAACCACACAAAATTAGGGCGTGTGGTTGGACATTTTAAAAGGTTTGGTGGACAGATTCTGCGACTCCACCTCCGACCCCACAGAACCCAGTCAGAACCAAAAATTAGGAAACCTTCCTAATTCGAAGGGGGGTCTTTCCTAAACTCATTAGGGCATATTATGGAGGGTTTTCCTCTATAAATAGGACATCCCTTAGCCTCTTTTACCTTTTTAGAACTCTAATTGAAAGTGAGAGAAAGAGAAGAGAAGAAAGAGAAGGAAAATTGAAGAAGAAGACTAAGAAGGAAGAAAATTCAGAGAAAACTCTGAATCTTCAGCAAGCTTAGGGTATGAACATATTCTCCATGTTAAATTGAGAGCCTAGAATAGTTCATGAAGAAGATAGGATTTAGGAGAAATCCAAATCATCCATCCATGGATAAATTCTAAGAGAATCCATGGAGAAAATCATGTGGACAATGGATGGTGTATAAAATAATAGTTTTGAGCCATAGAACAATCATAGGAAGGACCATGATGATAAGCCAAAGGATTCAAACATGAAGGAATGGAATTAAGAGTGAAAGGTCGACCATAACATATGTGGTCGCACGTGAGGTCGCATGATGTCCGACCCCACAAGACACACATGTCCGACCACATGCCCTCGGGAAGTTTCCAGGGAGGGTGTGGTCACACGTGTGGTCGGAGTATGTCCGACCCTACCCTGCGACCCCACGCCCTGTGGTCGCAGAAACTGAGACCACAGGTGCTGCCACACCTGCGAACCCTCAGTTTCTGTTAGTCTAAACACGTGGAAATTAATTATAATTAAAAATCTATCAACTTGTTAAGTTTTCAAGTGATCTAAGAGTGAATTATAAAGCTTGAACGAGGATCTACTATCAATCAAAGGTGAGAGAACAAGACCTAAATTAATTGGCTAATAAGAAACTATTTTTATTTATTGAGTCTAATACCATGAATGATTCTATGCTTGTATGAGTGTATTGTGCATTTCACATGTCATCCAATATTTTTGTTATTACTGTTCATGCATATTTAATTTAGTTTATTTATAATATGATGACAATGATGATGCTAGGAATAGGCATGTGAATGTATGTGTGTGGTTGGTGTGCTTGATACGAGTGGAGTATCAGGGGGAGGACGTGACACGGTAGTTCATCTTGGTCACCAGACTCTAGCTCTATCTCTACTCAAGTCTTGTCCACTGACATCGTCGTATCGCCATTACCTTAGCAGAACTATTACGTCGTAGGGCATCAGGGGAGGTGGTCTCGGACCATGTAGTCTCTGACTCTGCCTCGGGGCCTTAACTCTATCTCTATGGATGTATTGAGGGATGCTGGGTGAGGCCTTGGATACACTGTTTGACATTAGGATTGGTTAGTTTCGAGCCTAGTTTGCAAGCCCTCGTCAATAGGGGCTTACGTATTGGTATGGGTAGGGCATTAGGGGAAGTGTCATGCGGTGTTTGATCTGGGAACTTTAGCTCTATCTCTATTCCATGATGGGTGCATGTGGGATGGCAATGGTGTTTGATCCATTGGACGGCTTCACGCACTCGTGTATAGAGGTGCGGCGACCACCTATCCTTTCTATTGCATATTGCAAACTTATAAACCAGACCAAAGATATGAATTGAATGCATGCATATGTTTGTTGCATTATTTTGTTTACTCACTGAGCCATGATGTGTGCTCACCCTTTCGACATCGAATATTTTAGTTGATGATGCAAGTCTTACTGTAGAAGATTATGTGAATGCTCTGATGTACGGACATGTTGCGGCGATGGATATGGAAGCTATGATGGAGTCGCATGATTCGTCGTACGAGTGCAACTCATGCGTCTTTGATTAGATTTATTTGTTGGATTATTCAAAAGATGTAATTGATTAATTTATTTTATTTTATGTCTTAGTTTTTTGGAGATAATTGGATACTTTATTTATGTTATCACTGTTAGATACTCAGTTCATTAATATTAAAGACTTTTACTATTTTTTATTTACTCTAATTATGGTTATGGATGTATCTGGTTTAAGCAAAAGGACACAGCCAATTCGAGATCCTGGTTGAACCGTTGGATCATAGACGGTTCATCACACCATTCTCGTTAGTGCAGAATTGGGGTGTGACAGACATTGTGTATTTATTATGATACGATACATTGAGAAACTTGTGTTGTAAGACATAACAAACTTAATTATGATATGTTATCAGTAGACAACATCTGTTACCATATTTATGCTTCTGCTAATATTACTCCAATTTAACTATTATTGTTGTGGATATTATATGCGTAAACTATGGGATTTCTATGGTAGATCAATGTGGTTGTCAATCGTTAGAAGATTCATGTTGTCTATCGGGCCAATCCGGATATCACGCCTGGCTCTCAGAATGGGCTGTGACAGGCTTTGTCAGTATCACCCCTTACTTAGCATCTAAGGTTGGGACACCCCTCTCCTTATTCTTGTCATCCTCCTAAAATTCCTATGTACTTTCAAAGAGTTTTGTGATTTATGTCCTTTGGCCAAACAATCTAGGTTACCTTTTCCTATAAGTGTGACTAAATCTTTATATGTTTTGAATTGTTACATTGTGACATTTGGGCGCCATATTCTATAGCTTCCCACACTGGTTGTCACTATTTTTTGTTTGTGGTGGATGATGAACCACATGGGTGTTTCTCATGAGGTATAAATCGGAAACATTTAGTTTATTGTCTAATTTTTTCATGAAATACATGCCTTAACTTTTCATCTTCTGCTATTTTTGACATCAAGCACCCTAAATTGTGGGTGGTTTGGCTAGTACATATTCCGGCTCCTTCAACCATTTTGAACACCTTACAATTAATTATATGTTCGAGGACCGTGCATGGCTTGAATTGTATATCCAGTTTTGTTCATGAGAGCGGTTTCCGAGCATGCCATCATTAGTTGGGGGACGATCTTATCTCTACTACTGCTACTCTAGATCCATGGATTATTATGGGGGATTTTAATTCATGCCTTTATTTTCATGAAAAGCAAGGTCCAAGGGCCTTTAATATTGGTAGTGCGGGAGAGTGGAACTACTTGACGTTGCACATTAGAACTCATTATGGCCTGATTCACTTTTTCCCACATGATTAATTCTATTCCTCTTACGAATCTTCCCTCTAAAGGGCTGAAATTTACTTGGATTAATTACAAGCAAGCAGTCGGGAATGTTCATGCTGTTCTCGATCGTAATTTAGTCAATCATGTGTGGGTTAATAAGTTCAGCTCAAGTTACCAGTATTGGGAATAGTCCCACATTGCTAATGAGATTGGAATCCTGTGGTCTTATATATGGAGAGTTTCTCCACTTATTAGTTCGAACTTTTGAGTTGGAAATTTGACATGGTATCAGAGCTCCAGGTTCCCTCTCATAATAAACTAAAAAAAGAGGCCAAGTTACCGAAAGAGGGACATAAGATGCACAAAAGAGGGACTACAGTCACCCAAAGAGGAACGATCACCCAAAAGAAGGACTATATGTCACCTAAAGAGGGACTATATGTCATCCGAAGAGGGATCAGTCACCCAATAAGAGGGACCAGTCACCTGAATAGTGTCATGTAATGCCACATATACTACCACATATACACCACCTAACGGTGGGGTTACATGTGAGGTGGAGTATTGGGAATAGTCTCACATTGTTAATGAGATTGGAATCCCGTGGTCTTATATATGGAGAGTCCCTCCACTTATTAGTTCGAACTTTTGAGTTGGAAACTTGACAACCAGCAGGTTCTTCCCTGGGTGTCTTCTGATTATTGTCCGATTCTTATTATCTGTGTGGAGTTCGTGTGGCCTGCAAATGTTCCTTTCTGCATGTTGCTGTTTTGGATGGACCATGCTGATTTCTACTATATTGTCCGGGACTTTTGGTTTGCACTTATTTTTGGAACGCCTCTCTTTGTGGTTTCTCAAAAGTTAAAATGGCTCAAAGGTATGCTTTGAAATTGGTCCATCGTTTTGCTTTCCCAATTGGCGTTATTTTAGATGACATTCACTATTGATACTGTTTGATTTAATGAATCTTTATTTCATATGGAAGTAGAGGCTACGGCAGTGCGTGTCTAGGACCTTGAGCTTCATGAGAAACTATGAGCTGAGAAATCTCGGGTCAAATGGTTGACATGTGGAGACTAAAATTCAAAAAAAAAAAATTCATCTCTATGCGAAGGCTCGCCGTACTTGCAATAGTATTTGTGAAATGCAGCTTGATCATGATGGGAGTGTGATCCCTGATGCTGCTATTATGGGTCCTTATATTGTTATGTATTTTGAGGATATTCATAAAGGATGTAATATTGTCCAGCATTATGAGATTCTTCAGTGCATTCCTCATCTTGTTTTGGATGAAGACAATAGTATGATTAATTGTCTTCCCTATGTTGAGGAAATTCGAGCCTTAGTATTTGATTTGAGAGATGACAATGCACCGGGGCTTGGATGGATTTCCAGGTAATTTTTATCATATCTGCTGGAATATTGTTTCTCACGATTTATGCAGGATTGTTCGTAATTTATTTTTTTTTCTCTCATTGAGTTATCACGAAAGGAATCAACGATAACTTTCTCACTCTTATTCCGATGAATGAAAATGCATGGAAAATATCTCAATATCAGCCCATATGTGTGGCAAATTTCCTCTTCAAGATTATTCCAAAAATATTAGCATCTCGGGTAAGCAAGATGCTTGGGGCTACTATTTCTCTACAGTAAGACACTTTTTTGCAAGGTCGACTCATACACAACAATATAGCCATGGCTTCAGAGCTTATTTGTCTATTATTTAACAAGGTTCAGAGAGGTGGTATATATTTGAAGCTGGACATTTAGAAGGCCTTTGACACATTAAAATGGCCTTTTTTATTTGTTGTCATGAGGTATTTTGACTTCTCAAATCTTTTGGTTGATTAGGTTCGCGCTATCTTGCTTTCGGCTGGCATATCTGTTCTTTTGAATGGGGGACCAGTGGGTTTTTTTTCGAGTGGAGCATGGCCTAAAATATGGAGACCCGCTTTTACCATTATTATTCATTTTTGCAGAAGAAGCCCTACGCCATGGCCTATCCTATCTTCGGGATTCAATTCCCAACCCGTTACTTGGGTATAGAGAAATTTCAAGACCGTACCAAGGAGTACTTTCTCCCTATTGTAGAATGCTTCATGCAAAAATTTACAGCATGGAATGGGCGGCTATAATCAATGGCTGGTCGTGTTGAGGTGGTGGGGTCAATTTTCTCTAGTATTTTTATTCATATCTTTGCTGTTTATCGTTGGGCTGTCTCGTTAATCAAATTGCTTGAGAAGTGGATGACAAATTTCCTATGGAGTGAAAAACAAAATAGCTGTTCAGTTAAATGGTGTACTTGCTGCCGTTGGAAAAAAGATTGTGGCTTTGGTATCCGTAGGCTCAAGTAAGTAAATCATGCGATGCTCGCTAAATTATGCTAGCATATTAAAACATCAAGTTCATCATTGGCATGCCTTGTTAGAAACCGCTACTTAACAGATATTGGTCATCTTATAGCGATCACGCTCTAGTTTGCGGTTTGGGATGACATCAAAGAAATTTGGACTTGGGTTTCAGACAAAACCAGGTGGATTATTTGTAATGCTCATCAAATTGATTTTTGGATGGATAAATGGTTAGGCCATTTTTCTATTATGAAGGTTGAGGGAGGATTAGTTTCGTGGCCTGTCTGCTCGTGTTTCGGATTTTATTGATAATGGTGGCTGGGTATTTCACTATGTGGTAGCAGGTGGTGGAATTGGCCAATGATATTCGTTTGCCAGTAGACTGTGGATGATCGCCCAATCTGGGTACCCAAAGGGGTGAATTCACTATGAAGTCAGCTTGGCAAGAGTTGCAACCGAGACTACTTAGGCCTGCTGGGCCCCCTCGGTTTGGTCAAAGGTTTTGTCTCCACGATTGCCTTCCATGTGATGACGTTTGAGATGTAAGAAGGTGTTGAAAGTTTTACTCATATTTTTTTACATTGTCAAACTTCCCAGAGTGTTTGGCGATCTTTTCTGGGTAGTGCAACGTTTCATGGCATTGGTTTGACATTATCTAGCTTTGCTTTCCTAGTGGAAAAGGACAGAAAGAAAGAAAAAAGAACAGTTATTATGGCAAATCTCTGGATGAGTGAGCTGTACGTTGTTGCCTGGCAATTATGGCTGGGACGGGATGAATCTTTGTTTGAGGGTAAAAGTGTTACGATCAAAGTTCTTATGTTGAAAATCGATCTGGACAGTAAGGATTTGTCTATTCGGGCCCCTTGTACTATCAAATCTATGGCATAGTGGAAATTTAATCTTGTGTAGTACGCTTCTGAGGCCTCAGTCATAAAGCAAGTAATTTGGCCAAACCTATTGGACATTGGATTAAGATCAACATAGATGAGAGTGTAAGAACATTAGTATGAGCTAAATTAATTATTAGATTAATTGATTGAGTGGGAGTCAGATTACAGATAGACCAGTTTAAATATGATTAGAGATGGACCAACCTGGTCTATTGTGGGACTGGTCCAGGGATGAGGTGGTATTATATACCAATGGTTAGGGTCACTGCAGCCACGGTGTTATTCTTCTCATGTTTCCATACGCAGAGAGAGTTCAAGGGATCCCCGGGAGGCTGTGGAGGATTCAAACCCAAGCGTAGAACGGTGTGGAACGACGAAAAGCAATCTTCAACGTACAGGTATGTGATTTACATTGATTACTGTGTTTCCCATTGTGTTCTTGGTATTGTGTGGATTTCAGGGTTGATAGAAACCCTAATGGGTTCATTAAGAAACCTTAAAGAGACCTTAAAATTCTAACAATTAGTATCAGAGCCTCTTACAGAAACCTAAAATCAATGGGAAAAACACTGTAGAGATTGTATGTTTGAATGGATTGGAAAAGGAAGAGATTTTTCTCTCAAAATTCTTTTACAAACTTGTTAATGGTTGAGACTTTTGAAAACTTTTTCGGACCAGTAAAAGATAAAATAAATTATATAGGATTCTAGGTCTCGGAGAGATGAAGCCAGCGACATAACATGGGTCGCCAGAAGTAGCCAGACGGGCCCTCACGTGCCACCTGAAAAAGCAAGTGAGATCCATGCGCCGGAGGTTATTCTGAAAAAAAAAAAAAAAAAAAAAAGGCTAACGTCACTGGTTTCGGGTAACTCGAAAATCGTAGCGGGTTTGACTGAGTCGACCCAGACCAGGGCCACGGGTCACACGTGGGGTCAACATGTATGACCCAACCACCCAATCAATGACCCGAAACCCGTTTGTCGTGGCCTAGGTTTCTACCCTGACCTGTTGATCAGAGGCCCAGATCCGTTAACCTAGTAACCCGACCCGAGAACCCGATCCACCAACCCAAAAATCTGACCCAAAAATCCAGATGGGTGGACCAGTTAGACCGGTGGTTGACCTAATGGTCGGTTCGTTGTTTAGTCCGCGATTCATTTTAAAACAGACCGTCTGGTTGGGTCTGGACCAAAGTATTTCAAAAAAAAAAAACAATGGGTTCGGTCTGCCCATAACCTAGCCCAGCCCGACCGAACAGAATCAGAATGAACATGCTAGAACAAGTTTAGGATACAAGAATGCATGTACTGACTTTGATTAACGATTGTGGGCGTTAGGAGCGTCAGATTTTGATGTATTTTTTGCACTGTGTTCGTATTTTTGTACTCTACAGTCTGGCACATAGTTTGACGCATTTTGATGATTTGAGAAATATGTTTTTGACTAAAAGGTGCCCTTAATTAGTCTAGTTTATAGTTTTTTTGCTTATTTGTCGCTTATTTGTTGTACCAAATGCAAGTAGGATGTTATGTGTGCATGAGATTTTGTTTATTGACCCACATGGTACTGCAAGTAGGGTTTGGGGATATTATTGTAGAATTAGGTCGATCCCACCAAAGTGGTATACTTAGTTTCATCATGATGTCTTCAAATTCAAAGTTGAATGTATTTGTAAATGCTTGTGTAAAGGCGATGTACACCCAAAGGTGTCATTGTCAAGTGTTGTTCGAATTAGGGTTTGAGGGCATTATGTGAAGATTGGATGGAATTCACTAAAGTGGTATACTCAGTTCCAACATGGTGTTCTCAAACCCCAAGTTTGTGCATTTACATATACAATAAAATGATACATTATACACTGTTCTCCCAAGTGTGAAAAGTAGCTAAGAAATGCAATGCTAACCCAAAGGTGGCATTGTCAAAGACTAAAGGTAAATTCATGCATATGATTTGAAAGGGTTTTGGCATTAGGGGTCTCATTAGCCCACAAGTAATGGGATTCTGAGAGTCGTTATTCTTTTGCAGTTACTGCACAGAAACTGAGAAGACCACTGCATGTTTATCCCAAAGGAGAATGTGAAGTTGGTTAACTCTTGAAAAATGATATATATACTTGCATAATTGGTTGATGTGGTTAGTGCAAGTAAATGGTGTGTGTATCAGTCTTCTATTGTTTAATATATGTTTGGACACATGCATTGATGTTCTCATCTAAGTGTGGCTGTCCCAAAGAGTGTTTTGATGTCTATCTCTTCCTATTCGGGACAAAAGCGTAAACAATGTAATTGCATTTATTTATATGAGTTCTGTATAATTCATCTATTGCTTGATATTCTGTTTGAACTCATATGATGATGATGGTATGTATCTCCCAAGATATGTTTTCCTGTGACTATGCCAGGTGGTATAGTAGTTACTATTCCTACTCTGTCTGGAATGAGTTTTACAAGGTAGTATGTACAATTAGAAGCGAATCTAGACATGGTTGACTTAGATATAGCACTTAAAGATGATAAATCTGCTGCCATTACTGATTCCAGTACCCCTAATGAGAATCATAAAATGGAAAAGTGGACGATAGAAAATAAAAAGTCTATGCTGCTCATGAGGCAGGCCATTCCCGAAACCATGGTTGATGGTGTTCAAGTAAAGGAAACAGCTAAAGAATATTTGAAAGATATCAAAGGAAAGTTTGAGCTTTTTGATAGAGGATAGAGAAACACCTTGATGAACAAGCTTACCAATGCAAAGTATAATGGTAATGGAAGTATCAGAGATCATTTTATGGAACTTTCTGCTACTGCTGAAAAGATCAAAGCCACGGGATTAACGTTGATAATGAGTTCGTGATTCATTGTGCGTAATCTTCTTGACCTAAAGAGTATTGTCAGATTCAAGTAGCCTATAATATGTCACACCCCAATTCTGCACCTTTCAGAACGGTGTGATGAGCCGCTAATAAACCAACTGTTTAACCAGGATCTCTAATAGGCTGTGTCCTTTAATTTAAACCATACACATCCACAACCATAATCAGAATAAATACACAATAACGGAAGTCTTAATATTAACTGAACTGAGAATCTAACTGTGATAATCATAAATAAAATATCAATTATGTTGTATCAATCGAGACATAAATATATAAAGTATCAAATTACATTTTCTTAATATTTCAAATAAAAATCTAATAAAAAACGCATGAGTTGCACTCGCATGAGGAGTCATGCGTCTCCACTATATCTTCAGCCTCCATTGCAGCCATGTGTCCGTACACAGAAGCATTCATATAATCTTCCACAGTGGTACGTACATCATCAACTAAAAATATTCGAATTCGAAAAGGGTGAGCACACATCACAGCTCAATGAGCAAACATAACAATGCAATAAACATATGCATGCATTCAATTTATATCTGTAGTCTGGTATATAAGTTTGCAATGTGCTATAGAAAGGTTCGGTGGCTGCCTCACCTCTATACATGAGTGTGTGAAGCCACCCAATGAATATCGGCACTGTCGTCCCATATGCACCACCATGAACAATAGACACCCAATGAAAACGGCATTGTTGTACCGGTTGCCCATACCAACACGTAAGCCCCTGTTAGAGAGGGCTTGCAAACTGCGCTCGCAACTAATCAATCCTAATGTCAAACAGTGTATCCAAGGCCTCACCCCAGCATCCCTCAATACATCCATAGAAATAGAGCTAAGGCCCCCCGGTAGAGTCGAAGACTACACGGTCCGAGACCACCTATCCTGATGCCCTACGACGTAATAGTTCTGCTAAGGTAATGATGATACGACGATGTCAGTGGAAAACACTTGAATAGAGCTATGGTACAATATACCCAATGAAAACGACATTGAAGTACCGATTGCACCATCCCCTACCCGCATCAAGTACACCAACCAAACACAAACATTCACATGCCTATTCCTATCATCATCATCATCATCCTCATGTTATAAACAGCGAAGTAAATATGCATGAACAGTAATAACAGAAATATTAGATGACATGTTAAATGCACATTACACGCATACAAGCATAGAATCAGTCATGGCATTGGACTCAAGAAAATAAAACAGTTTATTATTAGCTAATTAGTTTAGGTCATGTTCCCTCACCTTTGCTTGAGTGTAAATCCTCTTTCAAGCTCTAAGAATCACCTTTATATCAATAGGAAACCTAACAAGTTGATAGATTTTAATTAGAATTTATTCCGATAATTTTAGAGTTGTTGTCAAGCTAGGGTCGCAGGATGGGTGGTAGGTAGGGTCGCAGGTTTATGCGACCCCAGGGTATAGGGTCGATGCTAGGGTTGGATGTCCCATCGACCCTAGGTGGGACCGTAGCTTCCCTAGACTTCCCAAAAGCTAGGGGTCAATCCTGTGGTCTGGTAGGGTCGATTCCCAATCGACCCTACGTGCGATCGCACGTGGTTTGAGTCAACCTTTTCATTCTACAGTCTAGTATTTCAAGTTTGGGTCCTTTGGCTTACTTTCACAGTCTATTCTATGCTGTTCTATGGCTTAAAACTCCAGGTTACTTCCTTACTTTGTCTACCATGATTTTCTCCATGGATTTCATTGAAATCTTCTCATGGATGGATGATTTGGGTTTTTCCTAAATCATACCCTCTTCATGAACTATTCTAAGGTTTTAAACAATTCATGGAAAGCATATCCATACCTTAGGTTTGCTGAGATTCAGAGGTTTCTCTGAATTTCTTCTCCTTAGTCTTCTTCTCCAACTTTCCTTCTCTTCCCCTTCTCATCTCTTTCAATTAGGGTTTCAAAAGGAGTGAAAGGCTAAGGGATGTCTTATTTATAGAGAAAAACTATCACACCCCAATTCTGATCCAACCAGAATGGTGTGAGTGAACCGTCACTGAACCAACGGTTCACACCAGGATCTCAATAAGATCGTGTCCACTCATACAAACCATTGCACATAACCACAATCAGAATATAATAAATACAGCGAAAGTCTTTAAATAAATGAACTGGGTATTCTATTGATAAATTTAAATAAGTATTCAATTATCCCAATTCCAAACGTAATTAAATATCTTTACATCACATTAAAAATAACTGAAATAAATAAAATCAAATCAAAGGTACACGCAGAAAGGGCACTCGCATGAAGCGTCATGCTCATCCTCTCCTGCCTGTACGTCCAAAGCAGCAACACCTCCATACATCGAAGCGTTCATATAGTCGTCCACCGTGTAACCTGCATCAACATCTAAAAACAGTATATATACAAAGGGTGAGCTCACAACTTAGCTCAATAAGACAATCAAACAGTGTATCAATATCAAATGCATGAGTAACAATCATTTTATGGTGTGGTTTGGTTTAAGTTTGCAATGTGCTATAGAAAGGATTGGCGGTCACCGCACCTCTATACATGAGTGTGTAGCATCGCACAGTAGATCACACCGCTACCGACCTACATGCACCCATCATGGAATAGAGATAGAGCTAAGGCATTCACTACCTCCCCTGATACTCTACCCATACCAATACATAAGCCCCTACTGGCTAGGGCTTGCAAACTGGGCTCGCAACTAACCAATCCTATATGTCATCACTATAGGCTCTATCCCAGCACAGCTCCCTATGGCATAGAGATAGAGCTAGAGTGTGGTGGCCAGGTCGAAGACCACAGTGCCACAACCTCCCCCTGATACCCTACCCGCACCAAGCATACTAAGACAGAACAATACGCAAGTAAACTCTATCCCAACATAACTCCCGACGGCATAGAGATAGAGCTAGAGCGTGGTGGCCAGGCCGAAGACCACAGTGCCACGACCTCCCTCTGATGCCCTACCCGCACCAAGTATGCTAAGATAGAATACTACAAAAAGGTGTCAGTGTGAGGAATGACCCCAGACCCCAGGCCCTTCCCATTCCACACACCAACGAAAACAATCACATGTCTAGCAATCACATCCTAGCATAACGAGTATGCATGAACAATCATAATAACTGAAAGTAAAGGATGACATGCAATATGCACAAACACCAATCCACATATTCATTGTTATTTACAACAGTTTACTGTCCATTAATTATTAGTGTTTAGGTCCGATTCCCTTACCTGACGCTCGTTCGATAGCTTGCTCCACGTCGCAAGATCCAAACGTGCTATTACAAAGTCCTACATAATATTAGGGTTCAATTAGAATAGTTTCTTAGGGTTTACGTTGGTCGAAAACCAACAAGGTTACCAAAAATACACTCACAGAGCTGATCGGTCGTAGATACCGGTCGCAACACTGTGGGGAAACCTACGACCAGTATGGTGAGCCATTCCCCACAGGCCACTCCCCGAGATGTTATCACGGTACCGATCCCATGGGGTGCGACCAGTATGTCTTCGGAAGACCATACACTTGGTTTTTCGACTGCCGTCAATCATTCTCTATTGATTCCAGGGTTCCACCTATACATTCTAAGTCTAAGCTTTGATTAGAGTTGTTTCCAACTCTATTTAAGTCTAGTTTTGATGGTATTCATCCTAGAACTTGAATTTAGGATTTATCGACTAAATTAGGGTTTGACGGCAAAGTAGGATTTGGATCAATACCCGCTCTGTGTGGTATTGATTCAACAACAATCAACCCTATAAGAGTTCATAGAGTAGAGGAGGGTTCAAGCACTTACCGCTGACTGGCGGTAATGTGTGCGTCGTCGAACGGCAATATCGGCTCTTCCTTCTTCTTCTTAGCTCCTTCTCCTTCTTAAATCTCCTTCTCCTTTCTAGGGTTTGTAAGAATCACTAGAATGATTTCTAAGAGGTTTATAGGGGTTTATATAGGCTAGAATTAGGTTTAGAAAGCCTCCTAGGATTAGGAAAGTCAATCGGTTTGAATTTCGGAATGGGGGACCCACAGAGATTCAATTCTGGATCATAGTAGTCTGCTGCGCAGACCATACCGATCGACCGGTACCATCGATCGGTATGAGTAAATCATACTTTTGTTGGTCTATTTTTGGTCCGATTTCATACCTGGTTGTCATCCGTTCATCCCGTCTGGTCCGGTGATGATCGGAAGACCTATTACGACATGAATGAAGGGTTTAGATGGGTTCATGGAGTACGGGTCTTACAAAAACCTCCCAAAATAAGTCCCATTGAGATTAGGAAAGAATCCCCTTGACATTTGAAAAATTTCCTATTTACGGTTTCTGTCGGTGATCCTAGGGTCGATGAGGGGCTCGGAGATCCCGTCGACCCTAGGATCTCAGTTATCCGACCCTAGGTCTAAAAATCAAGGGTCTGACTTCCTGATGAGGTGGGATCGACCCTGCCTGTTTGGGTAAGCGACCCTACCCCCTATTTCACTATTTTTGGGTCAGTTTCATACATGGTCTTGCTATTTTCTTCATGCACTTGATCCATTTGGCTCGACCATGATAGGTAGACCTAGTACAAGGTGGTAAGACTGGTTAGTTCGATACGGGTCATGCAACTCCCCCCTACTTATAAAAATTTTGTCCTCGAAATTTGTACATACCTTCCGAGTCGAATAGATGAGGGTATTGCTTTCGCATAGCATTCTCTTCTTCCCATGTGATTTCTTCTATATCTCTGCTTCTCCAGGTGACCTTAACATAATAAATATCACGGTTGCGTAGTCGTTGAACCTTTCGACTGGTGATTTCAGTTGGTGTTACTTCAAATGTCAAATCAATAGTCAAATCAGGTAGATCTACTGTCAAAACGTGCGTTGGATCTCTGACATACTTCTTCAATAAGGAGATATGAAATACATCATGCACACTTGACATAGATGGTGGTAGTGCTAACTGGTAAGCCACTTTTCCACATTTGGCTAAAATCTCATATGGTCCGACATATCTCGGACTTAGTTTCCCTTTCTGTCCGAACAGTTTCAAACCGAGCATTGGTGACACTTTGAGGAATACCTTATCACCTACGGCAAATTCAAGGTCTCAGCGTCTAGTATCTGCATATTGCTTCTGACGATTCTGAGTCGTTCTTACTTTTTCCTTGATAATGTCGACTACTCGACTTGTCTCTTCAACAAATTCTGGTCCAACAATACTACGTTTTCCAACTTCATTCCAAAACAAAGGAGTTCGCCACTTCCTACCATACAGTGCTTCGTAGGGTGACATCTGTATAGTAGCCTGATAGCTACTGTTATAAGCGAACTCAATCAGTGGTAACTTCTCATCCCATGATCCTTTAAAATCAATTACGCAGGCTCGGAACATGTCTTCTATAATCTGAATGGTACACTCCGATTGTCCATCGGTCTGAGGATGGAATGCAGTACCGAACTTCAATATTGTACCCATAGCCTTTTGCTATCCTTCCCAAAACTTTGAAGTAAATCATGGATCTCTGTCGGACACAATGATTTCAGGTACACCATGTAATCTGACAATATTATCCACATACAACTTAGGTAACCTCTCCAGTGTATACTGAGTTCGAATAGCTATAAATCGAGTCGTTTTAGTCAGTCGATCTACAATCACCCAAACTGCGTCAACTACTCGGGGAGTCAATGGTAATCTGGTGACGAAGTCCATAGTGATGTAGTCCCATTTCCATGCTGGTTCCGATAATGGCTGTAACAATCCAGCAGGTCTTTGTCGTTCAGCCTTCACTCTCTGACAATTTAGGCGTTGAGACACGAACTTAGCTACATCTGCTTTCATTCCTCTCCACCAATATAATTTCTTTAGATCATGATACATTTTTGTGCTTCCAAGATGTATCGAATAGGCGGTGGTATGGGCTTCCTTCATTAGTCGGTGTCTAATGTCCAAACTTTCTGTTTCAGGTACACATATTCTTTCTTTGTACTTCAGTACCTTTTCATCATCTAAGGTGAACTCAGGAATAGTCCTACCTTTTTCGATGTCCTCTTGTACCGTTCTTAGATAAGAGTGATTTAATAGCTATTTTCACCACATCAATTATATTAGGTACAATCTTCAATGTGGCGAACATATTTGAAAACCAATGGATAAACCCTTGGTTGGTTGATTCACCCAGTGCATCTATCACAAACTGCTCATTACAGTAATTGAATACTTTTCTGGTAGTACACAGTGCGGCAGTTGTACTAACCTGCCCTTGAGATTTTATCATTGCCTTTCTACTCAGCGCGTCAACAACCACATTAGCTTTTCTCGAATGATACTGGATATCAAAATCATAGTCTTTCAATAGTTTCAGCCATCTTCTTTGTCTCATATTCAACTCCTTTTGATTAAAGAGATAAGTAAGACTCTTGTGATCTGATTTAATATGAAATTTCCCTCCGTACAAGTAATGTCTCCAAATCATGAGTGAGATAGTTCTTCTCATGTATCTTCAATTGTCTTGAGGCATAAGCAATTACTTGTTCTCCTTGCATAAGTACACATCCTAATCCGAATCCTGACGCATCAGTGTACAAAATAAATGGCTGTCCTGGAATCAGAATGGTCAAGATTGGAGCCGATATCAATATAGCCTTCAATGTTTGGAAACTCTTCTCGCATTTCTCAGTCCAAACAAACTTTTCGCCCTTCTTAGTCAAACTGGTGAGAGGTATGGCGATTCGGGAATAGTCTTCCACAAATCGTCGATAATAACCAGCTAGACCTAAGAAACTTCTAATTTCTGCAACGCTCTTCGGTGCTTCCCACTTCACAATAGCTTCGATCTTTCCAGGATCCACTTTGATTCCTTCAGCGGATACAATATGGCCAAGAAAAGCGACTTCCTTTAGCCAAAACTCACACTTTGTAAATTTGGCGTAAAGCTTCTCTTTCCGTAATCACTGCCGAGCGGCGTTTAGATTCTTAATATGAGTTTCCTTGTCCTTGGAGTAGACCAATATATCATCGATGAATACAATAACCGACGTGTCCAACATATCGTGGAATACCCGATTCATAAGTTCCATAAAAGTTGCTGGTGCGTTCGTCAATCCAAAAGACATGACCAAAAATTCATAATGTCCATATCTGGTCCTGAATGTTGTCTTGGGAATATCACCATCTTTGATCTTCAACTGATGGTAGCCTGATCGAAGATCGATTTTGGAGAACACTTTGGCACCTTGCAACTGATCGAGCAGGTCATCGATACGAGGCAATGGGTACCGATTTTTGATTGTTAGCTTATTCAGTTCCCGGTAGTCTATACACAATCGAACACTACCGTCCTTCTTCTTTACGAATAATACTAGCGCTCCCCATGGTGATATGCTAGGTCAGATGTAACCCTTGTCCAACAGTTTTTGTAGTTGTACTTTTAATTCTTTCTGTTCAGTAGGAGCCATTCGATAAGGTGCTTTAGATACTATACTCTCTGGGACGCCATGAAGTCTGACTTTATTATCAACATATAGCTTGGCCAGGTTCTCCATGGTATACTAAGGTCTGATCGCAAATCAAGCTGTCTTGGTAAGTCGATCGACTATAACCCAAACTGCATCCAGCGACCTTGGTGTCAAAGGTAGGCCAGTGACGAAATCCATTGTGATACAATCCCACTTACATGCAGGTTCCAATAATGGTTGTAGTAAACCTACGGGTCTCTGCCTTTCCGCTTTAACTTGCTGGCAATTCAGACATTGGAATACGAAACGAGCTATATCTGCTTTCATACCCCTCCACCAATATAATCTTCTTAAATCATGGTACATTTTGGTGCTTCCTGGATGTACCGAGTATGGGGTGTAATGAGCTTCTGTCATAACTCGATCTCTGATATTTAAGTTCTCACCCTCAGGTATACATAATTGTCCACGATACCTGAGTACCTTGTCTGAATCCAAGGTAAAGTTGGGATTGTTGTTACCCTTCTCTAGGTCTTCTTGTACCGTCTTGAGGTGTGGATCCTGTAGGATTGCTGCCTTGACCTCATCTATGAGATCCGATGAGATCTTCAAGGCTGCGAACATCAATGTAAACTTATGAATTAAGCCATGTTCCACTGAATCTCTTGCAGTCTCTATTATATACTCTTCATCATTCTCTATTGAGCTCGAGGCTGCAGCACATAATGCAGCATTTGTACTTGGTCCTGCCTCAGGCTTCAATGCCCACTTTCTGCTTAAGGCATCAGCCACGACATTTGTCTTACCCGGATGGTACTGAATGTCACAATCATAATCTTTTAATAACTCCAGCCATCTCCTCTGTCTCATATTCAGGTCCTTCTGAGTGAAAAGATATGTTAAGCTCTTGTGATTTGATTTAATCTGAAACTTCTCACCGTAAAGGTAGTGTCTCCAAGTCTTGATTGCATGTATTACCACTGCTAACTCTAAGTCATGTGTAGGATAATTCTTCTCATGCTCTTTCAATTGTCTTGATGCGTAGGCAATCACCTGTTCTCCTTGCATCAATACACATCCAAGACCCAACCCTGAAGCATCCGTATATAAGGTAAACGGTAAGCTTGGTGCTGAGATGGTCAAGATAGGTGTAGAGACTAGTCTTGACTTCAAAGTTTGAAAGCATTTCTCGCACTCATCTGACCATATAAACTTCTCTCCCTTCTTGGTTAGTCTGGTAAGTGGAACGACGATCCTTGAGTAGTCTTCCACGAATCTTCTATAGTAACCAACCAATCCAAGGAAACTACGAATCTCCGTAATTGATTTTGGTGTTTCCCATCCTACTATAGTAGCTATCTTATTTGGATCCACCTTGATACCATCTTCAGATACTACGTGGCACAAGAAAATCACCTCTTTCAGCCAAAATTCACACTTCATGAACTTAGCATAAAGCTTCTTGCTTCTCAGCCATTGTAGGGCTGCTCTCAAATGTGTTGTATGAGCCTCCCTGTCCTTTGAGTAGACCAATATGTCATCGATGAATACGATGACCGAAGTGTCCAACATGTCATGAAACACTCGGTTCATCAGTTCCATGAACGACGTTGGGGCATTTGTCAACCCGAACGACATTACCAAAAACTCATAATGCCCATACCTTGTCCTGAAAGTAGTCTTTGGAATATCTTTGGCCTTGGTCTTCAATTGGTGATACCCTGATCTGAGATCAATCTTCGAGAAAACCTTTGCACCCTATAACTGATCGAACAGATCATCGATCCTAGGCAAAGGATATCGATTCTTGATGGTAAACTTGTTTAGCTCTCGGTAGTCAATACATAGCCGTACACTACCGTCCTTCTCTTGACGAACAATACAAGTGCTCCCCATGGCGATATGCTTGGTCGTATGAAACCCTTATCTAGTAGTTCATGTAATTGGGTCTTCAACTCCTTTAATTCTACAGGGGGCATCCTGTACGGTGCTTTAGACACTGGTGCCGACCCTGGCATTAGGTCTATCACGAACTCTGTAGCCCTGTCTGGAGGTAGACCTGGGAGATCCTCTGGGAACACATCTGAAAACTCTCGTACCACATCTAGATCTTCCATCCTTGGCACCTCAACAGTGATGTCGACCACAGACACTAGGTAGCCCACTCCTCCCTTCTCTAAGCATCTCTTAGCTTTTAGGGCAGATAGGATCAACTTCCGCTTCCTGGGTAACTTGGTCCCGGTGAAGCTAAACTCTTTTCCTTTTTCATCTTTAAGCACAAGCTTCTTTTCACCACATAATAAGCTGGCTGAATGCTGGCCTAACCAATCCATTCCCAAGATGACGTCAAAGTCTGCCATCTCGAGTTGAACCAGATTAGCTTCTAGATCTCGACCGTCAATGCTAACTGTACATGGTCCAAAATATTTGTTCAACGCCACTTCGACTCCTAGTGGGGAGCAAACTATCAAGCTTGGGTTTAGATGCTTGACAGGTAATTCCATTCGTTTCACAAAAGAAATAGAAACAAAAGAGTGCGTAGCCCCAGAGTCAAAGAGTACTCTGGCAGGTATACCAGCTATATTTATAGTTCCTGAAATTAATTATCCCTTAGTTCTACATGCTTACACACAATAAAATATTAAGCTAAATAGGAAGGGATAGAATCATACCAGTGACGACATCAGGTGATGCGACTGCCTCTTCAGTGGTGACTGCAAATACCTTTCCTTGTTGTGGAGGTTGTTTCTTAGGTAGAGTGCAGGTCTTTGCAATATGACCCAGTTGCTGACAGTTGAAACATTTAATGTTCGGGTTTTATCTATCGAACTGTGGCGGTAGTGGTGCAGTAGTGTTTCTTATAGGCACCATGGTGGACTGAGCCCTGTATGGGCGGAAGGATCTATTATTACTGCCACCTGAAGTCTCAGTAGCCGGTCTCTTCAGTCCCCTGTTCTGAGCAAAGAAACTGTCCTTTTGACTTGATTCAATCACTCTAGCAACCTGTACAGCCTCATTATAAACCTTTTTCTCCAGACCCAAGATGTGCTCTCTAATGCTTCCACGCAGTCCCATGGTGAACCTACGGGTCTTTGTTTCTTCTTCTTGCATACTTGCCGGTGCAAAGAAAAATAGCTCTTCGTACCTTTGCTGGTAAGCATCAACCGTTGACTGAGATTGTTGCAGGTTTAGAAATTCCTTCTCCATCTGATCTCTAAAGCTCTTTGCAAAATATTTATCGAAGAAAGCTCCTTTGAATGTTGCCCAATCGATCTGAGTGTGCTTTACCCCTAAGTATATCCGGGTAGAATTCCACCAGGCATTTGCATCTTCCTTGAGCATGTGCGTAGCAAACAACACTTTCTCATCCTCCGTACAATTCATCAGACGGAAGTTCTTCTCTATTTCAGCAATCTCGAAACAGATCCTCCATTACTTCATTTGAGGTTCCTTGGCTATAGAATCTAATCTGAATTTAATCATCTCCCTTCCAATAATTCCTTTATTAACTAAGTATCTCTATCAATGGATGTCAAGGAATATAAGAATCAGAATGTTTATCCAAAAGTGGTTCATGTCCTTCTTTCAAATTCAATATGATGAAGAACACTTGTTTTATCTAGTGAACTTAGGTTTAAAGGATCAGGAGTAATTCTATGGTAATCCAACCGTCATCCAAAGGTCCTTAAGTTGTACGGTGGTCCAAATACATGGAAGTAGAGATTCAATAGCTCTTAACCTCATGGTTATAGGTTCTATCGGGTATATAAGGCCATTGGCCAAGGCACTACAAGAGTAAATCTAGAGAAAGCTTTGGTACATCAATAAATCAGGTATAAATCGAAAAGATGTACACTGAACACGATTAAATATTTAACTCTTCATTCAGTTCATATCTCTATTCATGATGTCGATCATAGGAGTGACTTAAATTGGTATAATCAGGACAAATTCTAAGGAAATAACATCTATAACTCCAATTGACAAGTTGAATCAAGAAGGTATTCTGTCAAGGTACGAGAATTATTATCAGGTATGTGCATCCTCTATAATCATAAGAGTAAGTCAATAATGCACCACATCCTATATAAACCTATCTAGCTCTTTCGATGTTCAATATTATACTCTTGATACTGTTTTCCTTTCCATTTAATAGAAGTTTACAATTTTTCTCACCTGTCATTAAGGTTCCTATCTAGAGCATGACTGTTTATTAATTCCACCTTTAGTATAGTACATTATGCTCTTTCATATTTAGATTCAGGCATCAAATAAGTGCTTAATGTGGGATTTTATTAAAGTTTTTAAAATTTCTCTATCTCAGTTCATCGACTCAGTTAAGTGCAATATGGTCTGTTGGACAGAGCCTGAGAGCTCTGATACAAGTTGTCACACCCCAATTCTGAACCAACCAGAATGGTGTGAGTGAACCATCACTGAACAAACGGTTCACACCAAGATCTCAATAAGACCATGTCCACACAAATAAACCATTGCACATAACCACAATCAGAATATAATAAATACATCGAAAGTCTTTAAATAAATGAACTGGGTATACTATTGATAAATTTAAATAAGTATTCAATTATCCCAATTCCAAACGTAATTAAATATCTTTACATCACTTTAAAAATAACTGAAACAAATAAAATAAAATCAAAGGTACACGCAGAAAGGGCACTCGCATGAAGCGTCATGCTCATCCTCTCCTGCCTGTACGTCCAAAGCAGCAACACCTCCATACGCCGGAGCGTTCATATAGTCGTCCACCGTGTAACCTGCATCAACATCTAAAAACAATATATATACAAAGGGTAAACTCACAACTTAGCTCAGTAAGACAATCAGACAGTGTATCAATATCATATGCATGAGTAATAATCATTTTATGCTGTGGTCTGGTTTAAGTTTGTAATGTGCTATAGAAAGGATTGGTGGCCACCACACCTCTATACATGAGTGTGTAGCATCGCACAGTAGATCACACCACTGCCGACCCACATGCACCCATCATGGAATAGAGATAAAGCAAAGGCATCCACTACCTCCCCTGATACTCTACCCATACCAATACATAAGTCCCTACTGGTAGGGCTTGCAGACTAGGTTCGCAACTAACCAATCCTATATGTCATCACTGTAGGCTCTATCCCAGCACAGATCCCTACCGCATAGAGATAGAGCTAGAGCGTGGTGGCCAGGCCAGAGACCACAGTGTCACGACCTCCCCCTGATACCCTACCCACACCAAGCATACTAAGACAGAACAATACGTAAGTAGACTCTATCCCAACATAACTCCCTACAGCATAGAGACAGAGCTAGAGCGTGGTGGCCAGGCCGGAGACCACAGTACCACAACCTCCCCCTGATGCCATACCCGCACCAAGTATGCTAAGATAGAATACTACAAAAAGGTGCCAGTGTGAGGAATGACCCCAGACCCCAGGCCCTTTCCATTCCACACACCAACGAAAACAATCACATGTCTAGCAATCACATCCTAGCATAGCGAGTATGCATGAACAATAATAATAGCTGAAAGTAAAGGATGACATGCAATATGCACAAACACCAATCCACATATTCATTGTTATTTACAACAGTTTACTGTCCATTAATTATTAGGGTTTAGGTCCGATTCCCTTACCTGACGCTCGTTCGATAGCTTGCTCTACGTCGCAAGATCCAAACGTGCTATCACAAAGTCCTACATAATATTAGGGTTCAATTAGAATAGTTTCTTAGAATTTACGTTGGTCGAACCAACGAGGTTACCAAAACTACACTCACAGAGCTGACCGATGGCAGGTACCGGTCGCAGCACTGTGGGGAAACCTACGACCGGTATGGTCAGCCGGTCCCCACAGGCCACTCCCCGAGATGTACCGATCGCGGTACCGGTCACATGGGGTGCGACCGGTATGTCTCTGGAAGACCATACACTTGGTTTTTCGACTGCCGTCAATCATTCTCTATTGATTCCAGGGTTCCTCCTACACATTCTAAGTCTGAGCATTAAGTTAGAGTTGTTTCCAACTCCATTCAAGTCTAGTTTTGATGGTATTCATCGTAGAACTCAAATCTAGGGTTTATCGACTAAATTAGGGTTTGACGGCAAAGTAGGGTTTAGATCAATACCCGCTCTGTGTGGTATTGATTCAACAACAATCAAACCTATAAGAGTTCATAGAGTAGAGGAGGGTTCAAGCACTTACTGTTGACTGGCGGTAAGGTGTGTGTTGTCGAACGACAATATCGGCTCTTCCTTCTTCTTCCTAGCTCCTTCTCCTTCCTAAATCTCCTTCTCCTTTCTAGGGTTTGTAAGAATCATTAGAAAGGTTTCTAGGAGGTTTAGAGGGATTTATACAGGCTAGAATTAGGTTTGGGAAGCCTCCTAGGATTAGAAAAGTAAATCGGTCTGAATTTTGGAAAGTGGGACCCATGTGATCCAATTCTGGATCTTGGTAGTCTGTAGCGCAGACCATACTGGTAGACCGGTACCATAGACCGGTACCATCGACCGGTATGAGTAAATCATACTTTTGTTGGTCCGTTTTTTATCCGATTTCAAACTTGGTTGTCATCCGCTCATCCAGTCTGGTCCAGTAATGATCGAAAGACCTGTTACGACATGAATGAAGGGTTTAGATTGGGTTCATGGAGTACGGGTCTTACAAAAACCTCCCAAAATAAGTCCCATTGAGATTAGGAAAGAATCCCCTTGAAATTTGAAAAGTATCCTATTTACGGTTTCTGTCGGTGATACTAGGGTCGATGAGGGGCTCTCCCGTCGACCCTAGGGTCTCAGTTGTCCGACCCTAGGTCTAAAAAACAGGGGTCTGACTTCCTGATGAGGTGGGATCAACCCTCCCTGCTTGGGTATGCGACCCTACCCCATATTTCACTGTTTTTGGGTCAGTTTCATACATGGTCTTGCTATTTTCTTCACGCACTTGGTCTATTTGGCTCGACCATGATAAGTAGACCTAGTACAAGGTGGTAAGACTGGTTAGTTCGATACGGATCTTACAACTCCCCCATGCTTATAAAAAAATTTTTAGTTCGATACGGGTCATACAACTCCCCCATGCTTATAAAAATTTTGTCCTCGAAATTTGTACATACCTTCCGAGTCGAATAGATGAGGGCATTGCTTTCACATAGCATTCTCTTCTTCCCATGTGATTTCTTCTATATCTCTGCTTCTCCAGGTGACCTTAACATAATAAATATCACGGTTGCGTAGTCGTTGAACCTTTCGACTGGTGATTTCAGTTGGTGTTACTTCAAATGTCAAATCATCAGTCAAATCAGGTAGATCTACTGTCAAAACGTGCGTTGAATCTCTGACATACTTCTTCAATAAGGAGATATGAAATACATCATGCACACTTGACATAGATGGTGGCAGTGCTAACTGGTAAGCCACTTTTCCACGTTTGGCTAAAATCTCATATGGTCCGACATATCTCGGACTTAGTTTCCCTTTCTGTCCGAACCGTTTCAAACAGCGCATAGGTGACACTTTGAGGATTACCTTATCACCTATGGCAAATTCAAGGTCTCGGCGTCTAGTATCTGCATATTGCTTCTGACGATTCTGAGTCGTTCTTACTTTTTCCATGATAATGTCGACTACTCGACATGTCTCTTCAACAAATTTTGGTCCAACAATACTACGTTCTCCAACTTCATTCCAAAACAAAGGAGTTCGACACTTCCTACCATACAGTGCTTCATAGGGTGACATCTGTATAGTATCCTGATAGCTATTGTTATAAGCGAACTCAATCAGTGGTAACTTCTCATCCCATGATCCTTTAAAATCAATTACGCAGGCTCGGAGCATGTCTTCTATAATCTGAATGGTACGCTCCGATTGTCCGTCGGTCTGAGGATGGAATGCAGTACTGAACTTCAATGTTGTACCCATAGCCTTTTGCAATCCTTCCCAAAACTTTGAAGTAAATCGTGGATCTCTGTCGGACACAATGGCTTTCAGGTACACCGTGTAATCTGACAATATTATCCACATACAACTTAGGTAACCTCTCCAGTGTATACTGAGGTCGAATAGCTATAAATCGAGCCGTTTAGTCAGTCGATCTACAATCACCCAAACTGCGTCAACTACTCGGGGAGTCAATGGTAATCTGGTGACGAAGTCCATAGTGATGTAGTCCCATTTCCATGCTGGTTCCGATAATGGCTGTAACAATCCTGCAGGTTTTTGTCGTTCAGCCTTCACTCTTTGACAATTTAGGCGTTGAGACACGAACTTAGCTACATCTGCTTTCATTCCTCTCCACCAATATAATTTCTTTAGATCATGATACATTTTTGTATTTCCAAGATGTATCGAATAGGCGATGGTATGGGCTTCCTTCATTAGTCGGTGTCTAATGTCCAAACTTTCTGTTTCAGGTACACATATTCTATCTTTGTACTTCAGTACCTTTTCATCATCTAAGGTAAACTTAGGAATAGTCCTACCTTTTTCGATGTCCTCTTGTACCGTTCTTAGATAAGGGTCTGATTTAATAGCTATTTTCACCTCATCAATTATATCAGGTACAATCATCAATGTGGCGAACATATTTGAAAACCGATGGATAAACCCTTGGTTGGTTGATTCACCCAGTGCATCTATCACAAACTGCTCATTACAGTAATTGAATACTTTTCTGGTAGTACACAGTGCGGCAGTTGTGCTAACCTCCCGTTGAGATTTTATCATTGTCTTTCTACTCAGTGCGTCAGCAACCACATTAGCTTTTCTCGAATGATACTGGATATCACAATCATAGTCTTTCAATAGTTTCTGCCATCTTCTTTGTCTCATATTCAACTCCTTTTGATTAAAGAGATAAGTAAGACTCTTATGATTTGATTTAATCTGAAATTTCCCTCCGTACAAGTAATGTCTCCATATCTTGATAGCATGTACTACTGCCGCTAATTCCAAATCATGAGTGAGATAGTTCTTCTCATTTATCTTCAATTGTCTTGAGGCATAATCAATTACTTGTTCTCCTTGCATAAGTACACATCCTAATCCCAATCCTGACGCATCAGTGTACAAAATAAATGGTTGTCCTGGAATCGAAATGGTCAAGATTGGAGCCGATATCAATCTAGCCTTCAATGTTTGGAAACTCTTCTCGCATTTCTCAGTCAAACAAACTTTTCGCCCTTCTTAGTCAAACTGGTGAGAGGTACGGCGATTCGGGAATAGTCTTCCACAAATCGTCGATAATAACCAGCTAGACCTAAGAAACTTCTAATTTCTGCAATGCTCTTCGGTGCTTCCCACTTCACAATAGCTTCGATCTTGCCAGGATCCACTTTGATTCCTTCAGCGGATACAACGTGGCCAAGAAAAGCGACTTCCTTTAGCCAAAACTCACACTTTGTAAATTTGGCGTAAAGCTTCTCTTTCCGTAATCGCTGCAGAGCGACGTTTAAATTCTTAATATGAGTTTCCTTGTCCTTGGAGTAGACCAATATATCATCGATGAATACAATAACCGACATGTCCAACATATCGTGGAATACCCGATTCATAAGTTCCATAAAAGTTACTGGTGTGTTCGTCAATCCAAAAGACATGACCAAAAATTCATAATGTCCATATCTGGTCCTGATTGCTGTCTTGGGAATATCACCGTCTTTGATCTTCAACTGATGGTAGCCTGACCGAAGATCGATTTTGAAGAACACTTTGGCACCTTGCAACTGATCGAACAGGTCATCGATCCGAGGCAATGGGTACCGATTTTTGATTGTCAGCTTTTTTCAGTTCCTGGTAGTCTATACACAATCGAACACTACCGTCCTTCTTCTTTACGAATAATACTAGCGCTCCCCATGGTGATATGCTAGGTCGGATGTAACCCTTGTCCAGCAGTTCTTGTAGTTTTACTTTTAATTCCTTCTGTTCAGTAGGAGCCATTCGATAAGGTGTTTTAGATACTTGTGCGGCTCCGGGTATCAGATCTATAACAAACTCCGTAGCTCGGTCGGGTGGTAGTCCTAGTAGTTCTTCAGGAAATACATTTGGAAAGTCACGCATGACATCAATATCCTCCATTCGTGGTCCTTCCTTGGTAAGATCGACCACATATACTAGATACCCAACTGCTCCTTTCTCAAGGCACTTCCTTGCCTTTAATGCAGAGAGTATGAGCTTTCGTTTACGGGGAAGTTTGGTTCCCGCTAAACTGAACTCTGCTCCTTCCTTGTCTTTAAATGTCATCTTCTTTTCAGCACATAATAGGTTTGCAGAATGCCGAGCCAACCAGTCCATTCCCAAGATGACGTCAAAGTCTGTCTTCTCAAGTTGAATCAAGGTTGCATCCAAAGTTTTTTCGTCAATAAGAACTGGACATGGTCCATAACCTTTTTTTTAATTCTACTTCTAATCCCATCGGCGATCGTACAAGCAGTTTGTACTCTAAGGATTTGAGGGGTAGATTTAGCTTCTTTCCAAATGACATATATATAAAAGAATGAGTAGCTCCTGAATCAAAGAGTACTCTGGCGGGAATGCCATTAATAGGTACGATACCTGTGATTTGTTTTGATTTAGTCTACATGCTCACACAATGTAACACAAAATGACAAGATTCATGTCATACCTGTGACCACATCAGGCGATGCGGCAGCATCCTCAGATGTAACAGTGTAAACTCTTCCTTGTTGTAGTTGCTTCTTGGGCTTAGGACACTCCCTTGCAATATGTCCCAATTGATTGCAGTTAAAGCATTTTACCCCTTCATTATTTGGCTTTTGTTGCTATTGAGCTGCTGAAGTAGTCTTGGCTGCAGCATTTAAGCCTTGAGTATAGAAGGGTTTGAATGTCTTGGTGTTCCCTCCGTTATAAGAATTCCCATTAGGCCTTTTGATTCCCCTATTTTGAACAAAGTAGCTCTCTTTCTGGCTCGACTCTATCACTCGAGCAATTTGTACAGCTTCATTGTAGATTTTCTTCTCAAGTCCCAGAATATGTTCATGTATGCTTCCCCTAAGTCCCATGAAGAACCTTCGGGTCCTTGTATCTTCCGCTTGCATACTGACTGCTGCAAAGAAGAACAGCTCCTCATAACGCTGTTGATATGCATCGACAGTCATCTGTCCCTGATACAAACTCAGGAACTCTTTCCTCATAGAATCTCTGAAACTCCTAGGAAAATACTTCTCAAAGAATGCCTCCTTATATATATCCTAGGTCAGTTGGGCGTGCTTTGTCAACAGATACATCCGTGTGGACTTCCACCAGTGGTGTGCATCGCCTTTCAGCATGAACGTTGCACACAATACTTTCTCTTCTTCGTTTATTGTCATCATCGTGAAATTTCTCTCCATCTCATCGATCCAGTGTGCTGGCCACAATGGATCTGCTGGCTTACCACTATACTTCTTGGGCTTCATCTTCAGAAAACGCTCAACTAGTCTGGAGTGGTCTAGTTGATAAGGAACATAAGCCCCATACATAGGTGGTTGGTATTGATATCCACCTGAAGCTACTTCAGGGTTTTGTACTTGAGCCGGCATAATGGGAGTCTGAGGTGCGTGGGGTATTGTGTTACTTCCCCCTGGTACTGTGCTTGCCTGTCCTGCTGGCATCGGTGTCGTCTGTGCAGCTGGAAAAATCATGCCTATGACAGCTTGCATAGTAGCTTGTACCTGTTGTATTTGCTGCAGTTGTTGTGCCAAATTCATTACGGCTGTAGCCAGGTCTGTAGGTGGAGCTGGCAGATTTGTGGGATTTGTCTGCCCATTAACTACGGACGGTGCCGTGTTCAGATTCTCCTGTGTTTCAGGATGTATATGGCTGTCTTCCTCTACAGGTGGTGGTGGTGGAATAGAGTTACGGCTTTGTCTAGTCACTCTGCGTCCAGCCATTATCTGCTCTGGTAGTGGTAATGCCTAAAAGTCATAGAATACGTGAGGCAATCATCATATACTTCATTCTCATATTTAAATCCACTAGTCAATGATATTTTCAAAATTTTCAGATCATTCTGTCAAAAATACTGTATTTTCCATCGTAGGGTTGATGGTAGGGTCGATGGATGTCCGACCTTAGGGTATGCGACCCTGAGAATCATTGTTACTTACCGAGAGCCTAGGGTCGATGGTAGGGTCGATGGGTGTCCGACCCTAGGATCGACCCCTAGTTCTCTGTTAGATCACCGAGAGGCTAGGGTCGATGCGGGGGTCGGAGGTAGGGTCGAATGTTTTGGTCGAACTATCCGACCCTAGGACTGAAAATCAGGTTTTTTAATCCCGATTTTTGGATCCATTCCTCCTTCCTTCTCCTCCTTTCCGACTCGACTCATTCCTCTGAGTTGCTACAGTGACAACTCCAACCCATTGGTGATTTTTGCTTCTCCTTTCGACGTCTACTCCTCCTCTACAGGTATGTTCTCTATGGTTTCATGTTTTTAGGATTTCTTAACTAGGTTTTTGCTCGTTTATATAGTTTTCTTCAAATTAAACATTTTCCAACCGTAAAAATTCAATTTTTATTGGGGGCTTTTGTTGTTGGTGACTCAATGGATGAAAGCCCTCAAAAATATTTGAGTTTCATCGGTTGGTTATCGAGAAACTTGAAATTTCCCCTTTTTGCCCTAATTTGTCGAAATTTTTGAATTTCTTTAAATTTCATCAAATTCAATATCCTTAGATAAAATTTCCAACTGTATGAGTCTTACAGGATAGTTTAGAAACTATATAAGTCCTCCTGCCCATGTGTATGGGTGAAAAGTGAGGCTTTTGACCAATTTATGTCGTTATAATGCCGAAATTGTTGTGTTTTTCATCTTTTCTAAGCCATTATCTATTTTTCTTTGTTTTTGCAGATAATATGGCTCGTACCAAAGGTACCTAGGGTTCATGACCCAGTCTACTTCCTTTCTAACGAGGCCAAGGCGTAGTATGCCCGCTACGCTCGTAAGAAGGTAGAGGGAGGTCGTCGGGTGGACTTGGCTAGCCTGGCCTTGTTCGATGTAGAGAGAGCTTTTGGTGACATGGGCTGGCTTCCTGTGATCACCTACGATGCCTGTACCCGTCGAGATTTGGTGAGACAGTTTTATTGTAATCTCCAACTGGTGGGAGATCACAATGATACTGAGAGGGATAGAGAGCTCAGGATTACGAGCTATGGCAAGGGAGTAGAGGTTTCCTTTAACTATCGGCAGTTAGCGGACCTCTTGGGCATTTCATACAACGGCCCTTTGGTGTACTGTGCTCCCAAAGATCCCCAGTTCTTTTCCTTGGAGATGAGGGCTGAGATAGACCGTCAGCTTATCAGAGAGGATCGCTGGGAGATGAAAGCAATCTACCTACGTCCAGAGCCTCGGGTGTACTGTAAGATCATTCAGCACAATCTGATACCTCAAAGTGGGCACTACGAGAGGATCTCCCAGTTGACCTAGTTCTTACTCTACTATATCTGCACTAGGCAGCCTGTTTGCCTCCCTTATATTATTATGCGGACGATGATCAGTGCCACACTGCCCGGTCAGGTTGGTAACCTGCCTTATGGATACATGATCACTACACTACTTACCTGCCTGGGTGTTGATTTGGTGGATGAGAGGATTCAGGAGAAATCCTTCTTATCACCTCTGGATTGGGAGGCCATCTGTAAGATGGGCATGCGGGATGCTCAGGTCAGCGATGATGAGAGGAACGCTCTGGTGCGTCTGCGTACTCGGGTGGAGATGGCTGACGCTGAGGCAGCAGCAGCAGCCGTCGGAGCAGGGATTCATGGGGGTGATGCTGGGATGATGCTCGTTTGTACATGGATGTGGACTCCATACCTCCTCCATCACCTACACATACTACGGGAGCTGGTCCTTCACATGCAGCTTGTCCTTCATACCCACTTTCTGATGACATGATGGGGATACTGTGTGAGATTAGAGAGGCTCAGTGCATGTCTGATCTGAGGGTGGGAGAGCTTCTAGATGCTCAACGCTTGATTGATCGACGAGCGATTGATCTCACAGCTAGTCTTCAGACGACCCAGACTCAGATAGCCTGGTTGACTAGAGTCTATGCTGAGGATTATGACAGAGACCGCGAGGCACCGCCTCCCCCATCACCTCCAGCTTCCTGATGTATTTTCTTTTTATTTTTCTTTGGTACTTCAGAGTAACTGTCCGGATTGTGGACTGTACTCTGCTTTAGATATGTGTATATACGTTTGTTTTTCATTCGAGTGTATATGAATTTATTTCTCATTTAATAGATGCATTATTCTCTTTCAATTTTTGTCTCAAACAACACAGGTGCTTATAATGTGTTATTATTACAGCTTTTAAATTTTACCCTATCTCAGTTCACAACTTTTGTGATAGTATTCTGGTTTAAAAGACAGGGCTTGAGAGCTCTGATACTAAGTTGTCATACCCCAATTCTGCACCTTTTAGAATGGCGTGATAAACAGCTAATAAACCAACGGTTCAACCAGGATCTCTAATAGGCTGTGTCCTTTAATTTAAACCATACACATCCATAACCATAATCAGAATAAATACACAATAGCGAAAGTCTTAATATTAAATGAACTGAAAATCTAACTGTGATAATCATAAATAAAATATCAATTATGTTGTATCAACCGAGACATAATTAGATAAAGTATCAAATTACATTTCCTTAATAGTTCAAAATAAAAATCTAATAAAAAACGTATGAGTTACACTCGCATGAGGAGTCATGCGTCTCCACTATATCTTCAGCCTCCATTGCAGCCATGTGCCCGTACACAAAAGCATTCATATAATCTTCCACAGTAGTACCTGCATCATCAACTAAAAATATTCGAATTCAAAAAGGATGAGCACACATCACGGCTCAGTGAGCAAACAAAACAATGCAACAAACATATGCATGCATTCAATTTATATTTGTGGTCTGGTATATAAGTTTGCAATGTGCTATAGAAAAGTTCAGTGGCCGCCTCACCTCTATACATGAGTGTGTGAAGCCTCCCAATGAATCTCGGTACTGTTGTCCCACATGCACCCACCATGGACAATATACACCCAATGAAAACGGTATTGCTGTACCGGTTACCCATACCAACACATAAGCCCCTGTTAGCGAGGGTTTGCAAACTGGGCTCGCAACTAACCAATCCTAATGTCAAAAAATGTATCCAACGCCTCACCCCAGTATTCCTCAATACATCCATAGAGATAGAGCTAAGGTCCCCCGCAGAGTCGAAGACTACACGATCCGAAACCACCTCCCCTGATGCCCTACAACGTAATAGTTCTGCTAAGGTAATGGCGATACAACGATGTCAGTGGACAAGACTTGAATAGAGCTATGGTACAATATACCCAATGAAAACGGCATTGAAGTACCGGTTGCACCATCCCCTACCCGCATCAAGTACACCAACCAAACACAAACATTCGCATGCCTGTTCCTATCATCGTCATCATCCTCATGTTATAAACAGCGAAGTAAATATGCATGAACAGTAATAATAGAAATATTGGATGACATGTTAAATGCACATTACACGCATATAAGCATAGAATCAGTCATGGCATTGGACTCAAGAAAATAAAATAGTTTATTATTAGCCAATTAGTTTAGGTCTTGTTCCCTCACCTTTTCTTGAGTGTAAATCATCTTTCAAGCTCTAAGAATCACCTTTATATCAATAGAAAACCTAACAAGTCGATAAATTTTAATTAGAATTCATTCTGATAATTTTAGGCTTGCTGTTAAGCTAGGGTCGCAGGATGGGTCGCAGGTTTATGCGACCCCAGGGTATAGGGTCGATGCTAGGGTCGGATGTCCCATCGACCCTAGGTGCGATCGTAGCTTTCCTGGACTTCCCAAAAGCTAGGGGTCGATCCTGTGGTCTGGTAGGGTCGATCCCAATCGACCCTATGTGCGACCGCACGTGGTTTGAGTCGACATTTTCATTCTACAATCTAGTCTTTCAAATTTGGGTCCTTTGGCTTACTTCCACAGTCCATTTTATGCTTGTTCTATGGCTTAAAACTCCAGGTTACTTCCTTACTTTGTCTACCATGATTTCCTCTATGGATTTCATTGAAATCTTCCAATGGATGGATGATTTGGGTTTCTCCTAGATCATACCCTCTTCATGAACTATTCTAAGGTCTTAACAATTCATGGAAATCATATCCATACCTTAGGTTTGTTGAGATTCAGAGGTTTCTCTGAATTTCTTCTCCTTAGTCTTCTTCTCCAACTTTCCTTCTCTTCTCCTTCTCTTCTCTTTCAATTAGGGTTTCAAAAGGAGTGAAAGGGGCTAAGGGACGTCCTATTTATAGAGAAAAACCTCCCAAAATAAGTCTCATTGAGATTAAGAAAGAATCCCCTTGAAATTTAGAAAGTTTCCAATTTATGATTTCTGTCGGTGATCCTAGGGTCGATGAGGGGGTCGGAGATCCCGTCGACCCTAGGGTCTCAGTTGTCCGACCCTAGGTCTAAAAATCAGGGGTCTGACTTCCTGATGTGGTGGAATCGACCTTGCCTGTTTGGGTATGTGATCCTACTCCTTATTTCACTGTTTTTGGGTCAGTTTCATACCTGGTCTTGCTATTTCCTTCACGCACTTGGTCAATTTGGCTCGACCATGATAGGTAAACCTGGTACATGGTGGTAAGCCCGGTTAATTCGATATGGGTCTTACATAATACTCAGGAAGAAGAATGGGATATGAACAAGTTAATTTTAGTTTGCACTAAAGAAGAACATAGACTAAAGAAAAGATTGAAAGTGTCAATATCACAGGTCATCATTCTAGAGAGCATAAGAGTACAAGAAAGGTTGGGGTAGGACCCCATAGAAAGGACAGACAATCCTTCAGGAAAGGAAAACCTTATGATAGGGATATGAGTGATATTGAATGTTTCTGGTGCCATAAGAAGGGGCACATGAAGAGAGAATGCAAGGCAAGAGAAGCTTGGTTGAAGAAGAAGAAGGAAACTAAGAAACCAGAGAAAGAAGATGCCAAGTGATGATGTCGTTTGATAGAGTTGAATCCATAGGTCTAATTTTTTTTTTTTTTTATTATTACCAGTTGTCTTTAAGTTGTGTTGGACATTTGTTTAATGTTTTACTTTTTAGTTAATTATTTATTTGAAAGATTTTATTTAGACACTTTTGAGGACTAAATTCCGTATTAAATTTAAATGATAGGTATCTTTATTAGTTTGATTATTCTCTTGGATTTTGAAATAATTGTGAGAATCTTTAAATTCTTTTAGTCAGTGGGAGTTCTTCTAATCTGCTTAACTAGTGGGAGGTCAAGTATTTGATTATTTATCCATGTTTGATTGAATTGCCTACGATGTAATGGTTAGATATTGGTAAACGTGGTTTTGTTTACTTGAGCGTTTATTTTATTGCTTGTATGCATTCATTTATAAGACATATCAAAGTTGCAAGGCTGTATTTAGCCAAAGAAGGTGACAAGCCAAAGTGTGATGTTAGTCTAAGCTGGAGGCATTTTGCCTATAAATTGGATAATGTCAAAGTGCATTGCCTTATAAGGATTTTAAGGTAACGGGATCGTGGTAATTCGATCATGAGACTCAAGTATTCATCTCAAAGCTATTTGTGCCATTAAGTAGACCTTGTATGTGGCTGACGGAGGGGGTACACCATTTATGTTGGAGTACCTTCCACTGCTATTTGACATTGGTAGACTTGATGACTGAATCAAAGTGGTCGGATTTTGTATTATTAGATTTCATGGCCATACTAAATCAATTGTGACTTTATAATTAATGTTGCCCGAGTGGGAGAATGTAATAATATTGGTATGGGCTAAATTAATTATAGAGTTAGTTGATTAAGTGGGAATCTGGTTACAGGTAGACCAGTTTAAGTATGATTAGTGATGGACCAACCTGGTCTACTGTGGGACTAGTCCAGGGATGGGGTGGTATTATATACCAACGGTTAGGGTCCCCACAGCCATTGTTATTCTTCTCATGTTCCCATATGCAGAGAGAGTTCAAGGGATCCCCAGGAGGCTGTAGAAGATTTAAACCCAAGCGTAGAATGGCGTGGAATGGCGGAAATCAATCTTCAACGTAAAGGTATGTGATTTACATTGATTACTGTGTTTTGCATTGTGTTCTCGATATTATGTGGATTTCAGAGTTGATAGAAACACTAATGGGTTCACTGGCAAACCCTAAAGAGACTTTAAAATTCTAACAGAGAGTTCACTAGAGAATCCAAGGAGAGCTGGCACCTGTGGTATCTTCAGAGATAATGATGGAGTGGTGCAGTACATTTTTTCTACTCATTTGGGGATTTCAATGAACTATATTGCTGAGTTGACAGCGGCTTAGATAGGATTTGACTTTGCTAAAGCTCTGGGATTTTCTTCAATTTGGATAGAACGTGACTCTTCGGCAGTGGTGGAAGGTCTTATTCGTGGTAGTATTCCTTGGCAGTGCTCCTAATCATGGCAATGTGTGCCGTCCTTCTAGAAGCACATTCAGTGGCTGGTATCTCATTGTTTTCGGGAGATCAATGTGTCAGCAGATTTATTAGCTAGAACTGTAGCTAGATCGCAATTGTCATCTACAGGGACTTGTTTGATCGCTTGCGAATATAGTAGAGTGAGATGTTTCTGAGCTTCCCTGATGGCAATGCCATAAGTAGGGTGGTTCTAGTTTTTTTTTTTTTTTTGGCTCTCTTTCCCATCTTTATCTTCAACTTTATTTTTATTTGAATATAGATCTGATCTTTAGGGAAAAAAAAAAGTTTTATATTCCACCGAAGAGATGTGGTTGACGGGATCCATGAAATGGTGGAACCTAATCTTCAGTCCATTGTATTTTCCCTAAATTCTACTTCTGACAATCTAGAATACCAGGGACATCTGTATTACAGGCGGGCGAAAGATAAGAAGAAAATGTTCATATCAATATAAACTACCATAAGAATGAGATACTGATCTAATGCACCCCCACACACACACAAGAATGAGGAACCCTTTACAAAGTTACACTACATTCACAATCACATTCAAAGAGAAAATTACCTTAGAGAAAGAGAAGCGGATTGCGCAAGAAAGAGTCCATGCTTGTGAGAAGTTGAGAAGTTGTGAGAGAGCAGCGCAAGAACTTGAGAGAGAAGCGCAAAAAGTACGATTGTTGCTTTAGAGAGTCACAGAAACGAAAACGAAACGAAAACGAAACGAAAAGATGAATACAAAGAATTTGCGAGAGTTTCTAGGGTTTTGTTTCTGAAATGACAGAGATTAGAAGAGTCGAGAGTTGAGAGTTTGTTATTTTAAAAGTGAGTCGAGTCCATACTTGGGTTTAATTTACTCCCGTTTTTGGTCGGGAAAGAAAACAGGAATCTTAAGGTCTCAAATCAAATTTATTATACAATGTGAATTTTTTTTTCTGCCAATCAAACATAAAAATAAACCCTGTTTAAAAAAAAATTTGTTTCCCCTCAAAATATTTGCATTCCCTCAACAACTAAACAAAGCCCAGTCTAGTGAATGAATGAACATGGAAAATGTTGTAAATGAATTATATTTGGTCAAGATTAATTTTGTTGAAACTAGGATCCATCAACTGACAACTCCATCCTAATTAGAAGGTGATTATCTTAGACGCTCTTTGGTATAGTTTATATTTATATTTATGAATTAATTATCATAAATTATTTATAAAAAATAAATTATGAATCATGAATAATAATCATTTACTATTACTAGACATAAAGAAGTAATAATAAATTATCACAATAATAATAAACACCTCAAAACCTATTTCTATATTTTAGATTATATCAATTTATTTTATGTATAAATAAATACCATAAATCTTACCAAATAAATACATATGTCATAATATATTATATAATTAATTCAATAATACATACCAAAATAGTTATTGCAAAATTCCAGCTGGAGAAAGAAGTAACTCTAGATATGCAGCAAAAGGAATTCTAAGCCAATGAGGCAATGACCTTCTTGAATATCTTCATGGACAAACACGTAAGGCTCCATTTGTTTTTCAATAAAAACAGGTGAATATTATCTTTTATTGTTAAATAAGATTTTTCTGTCGTTACAAAATTGCAATAATGACTTCACTGTATATAAGGAGTGTTACGCTTCACTATGCGTAGTCATGAAGTGTTATGTTTCTCTATCAGCCACATGGTAGAACTTGAACATGGCCACATGGCAAATACCAAAGCATTATCTTCACTTGGTATAGTGAAACGTACGAGTACTCCTCCACTGAAATAATAATCCCAGCCAATATATATCAACTTTTGTAGGCTACCCGGACTTATTATTGTGATTCACAATCAACTTAGGCCAAGCCATTCCATGTGTCCATCAATCAAATGAGTGTCTATAACAACTCGAATCCGTAGTCCTAAGAAATAGGAGCAGTAGTCCAAAGAAATAGGAGCAGAGGTTTAGGGTAGTTTTTTTTTTTTTTTTTTTTTTTTTTTGTCCATTAATGAAATTTCTCACGTTTTCATTGTTTAGTTAGTTATTTGGGATCCGCATCCTCTCCTCCCAGTGGTTCTGGTAAGACAGCGGCAATCCAATCCTGATGGCCGATACGTGGCTCTCAGTGAATCCGAGACTCACGTTCAAGTCGACACCCAACCGACAAGCCAAGCCGACAGGGGGTGTCGGCTCGAACGTAGGTCTCGGATTCACCCGAGAACCATGTGTCGGCCATCGGGACTGAGTTACCGCGTCCTCCCAGAATCACTGGGAGGAGACAATGTAAATCCAGTTATTTGATTCTACATGGTTCTATTTGGTTACAAAGAAAATTAAAGAAAACTTAAGCGAAATAAAATTATAGCACATAATTTTCACATGGCTAAGTAAGTAATTCCAAATAATCCTTCTTTGGTTATTAACTTTAATTTTACTATGCATCTAAATCCTTTGCATTTAAAAAGTTAAATAAAATTAACTTCTAAGAAATAGTATTACTAAATATGAAAAAAAGAAGTAATTTATACAATCTTATTGGATAATGATTATAAAAATTTCTGTTTAGATTTAAAAATTTTCATTTTTTTTCCCTTTAATTTCCCTTGCAAGCAAACGGAACCCATATAGGGCTCCTTAATACTACCATTAGTAAACCTAGCCCATAGTTAATGATAAGATGTTACACAATTGAGTTAATTTTCAGTCCTCAAATTCTGTTCCTCAATTTAATGGATTAAGCTGGAGTTGCATATAGAGGACATCCCAACCTCTCCGAACCTCCCTGTCATAAACTGGTATGCTTTGCATGCTGGATTGGCCCATTTGATAGTTACGGTTTTGTGTTAAAGATATAGCCCAGGATAAATCTCCGTTTGAACCCACTTGAGGCCCATCATCACTATGCTGCCATTAACTTAATTGTTTCAAATTTCTCTACATCAATGCTACAATACAAAGAGCATTGTCCATCCAATTCTAATCACTCAAAACAAAAGAAATAGCCATTGATTATGTGTAAATAGTCTTGGTGTGATGGTAAGATTGTTATATTGTAACATGTTAGTCATGGATTTAAAACATATAAATTGTTTTTCCGCGTTATGATGGTAATCTATACATTCTGATCTTTCCGGACCATATAAATGTGGGAACCTCATGCACTAGGATACCATTTTTTAGCTTAACTTCTCTGTTTTAACTTTTAAGAGATTTTTTTTGAAACAAATTTATTCTTGATAACGTGTATTTCCGGAAGCCTCAGACATACATGAAGACTGAAGCCATATTTGTCTTCATTTGAATGACTTAAAGAAGGACTGATCCAAGTCTCTTTCAAAAGTTTTTTTTTTTTTTTTTTTTTTTGGGTAAATCTTTCAAAAGTCTCATTCGATTAGAGGAAATTGCACAAGTTTAAAAGGATGAAACTAATTTTGATATTTTTTCCGTTCAATCATGAACTATTGGAATATTTAGTAAGAAAAGACAGAAATTAATCGATCTAGTGGAATTAAAACTTTACAAAAAAATTAATATTTATTAGTGGCTGCAAGTGTGAAGATTAAAAGCGACTAACTAGCACATTTGGTAATGTAGTTTAGGTTCTCTTTAGTATATATTTTAAAATTAATTATATAATATATTATGACATATGTAATTGTTTGGTATAATTTATAATATTTATTTTTATTTAAAATAAATTGATATAATCTAAAATTTATAAATAGGTTAGAAGTTGTTTATTATTATTGTGATAATCTATTATTACTTCTTTATGTATAATAGTATTAAATGATTAAACGATTATTATTTACGATTCATAATTTATTCTCATAAATGATTTGTCATGAATAACTCATAAATATAAATATTACTATACCGAATAAAAATCCAATCATCTTGTGGCTTCTTGTTTACTAGTAAATCCTAAAATTAATGTCAAATTCTAGACGACTTTGAAAATGATTTTTTTAGAACCGATATAAAAAAAGAACCATCCCAATTACTCATGACTATCTCATCTGCCACGTTATCACATGAGGGAATGGGTCCACTCTTTCCGAGAGTCCAAAGTTGTTAAAAGAAAATCTACACCTATAACAATGCAAAAAGTAAAAAATTCAAAATGAGTGGGAAATGGGCAGATCGATTTCTGATTGAGGCATAGAGTCCCCTCTGATCTTTCTAGCATTGAAAATTAGGAAACTAAAGTTTTTGAAAAAGATTGGGAGAAATTTCCATCCAAGAAAATATATTTTGCAAATATCATGCAATTTAAGTGGTACTATAAACGACAACAGGAATATTCCACCAAACACTGGAGGAAGCCAAGTCTCCCCACTTTACAATTTTTTTTTTTTTTTTTTCGAAAAGGAAAATGTATTTATATATGTAACATATGTAGAGAAAGCATTTGCTTTACATTTTTAAATAGAACCCATGGAAAAACAAGCGGATGGAAGCAACTAGCTCCTCCACAGTCCACACCACGACTTGCTTCACGATTTGGCCATTATTTATGATGGTTCATGTGATAAACTTGCTTTACGAAGTTTCCTGCTAGGCTCTTTAACAGGTAGGGTTATGCTATTTCTTTTTTGCATAACATGAGGCGTAATAAGCACCCTAATTTGTGGGTGGTCTAGAAAGAATTGCAAAGGCCAATTATGCTTTGTAGCCCTGAACAGCAAATGATAGTGGATGTGGAAATTGATGGTAAATTGGCACGTGTGACATATGTGCATGCCAATGTTTTGAAAGTTAAAAGAAGGGAACTATGGGCTGAATTAGTTGGTTTTGGGAATGTTAATTCCCCTTAGGTTGTGATAGGAGACTTTAATTGTGCAGATTTGCCCATGAAAAGACTAGACTTGGAAAATTTTGTCTACCTACTGTTGATGAATTTGAGGTCTTCTTAAATACAGTTTATCTAATGGAACTATCATCTACGGGACTAAAATATAAGTGGACAAATAACCATATAGTTGGTCATGTAAAGGCTGTTCTTGATCTGAGCTTTGTAAATGATAGGTGGAGAGATTTATTTGCTAACTCTGTCCAATGGGTGTTGCCTCGAGTGGTTTCTGATCATGCACCTATTTTGGTAGTCTGCCCTATTATAACAAAGCCCAAAAATGTCTCATATAAGATTCAAAAATTCTGGATGGATCACCCAAATTTCGAGGAAGTTGTGGAGAAGGTCTGGTGTAGTACTGTTGATAGTTCTTCTTTCTATGCTCTAATGTTGAAGTTAAAGATCCTTAAGAAGGAATTGAAAATCTGGTCTCGAAAAACTTTCCCAAATGTGGATATTGAAATCCAAAGGCCAAGATCTGAGTTAGAGGCTATTCAAGAAATCATTCAAAATGAAGGTTTTTCTGAAGTTATAAAAAAAAGAAGAGCTTACTACTAAAAGGTATGATAAGATTTGTGCTACCCATGAAGCTTTTTAGGCAGAAAAATCAAGAATTAAATGGTTGGAATGTGGGGATTGGAATTCTAGTTTCTTTCATGCATGTGCTAAAGGTGGATTGGAATGAAATATAATAAGGGTGATGCAAAGAGAAGATGGGCAGACTCTATAAAATCAGGGGGAGATCAGAGCCTACATTCTACATTATTATGAAGATTTTCATCTCTCTCAGGGCTCGGTTTCCAAAGAAGAATGTTTAGATGTGATCCTAATTTGGTGACGAAGAGGATAATGTGATTCTTGATGCTATTCCATCACATGATGAAATTAAAAAAAGCCATCTTTGCTATGAATCAGAAATAGTGCACTCGGACCAGATGGCTATGCTGGTAAGTTTTTTTGCAGTTGCTAGGACATAGTTGGCCATGATGTTTGTTTAGTTGTCAGATATTTCTTCCTCACCAATAGAATGCCGAATGGGGTTAATAACAACTTTATATTTCTCATTCCAAAGAAGAAGGGAGCTTTGAAATTATCAAAATTTCGTCCAATTTGTGTTGGGAATTTTAGGAACATAGAGTGCGCGAAGGTAACCAACGAGGTAGGTAGCGTCATAGGAGTCCATGCGTAGGCATAATAGAAATGTATATGAAATTATCCCAAAGATCCTAGCAACTCCTTTAGGATGTTTTGTCAGTAAGATAATTTCAGAGGAACAAGGAGGATTTGTAAAAGACAGAGTGATTTATAATAATGTGGGTATGACATCTGAATTGGTCACTCTGATGCAGAGGAAGTCCAAGAAGGGGTGTATGGCTTTGAAGCTCGACATTCAAAAGGTGTATGATATGGTAGAATGGGATTTTATTTATATTGTTTTGAGGAAGTTTGGTTTCACTGAGACCTTTGTAACTAGAGTGGCTGCCATGTTGCAGTCAGCGAATGTTGCAGTCAGCGAGAATGAGCATTATGGTTAATGGTGGTTCAGTGGGGTTTTTTAAAGCTGACAGAGGGCTATGTCAGGGGATCCTCTTTCCCCTCTTCTTTTTGTAATTGCTGAAGAAGTTCTATACAAAGTTTTTAAAGGTAGAGGGGTGGTAACTCCAACGCACCTTATGTTCGCAGATGATGTTTTTGTTTTCATGAAAGCTAAGATGAGTTCAGGTAACTACTTTATGGAAATGCTCCAACTGTACCATACTTTTAGTGGGTAGAAAATAAATCCTACTAAAAGTAAAGTGTATTTTTCTAACTCGATTAGCAGATGTGATAGGCAGCATTTGCTCTGATGTTTCAAGTTTAATGAAGGTTTGTTCCCTACTAAGTACTTGGGAGTAGAACAGTTCAAAGGGAGAAGAAGGAAGGAGCATTTTATTCTTATCTTGGATAGGTTTAAACAAAAATTTTCAACACGGAAGGGCCAGTTATTGTCCTATGCTGGTCGGGTGGAGCTGGTGAGATCAGGGTTTTGTAGCTCTTTCTTACATTCCTTCTCAGTATACAAGTGGCCTCATGCAGTAATTAAAACTACAGAAGATAGGATGAGGAATTTTGTTTGGTCAGGTGATCCAATTTTGTGAAAGTCAGTTGTGTAAAGTGGGATATGATGTGCTGACCCAAACAGGTAGGTGGTTTGGGCATACGTAGATTAAAAGATATAAATGAAGCTCTTCTTGCGAAAATGGCATGGAAGATTAGGACAGAGAAATCAATATATGCATCTTTTATGAGAAGTTATTATATTGGTAAGAATGGGCTTATTCGGAGACCACTAACAGAGACACCTATAGGGACAAGCATCAAAAAAGTTTGGGACTGTAAAGTCAAACACACATGTTGGTTAGTTGGAGATGGTACTGAGATTGACTTATGGAGAGACAAGAGGATAGGCGAGGGATCATTACAAGAGAAGTTGAATCTGGAATTAAGCCATCTAAAAGTGAATGAATGCTCTTTGAGCAGATTCATTAGTGATGGAAAATGGAATTTTCCAGAGGTTCATTCCCACCATCTGAAGTATTGGTTTGATCTTACTGCCAAATTACCACAGGTAAAGGTGTTAAGGATGAATTGATGTAGCAAGGGGAGATGAATGGTAAATTTTCTGTTTATTTAGCTTGGGAAATGCAAAGAAATCAAAATCCTAAGGTTTCATGGGCAGTGGCAGTTTGGAGGAATACCCATGTACCACGGGATGTTTTCATTGCTTGGAGATGGAATCATGGTAAGTTACCTTTGGATGATAATCTGAAATCTAAATCTATATCGATGGCTTCTCGGTGCTTCTTATGTCACAAAGCGGAGGAGAGTAAAGAGCACTTGTTTTTGGAATGTTCGGTTGCAAGTGCGGTTGGGAAGGATGTCGTTGCTTGGTTTGGGCTTACATGGCCTGACCATGGGTCTATTATTGAATTTCAATCATGGTGGAAAAGGAAACGTAGAGTGATCTCTCTTAAATGCATATGGAGGGCGTTCTTTTATATAGTCCTGGTGGTCATTTAGTAGGTAAGAAACAGAGCATGTTTTGAGAGCTGAAGAGTATTGATTGCCTATATCAAAGAGAGTATTGCAGTTAAATGTAGAGATATTTCTATTCTTAAGCCTTGCACCATCAAGTCAATGATGGAGTTACAGATTGCACGGTCTTTGCAATTAAATACTGAAAAGTGTAAAGCAATATATATTGTAGAACTATACTGGCAGCCTCTTGTGGAGTCATGGTGTAAGGTAAATGTCAATGGATGCTGTTTGGGCAACCCAGGATTAGCAGGGTATGGTAGAGTGCTAAGAGATAAAACTGGAAAGGTGTTGCTGGCCTTCTCTGAGTATATGGGTGTAAGTGTCAACTTTAAAGCACAAATTTTGGGTGCTATGTCAGGTTTGGAGGAAGCAGTTCAGAGAGGATTTCACAAAATCTGGTTGGAGAGTGACTCCAAATCAGTTGTGAATATTTTATTTGCTAATTCTATTCCATAGTTTGTTAGACAGCAATGGTTGACATATACAACTTTGAAGGAAGAAATACAATTTCATATAACTCACTGCTTTGGGGAAACCAATATGGTAGCTGATAAGCTGCCCAAGCAGACTATGTATGATAGGAGATCTGCTATTTGGGTCATGTGCCCATCTTTTGTAAACTGTGAGGTTGTGTGGGATGCATTACACAGACCTCAGTTTAGATTCTCCTAGTTTAAATTCTATTTTCACTAGGTTATCTGTTGTTGATGGTTATGCCATAGGTGGGAGATACAGTTAGTACTCTTGGTTTATAATGAATCCTGCTGATGGCAATGCCAAAGGTGGGACTGTCCACTATTAGACTTATAATTCAATATATTTTTACTTTAATCTATTTACTGACCTTTAGCCAAAAAAAAAAGAAAAAAAAAAAAAGAATTTCATTGGAAATCATAGTCATAGCATGATTCTTCTATTAGAATGGTTTCTATTATCCGTTGTCACATGAGAAAGTGGGTTTACCCTCTACCAAAGTCCAAAGTTGGCTTTACCTACAAAGTAGGTTTGTAGTGAGACCCATAATTTAATTTCTTGTTTTATGAATATACTATTTTTTATAAGTTCGGATCACTTGGATGTACATGTACTCCTCATGGGATCTCATCACCGTTAATGTGGTGTGGGGACCCACTGGATATAGACGGTGATGGAATCCCAAGAAGAATACAAGTATATAAAGATAAACTATTCTCACTTCTTATCAATCCGAACAAACAAGATCGACAAGGGCCGATCTCATGTCTGACTCTGTGCCCTTGAACACGGCTTCTCATCCACAAAGCAGTAACAAGAGTTTTGTTTTGCATATACAAATTATAGTGCGAGTATTAAAGCATCAAGCAAGGAGATGTGTTTGGCTATGGAATGCTATAATGATATATCTTTTGAATAAAATAAAATAATAAACCCTATAATGACAAGTACCAAAAAATAAAAAATATAAAAAAAAGGAAAAAAAATCTATAACCAACGCCACAGAAGTATGACACTTTTGACAAAACACACGGATTACACAAATATTATAGACCCAAACACATCATTGGAAAACATATAGTCTAATTCTTATCAAGAGGTGCAATTAATTTGGTCTCATCTTAATTAGTGATTCATAGCACTTGGCAACTAATTTTTCCAATGAAACCTATCTCATGGGCCACCATAAATAATGGGTTAGTAATAAGTGGAAGTCTTCTTACAGGGTGTAGTGTTTGATGGAATGTTATCATTGCCCTTTAGCACTATCCATTATAAATTCTTTTCTCGAAGGCTACCTCGTAAGTCATCATTAGGTAAGTCATCATAAATAATGAGCCACTACTAAATTGAAAGACTTCGCTTCTGACAAGGATACTTCTGGAGATATCAAAGGATCCAGAGATATCAAAGGATGTAAAGATAATAACACAATACGACAAAATATTGTTTAAGACAGTAAGCATATCACATTAAATATAATATCAATTATCACATTATATGATTATGAACTCAATAAATATAATGTAAATCAATGGAATATAAAATATATCTTAAATAATATGAACCAAGTAATCACTTAGGACTGAATCGTATTGGTACATTATCCTTAAGATTGTGTTTGCCCTCTATACAATGCACCAGGTCCCCGCAAACTAATCTCCAAGATAAAACAGTCTTTATAGGTCACCCAATCAATGTGCAGACACTGTTGGATGTCATCGAAAACTCGATGGCTAATGTTAATAATCATTTAAAACAAAGATGGAATAGACTCTATCGATAAACTAGAGTAGAGAGTGAGTTGGATGGAGAAAGAGGAGAGAGATGAATTTTTTATTCAAATCTTGAGTGAATTGGAATGAGACAACACTCTCTATTTATAGAAAATAAGTGTCTCTTTAAGGGTCACCCCCAAGGGGTATGGGTGTACCTCTTCATACCAAGAGGTATAAGTCGCCACTATTCCAAAAGGGTATATATGAACAGGTATATATCCACACCCATATCTATATCAATATCCATATCCGTATCCATATCCAACTCAAAACAAAACCCAATTTGAATTTTCCTCAAAAATAAAAAAAATAAAATTTTGAATTTAATTTTAGAAAAATTTTCATTTAACCCCCAAAAACTATGTCAAATTCGATCTAACCCCCACAATTTCAAAAGTCTCATCTACCACCCAAAACGTTTACAATGTCTCATCTATCACCCAAAAATTTTCCAATGTTAATCAAAGAAACCCCACCCGTTAGTAGAGTTCCGTTAGCTGCAAATATTAAGACAATATTGTCCTTATTCCAAAAATAAAAGACTATAATTCCCCCCAAAGTAAAAAACACATTTACTTATCAATTCGTATAATCTTTTTTCATCTTCAACAGTAAAAGTAAAAAAAAGAAAATCTCAATTTCGATACTGAGATTCACAGAGAGAGAAAGAAATATGGATACATACGTAAGTGTTGAGTTGACGGACGAAGCTAGAGAAGTTGATGTGCTTGAAATACTTTGGAAGCAAATCCTTGGCGAAATCAGCAGGTTTCCAGATGATGAAAGTAGTTCCAGTATCATTCGTGAGATGATGTCGTTGATGCTAAGATCGTCCACCAACTGATACGTCTTTATCAGGAACGGTGCCGCCATACATCTGTGCGCCATCTTCTTTTATTCCCAAATTCGAACTTTTTATTCAAAAACTGAAAAACAAACCCTAAGAGAGAGAGAGAGAGAGAGAGAGAGGCGGGAGGGATTTCTTCTAAACCCTAGGTCTGCAACTAAAATTAAAATCGGAAAGATGTTTAACTGGAAGTCAGAGAGAAAAGTAAGAGAGAAGTCAAGAATTCCCAACCCCAGCAATAGAAACCAATCACCAACAAGCTGAACTTCATGAGATCGCAGTGAGATTGAGAGTAGATTACCAGACCTTCACACTGTTTCTCACCTTTCATTTATCCTGGACAAGAAGACGATCCCAATTCCTCTCTAAACTACCGAGGAAACGATCATAACTATACCTGATTTCTCCCCTGGTCAAGGATTCTTATAGATTGTATCTCATTTTAATGTTTTTCAATTTCAAAGAGAAAGTGTAGAAATGTCTACTCACATGTTCAGTCAAGTCTGTCAGTTAAATAGGGCCGGTTAGAGTTTATGAAAACCATTGGGTAGTAGATAGAATTTGGCATCCTTTTTGGGGGTTAGATGAAATTTTTTCTTAATTTTAAAACTTTTTGAACATTTATTTGTTTTTAGAAATTAAAAACAACAAAGGATAAACATCGACCACATTTGGTTTAGTGTTTGGTGGAATATGACTGTCGTTGTTTGGCATTATTCTTTAGATTCTTGTCTCAGAGGCATTATAGAATAGCTACATATTGCAACTCAAAACTGTACTAAATTCTTGATAGAACCATCCCAATTACTCAAGACAGCGCTAAACATCTGGTCTAATGTGGCACTCACCCCATCTATACGCTAATGCTAAATAAATCATTTCATGCCCCTCATACTGGCATAAGGAAATCTAGTGATTGTAGTTTACTATGCACACATGCTGATGTATTGATATACATGCAAATTGAATGATAGCCACACATGAGAAGATTTGAATCCCATTATCTGATGAGCCATGAGATTTTACTTCATTGGAAATCATAGTCATACCATGAATCTTCTCTTCAATTTGGGGATTTGCTTCACGATTAAACCATTATTTATGATGAGCCATGAAAAGTCATTGGAATTCATAGTCATAGCATAAATCTTATCTTCCATGGGTGATTTGCTTCGTTATTTGACCATTATTAATTTATGATGAGCCATGAGATAAATGTCATTTGAAATCATAATCATAGGATGAATCTTCTCTCGGATTGGTCTATGAATTCATAGACTATCTCACATAAAGAACAAATTCTCAAGTGATATGGAACCACTAAGGTGAGTAGACTTTATTGCAAGTATCTAGGTAACACTGGGTTTGATTGGGTTAGACATTTTAAAACCCTAATCTTCGTTGACTGACCTAAAAAGGGTTCTTCCAAGTCTTTCCATTCCATTTTTTATTTTGGTAAATGATTCCATTCCATTAATTGTTAAAGGAAGAAATTTTACAATTTCCAAATAGATGAAACTAATTTTGATCTTTTTGGTTTAATCAAAATTTTTAAGAGTAACAATTTCTAGAAATTTGAGACGGATGTGTAATCATTTTATTAAAATATTTAACTTGAAATGGCACACAAAACTTGTGCTGTTAAAACCTTACAAAATTAATATTTATTAATAAAATTCATAGTACGACAAGTACGCTTGCATCTAGGATTTACATTGTCTCCTCCCATTAGTTTTGGAAGGATGCGGTAATCTCATTCGGAAGGTCGACACGTGATTCTCAGGTGAATCCGAGACCCATGTTCAAGCCAACACTCCCTGTCAGTTTGGCTTGTCTACTGGTTATCGGCTTGAACGTGGGTTTCGGATTCACCGAGAACCACGTGTTGGCCATCTAGATGAGGTTGCCGCTGTCCTCCCAGTGGTTTGGGAGGAGAGGATGCGGATCCCTTGTATCTATTATCCCCAGTCCCTCACTCTCCTCCCCAAAAGGAGGGCTGCCCTTTGGATGTTTAATTCCATCTCCTAACCTTAGGCTGTGTTTGGTTGTAAAGGAAATTGAAGGGAAGTAAAGTGAAATTGTTTTTAACTTTCAATGAAAACTTTTATAGTTGTAACACAACATGATTGTACGTAGGGTTGTTGCTATTGTAACAAGGGTTTGTTACGTTTGAAAACGTAACAAAATAAATTTGGACAATTCTTTTTTACTTTTTTTTTAATCTAACCCATTCAAATTTGTGGAGTGTTATAGTAATGTTTAGAGTACTAGTACACATGCATGGACAAACATGGGATGTATGCCAATACATAGGGGGTATTTGATTGAATTAGAGTTTTAAATTCGACATATGGGTAATCGAGACCATGTTCTTTCTATCCAACGGTTGGAATGGATACATTATCTACCCATCTGGCATAATAGATTCCTTGTTACATTTGGAAAAATAACAAACCCTTGTTACAATAACATTTTCCCTTGTATAAATTATCTATACTTCTTAACATATAAGTAATGATATTTATAAGATGTAAAATTTATTTTTCTTTTCAAATGGGAGGAATTTGGATGCAAAGTGAAGTGTAAGTTAATAACTAAATATAAAAAAATTTAGAATTAGTTACATAATAATGTGACAACATGTGTTGTAATCATTATAAAAGTTTTCATTTAAAGTTTAATAATTTCCCTTTCATTCTCTTCAATTCCCTTTACAACCAAACAAAGCCTTACTATGTGGATTCTAACACCAGAGACAAAAAAAAAAAAAAAAAAAAAAAAAAAAAATCCATGGGTGTACCTTTTTCTAAAGTCCAAATTGGTTTTTACATATTTTGTACCCCCTCCCCCTTCCCTTTTTTTTTTTTTAATTATACTGCTTTCGTTCAATCCGAATGGATGGAATGTTTGGTACTTATCGTCCACGCTAGTGGAGAGGGGGCAGCTACTCTGATTCGTAATAGCGCCCCCTCTTATCTTATTATCATTGTAACTTAGGAAATTAAAGATGTTAAAAAGCCAAACGGACATTGGGACATTTGGACCTCAAAAAATATGGGAAAAGTAAATACATACTATTTCTCTCTTTATTTCTTTTTACTCTTATTTTCCTTGTTTATGTATAAATTAAAAATGTAAAATAGTAAATTAACGTTGAAGGGGTCTGATTGATATATGTTTTTAAGAGTATAAAATAAAGTGTTAGTGATATTATCACGAAGAAAGATAGATGAATAAAATTAAACCATACTACAAGAGGTTGGGTTTGACTATATATATATTGGTCACCAAAAGAAAGCTTTGTTACTAATCAGAGAGACTTGAGCTTGACTAACGTTTTCCATGGGCTGTGGCCCAGTCCCCTTCCCAACTTTATCAGCTAAATACCAATACCCCTGAAATCCAAGAAAGGACTTTTACGGTTATTGAGAAAAAACACTAATTTTAAATGAAAATAAGTTTGAATGGACGACCCTAAGCATTCAATGAATATGGAGAAAACCAGATTGAGAATGACAAGGGTTATCCTTGTTTCTACTGTAAACAAATTTAACAAATTCGCACTGCCGACCCCCCACGGCCCCACCCAATAATGAGGAAAACTATTACCCAAAAAAAAAAAATAATAAATAAATAAAAAAAATAAACCAATTATCTTATCTAGCTTAAACATTTCTATACTAGGACTAAAAACAGTTTTCAAACCTCGTGGTGGATCACTGGATGGCAATTGGCGCTGGCCATAAATACTCGGAACCAAATCGTCTCCTGCGGCAGGCAGTTTCTGCTGCTGATCCAAGGGTTTGGGATCAGTCTGGCCGCCTGCCAATACATTGGGGGTGGGCCGATTGAAATCCGGCCCTTGGCAGGCGGCAGGACCGCAGGAGACGATTTGGACGCTAAATACTCCACTTCAGCTTGTAGCAGGCCCCAATTGTTCCAGGCAACTTTATACAACCATCATATTTTTTTTTCCTGCAAAATTTGAAGATCTAATGGCGATTCATCAGTTTTTAGTTGTCATTCTCGTATTTGCAAGATTATCATTGAGGATAGAATCTGTTACTGGTAAAAGGATCACAGGGAATGAGACACATCGACTTACTTTGCTTGAGTTTAGGAAACAAATTGTTAATCCGTATGAAGCACTAAGTTCTTGGAGTAATTCCATCCATTTCTGCAACTGGTTAGGGGTCACGTATGGCCGTCATCTGTTGGACTTTATGTTGTCATTGTTGGTAACTTGACTGATGTGACAGTGTTTGTGAGCATTCAGTCAGAGAAATGAGGAGAGAGAATGTCAGTGCATGAGTGAGAGTGTCAGTGCAGTGGCACAGATATGGCAACTTCGCTTGTGTGTTCTACAGTGTTCTATATGTGTTTCAGATGACTTGCAATGAGTTGAATGGGATTTTACACTGATTTTGATGAGAGAGAGTGTCTGTGGACCCCACTGGTGATGTGGCATAGTTTCTGGTGATGTGGCACAGTTTCTGATGATGTGGTCGAGTTTCTAATGATGAGGCAATGTTGCGGCATTCTGAAGCATTACATGAAGAAAGAAGATATAGAGAGAGAAAGAGGAGAGAGAAAATGTTGGTGGGTCCCGCAGCAGGTTCATGGTAATCCGACAGTGGAAAGATGTAGAGCGTCGAGTTATCTTTCCAACGCAACTTGAATCACTCAATTCCGACGTTGGATGAGAGAGATATCGCAGTTTCTGTCGGATCACTAAAAAAAAGTCATTAAACATTTGTTCAAGGGTCTTTTTGCAATTATCAAGAGTTGAGGGAGAAGGCTGAAATTATCATAAAATATGTTTAAATTCTTTTCGGAGGGCTCAGAATGAGCCACATCGTCAAGATCCAGATCTGATGGATCTGAAAAATGTGGGCTCACATGTATCTCATTGGTTCCGCCTAGATTCCATCGTGAGACTTGTAATTCGTCGGTTGCAACATAATGAGTTGCGCCGCGTCATATTGAAACGCCGTCCTGATTCCGTGTGGCGCACGCGTGGTACTACGTCGGATCAGATCCAGATCTTGTGGTCGAGATTGAAGCCAATCGCGCCAAACGTAAATTATGCAGATCCGACGAACCACGATAGATCCCGCCTTTTTAAGAATATCGAACGACCGATATTAGAGATTTGCTGCGGCCAATCAGTATGCGACAACACATCTGCGCGGCCGGCTACGGTGCGGCGAGGGTGCGCGGTTATGAAAGGAAAGATTTCATTTTGAATGTTTTGGTTGGCCAAACTTCAAACTGCCATAACTTCTTCATCCGAGCTCCAAATCAGTCCGTTCAAGTTGCAGTTTCCATATTTTTGGATGCTCTGTACATTGGGTGTCATTGGGAGTCGAAAAAATTGAGAGAAAAATATAAAGTAGGGTTTTGAAGCTTAACAGAGGGTTTTTCTAGGGTTTCGTGCCTGTGGGAGTGATCAATCACCAACTACTTCTTCTTTATACATCAATGGAGTGTTAAATCCCTATGAGAGGTCAGTAGAGCTTTTATTTTCACATTCATGGTGATTTTGGATTGTGTGGAAGAGATTGGAAGCCTATAGATGAGGTGTGCTCTGTGAATCTATCTCTATCATCATTAAAGGTTGTTACAAAGTACCAGAGAGCAGTGTGAAGCTTCAGAGATATTGTTGCCATCGAAAGCATTGTTTGTGAGATTTTTCAATTCCCTATCTATTTATGCTTTCAATTTATTGTATGCTAGCGTAGGTGCAAATTGTTGAATACCTAGCTAGTGGGGAAAAATTGTAAGGCAAATCTATAAGCCTCAAAAAATTGTTATTTGCTTCTCGTGGGTGCGGGTTAAGCGTGGTGTGCAGCGTGTGCTAAACACTGGTACTTGATACTTGAATTTCTGGCACATGTGTGTCCTCCTAATTTTATACTGGGTAAATTGGGTGTATGTACTCATAGTTGTGTAGACAGTAAAAAGAAGTGTATTGAGTATATATGGAGTCCGTTGGGTATTACTCCGTGGACTAGTCATCACACACTGTGTTGGTGAACCACGTATATCCTGTGTTGTGGACTGTCTTTATTTTCTTATATATTTTAGAGTGCGTGGAATGACTTGTAGGATGGGTGTGCAAATCTGGTAGACCTGGCCACTGAGTGGTAGCGAGGTAGATTTGCATGTGATTGTGTGTGTGTGAAAAGTTAGGTCTCCATCAGCTCTGGGCAGCAGTAAATAATTAAGGAGAATTTTCAGACACTGATTTATCCCCCCTCTAAGTGTCATATCATGTTCATCAATTGATATTAGAGCACCAGGCTTAGTGACAGCTTAATCAGCAGCAGAGTGATCAGAGGACAGTTATGGCACTAGGTGAAGGTTTTAACAAGCCCCCATTGTTTGATGGAACAGAATATGTATTCTGAAAGAGAAGGATGGAAATATATTTGGGGTCTCTTGGCTTTGATGTATGGATGGCAGTTAGTATTGGGAAGGTGGATGGCCAGTATGAATCTATTGTGAAAAGTGCAATCTTAGATGGCTTGGCAGATAGTGTGAAAGTCCGAGTTAGTGGATGCGAGATAGCAATGGCATTATGGGATAGAATACAGAGTTTATATGGAGATGAGTCTGCCTTTAAAGCTTATGCATCACTAGACATTGATTCCACTTCAAAGGTAGATAATGGGAGTTCAGATGAGTGCTCTATTGTCGAATTAGAGGATCTTGTTCCAGAGATTGACTTGACTAGAGAGCTGAGAGCAGCTCAAGATGACTTGAGACTTGAGAGAGAGAGAGACTCACAGTTGTATCTTGTGACCTTCATAGTACAAATGAGACTATTTCAATTTTGAAGACACAAGTAAAAGACTCTAGCTTTGTCATTACAGCTTTAGAGGCTCAGGTCATCAACAAAGATGAGATGTGTAGGGATCTTGAGAGGGAGATCACTACGTTGAGAGCTCAGTTGATAGAGGTGCAGATGAGCCAGAGTTGCATCCCACCAGTGGTTGAGGAGATCACCAGATGTACAACTCAAAGTGAAAATTGTCAAAGTCCATCCACCATCAGTTTTGATTCTACTACAGAGCATGTTGAGACATCTAGTAGGCCAAAGAGACAAAGCTCAAGTAGATCACAGATAAAGACCCAAAATAAGAGATAGAGGAAGAGAGTGCAGAGGCATAGTGATGTAATACCTCCAGCACACCAGGCACAATATAGAGGTATTCCCCAGCAGAGAGAGTAGAGGCACAGTGATGCAAGACCTTCATCACACCAGGCACAGTGTAGAGGTGTTTATCAGCAAAGAGCTCAGACAAGAAAGACAGGCAGTATGCAGAGTAACAGGATTGATAGAATTCATCAGCAGAGACCAGTTGAGTAGAGCAGATTCAGTAGGTCCAGTCATCAAAGACACAGTTATTCCCTTGAGACAGTCACATTTTCTTGGATATTGTCACAGGTGCAATGGGTATGCGCATAGGAGTGCAAACTGCACATCCAGATTTGGTGTTAGTAATTATGGGAAGAAGACATCCACGTCACTCTAGATGAGGCCAGTTGAGTGCCTTAGATGCCATACACTTGGGCATTGGGCCAAGCGATGCAAGGCAGTGCTCACCCCTTAGTTTTTCTCAAGCAGAGAGAGAGATTATCAACTTTCTAGAACTAGAAAAAGAAGAGGTTCAAGAAGCCAATTCAAAAAACAGGCCAAGGAGTGGTTTCAGTTCAATGATCAGTCTCATATGGCTTTGTACAGTGTATGGAGAAAGAAGACAGTAGAGAGGTCTTTAGTTGGTGTGGTTAAACAGAGACAGAGGACTGTGGTTGAGCTAGTTGACAGGCATTGTTAGAAAAGAGCGTCTGTGGAGAAGCCCAAACAAAGGGCCAAGGTGAATGGTCATGCAGTGTGGAGAGAAAGGCACATAGAAACACTTACCACCCCTACACCACCCAAGTTGGGTGTGAGAGGGAACACACCTCCTAGGCACTAGGTCCACTGAGGTGCACATGGAGAGGGGGAGCTTACTACATGTTCATTCTTGCCCCCAGACAGACTCTGTTGATTGCAGAAGAGTGTAAGTGCTTGGAATCATCAGGTGAATGGTATAGTTCCTTGTGTTATTGCATCTTGGTGGAGCAGACATCAGATGAGCAATGTTATGTCAATCAGAGTATGGCAGCTAGAAATACTTCTTTGCATTAATATGTTATCAGAAACAATTACTACAGTCATCCATGATAGTGTCAGAGTGTGGCCTTCTTTGCACCAATGATATGGGGAGTTGTACTATTTTATTTGATTGCAGAGGAGAAGAAAATTAATAACTTGTGGTTGTTGTTGAGTGCTGCAAATGTTTGTTTTTTAATGGATATCCCTTCAAGTACCTCTTGTATAGCATGAGTTGTGATAGGTGGAGATGAAGACCAGTAGAGCAATTGAGTTTTCAACTCATAGGACTGAGAAGGTGCATAATGGCATTCCTATATAGTTTGAATACTCACACTTATAGGATTGGGAAGATGCGTATGGGCACTCCTATAAGTGCTTATATACCACAATGGGAGAGATTGCTGAGGAGATGATGTAGTGTGACAAGGAGCATGAAGTAATCCTCAACAACCAAAGATGTGAAATTAAAAAGGCCAGCAAAGTCAAGTTTGTGGTTTCAAGGCAGAGATCTTTAGAAACTTATACACTCTAACAGAGAGTGTTGAAGATTCCTGCATGACCATGCTCACCAAGTAGTGAGGTGCTTGGAGTGAGGGGGAGCGGAGTGTATTTGTTACGTCCTTTTGGTCCCGATGATAGACTCAAGGGGAGTCCTTTGGTATTTATATGATGAATGGTATATGCTTTTTATTCTTCTTCTCCTTATGTTGGACTCAGGGGGAGTCCTGTGATGTTTTTATATGTTGATATAATGGTCTATTTTTTTTAGGCCCATAGGATTGGAAAGATGCGGTGGGCACTCCTATGTGGCATGTCCCTTTGTATTTGTTGTCAAAGGGGGAGAAAGATCTCATGTGTAGAGTGAGTTGCCAACAATTCCAAAGGGGGAGATTGTTGGACTTTATGTTGTCATTGTTGACAACTTGGCTGATGTGACAGTGTTTGTGAGCATTCAGTCAGAGAAATGAAGAGAGAGAATGTCAGTGCAGTGGCACAGATGTGGTAACTTCGTTTGTGTTCGTTACAATGTTCTACATGTGTTTCAGATGACTTGCAATGAGTTGAATGGGATTTTACACTGATTTTGATGAGAGAGAATGTCTGTGGACCCCACTGGTGATGTGGCATAGTTTCTAGTGATGTGGCTAAGTTTCTAATGATGAGGCAATGTTGCGGCATTCTAAAGCATTAAATGAAGAAAAAAGATGTAGAGAGAGAGTAAGGAGAGAGAAAGAGGAGAAAGAAAATGTTGGTGGGTCCTGCAGAAGGTTCATGGTAATCCGACAGTGGAAAGATATAGAGCGTCGAGTTATCTTTCCAACACAACTTGAATCACTCAATTCCAACGTCGGATGAGAGAGATATCGCAGTTTTCGTCGGATAGCTCAAAAAAAGTCATTAAACATTTGTGTAGGGGTCTTTTTGTCTTTTTGCAATTATCAAGAGTTGAGGGAGAAGGCTGAAATTATCATAAAATATGTTTAAATTCTTTTCGGAGGGCTCAGAATGAGCCACGTCATCAAGATCGAGATCAGATGGATCTAAAAAATGCGGGCTCACGTGTATCTCACTGGTTCCGCCTAGATTCCATCGCGAGACTTGTGATTCGTCAGTTGCAACATAATAAGTTGCGCCGCGGGTGTCTTGATCCGTGTGGCGCACGTGCGGTACTACGTCAGATTAGATCCCGATCTTGCGGTTGAGATTGAAGCCGATCGCGCCAGACGTAAATTATGTGGATCCGACGAACCACGATAGATCCCGCCTTTTTAAGAATATCGAATGACCGATATTAGAGATTCTGCTGCGGCCAATCAGAATGCGTCAACACATCGGTGCGGCGTGGCTACGGTGCGGCGAGGGTGTGCGGTTATGAAAGGAAAGATTCCATTTGAATGTTTTGGTTGGCCGAACTTCAAACTACCATAACTTCTTCATCCGAGCTCCAAATCAGTCTGGTCAAGTTGCGGTTTCCATATTTTTGGATGCTCTATACATTGGGCATCATTGGGAGTCAAAAAAATTGAGAGAAAAATCGAAAGTAGGGTTTTGAAACTTAAAAAAGGGTTTTTCTAGGGTTTCGTGTCTGTAAGAGTGATCAATCACCAACTACTTCTTCTCTGTGCATCAATGGAGTGCTAAATCCCTATGAGAGGTCAGTAGAGCTTTTATTTTCACATTCATGGTGATTATGGATTGTATGGAAGAGATTGGAAGCCTGTGGATGAGGTGTGCTCTGTGAATCTATCTCTATCATCATTAAAGGCTGTTAGAAAGTACCTGAGAGCAGTGTGAAACTTCAGAGATATTGTTGCCATTCGAAAGCATTGTTTGTGAGATTTTTCAATTTCCTATCTATTTATGCTTTCAATTTATTGTATGTTAGCGTAGGTGCAAATTGTTGATTACTTAGCTAGTGGGGGAAAATTATAAGGCAAATTTATAAGCTTAAAAAAAATTGTTATTTGCTTCCCGTGGGTGCTGGTTAAGCGTGGTGTGCGTGTGCTGAACACTGGTACTTGATACCTGAATTCTTAGCACATGTGTGCCCTCTTAGTTTTATGCTGGGTAAATTGGGTGTATGTACTCCTTGCTGTGTAGACAGCAAAAAGAAGTGTATTGAGTATATACAGAGCTCGTTGGGCATTACTCCATGGACTAGCCATCACATATTGTGTTGGTGAACCACGTATATCCTGTGTTGTGGATTGTCTTTTTTTTCCTATATAATTTGGAGCGTGGAATGACTTGCAGGATGGGTGTGCAAATCTGGTAGACCTGGCCACTGAGTGGTAGCGAGGTAGATTTGCATGTGCTTGTGTGTGTGTGAAAAGTTAGGTCTCCATCAGCTCTGGGCAGCAGTAAATAATTAAGGAGAATTTTCAGACACTGATTCACCCCCCCTCTCAGTGTCATATCATGTTCATCATCATCATCAACGGGTTATCGGTTTAAATTTAAGAGGGAAGGGCTTGGGAGGGAATATATCTCCTTCGATAGGTAGTCTCAGCTTGCTTCATCGGCTTGACATTGGAAACAATAGCATCCATGGAGGGATCCCCCAAGAAATCGGTAATTTGATTCGTCTCTAGGTCATCTTTCTTGCAAACAACACTCTCCATGGAAAAGTTCCTACTAGCTTGGCCAACTGCACTCGTCTAAGAGATTGGCTTCTCCCGTAATGATCTAGTCGGGAAGATTTCAGTTGAAATTACATCTTTGCCAAAGCTAGAGCGGATTTCTATTAATGTTAATGGCTTAACAGGAGAAATACCAACTACTTTTAGGAACATGTCCTCCCTCCAAGTTATTTCTTTGACTATAAATAGACTGCATGAGAGGATTCCACAATCTCTAAGAGCCAACAAACTTATGTTTGCTGAAAACAAGCTATCCGGTATATTCCCTCTCTCACCATACAATTTCTCGTCTCTTTAAACTATTTCTTACAAGTAACCAATTACATGGGAGTCTTCCATGAGACATAGACTTCGAAGTGCCAAATCTCCAATTGATAGTAATTGTATATAACCTTTTCACAAGAAGCATTCCGAATTCCATCTCCAATATTTCAATACTCACATTAATTGATCTCAGTTTTAACAGTTTTGTTGGACCAATCCCTTCCAACATGGGAAATCTTCGAAATCTTGGAATACTCACTATTGGTACAAATCAATGCGGAGTAGGACAATTTGACGGTTTCAATTTTGTAAATTCTTTAGTCAATTGTACAAATTTAGAGATATTGGGCTTACAATATAATGATTTTAAGGGCCCGCTTCCCTACTTTATAGCCAATCTTTCATCAGAACTCTCAGGGCTTGCATTAAGAGGGAACCAAATATCTAGAATTGAGAATCTCATCAGCTTGACTGGATTGGGAATGGAGCAAAACTTTCTTGAAGGTAATATTCTATTTGGTATAGGGAAACTTCTAAAGCTTCAAGTCTTAAGCTTAAATGGAAATAGACTTTTAGGACAAATACCATCATCTATTGGCAATCTGACAATGTTATTTCAACTCAATTTACAAGCCAACAACTTAAATGCAAACCATTCCTTCTAGCCTTAAAAATTATCAATAGTTATAGGATCTAACCCTTGATCACAATTACCTCCAAGGTCCAATACTTAAGGATCTCTTTTATATTTCCTCCTTGTTAATATCTCTCTCCTTGTCCCATAATTTTCTGGTCGGTTTCCTACCAACAGAAATTGGTAACTTGAAGAGTCTCTTTACAATGGATATATCGAAAAAAGGACTCTCTAGAGAAATCCCCTCCTCCATTGGTGATTGTAATAGTTTGGAATATCTTTATTTGGAGAGTAATTTCATTGAACGAAGCATTCCCCACTCTTTGACTCTTCTGAAGGGGCTTCAAGATTTAGATCTCTCGTACAACAACTTATCTGGCCAAATCACGAAAGCTTTTGAGAACCTTTCATTGCAAATTTGAATATATCCTTCAACAATCTAGAGGGCGAGGTACCAACAAAATGAATCTTTGGAAATGCAAGTGCAATATTCATGCATGGAAATGACAAAATTGTGTGGGGGAATTACAAAGTTACAATTGTTTGCATGCCCAAACCATGGTTTTCCAAAAATAGAAAAGTCCCACACTTCTAAAATAGTTTTGGCCATAATCAGTATGGATCTTGGTTTTCTTTTGATATCTTCATTTCTTACTCCTTATTGGATAAGGAAACCAAAAAGTAAACCTGCTTCCACACCATTAATTGGTGATCGGCTCTTAAAGATTTCTTACAAAGAGCTTTCCCAAGCTACTGGAGGATTTTCTTCAGCAAATTTCATTGGTTCCGAAAATTTTGGCTCTATATATAAAGGGGTCATCAACTAGGATAAAACAATGGTCGCAGTCAAGGTACTGGACCTTCAAATCCAAAAGCTTGCAAGAGCTTTATAGCTGAATGCGAAGCATTAAGAAATATTCGGCATCGAAATCTTGTCAAAATTTTAAATTCCTGCTCAAGTCTTGATTCAGATGGCAAAGATTTCAAAGCCCTTATTTATGAGTTTATGCCCAATGGGAGTGTGAGGACAATGGAAAACCGATGTGATCCTCCTCGGGATGAATGTGTATCCGTATCGATGAAGATCGATTTATTTTGTTGGAGTCACCACCTAGATTAAGGTCTAGGACCTCTAAAAATGTAGCCTCACTCTAAGGTAAGACTTCTATTGACTCATAACCCAATGTATCAGTTCTTTGGTCTGCAAGAGATCGGGTAAGTATTCAGGGTACGATTATGGGAAGGTGTTGGGCACCCAAACCGCCCGATCAATATCGGCCTCCTACACTTTCCTTAGACCCTAATTTTTACTGTGCTTGGTCAACTGGATGACTAGGGTTCAATGTGGGATGTCCTAAACCAAGTTGCTAAGTTATTCTACCTAAAGTTCAACTAATCATGTTTTAAAGTAAATAAACAAGCAAATGTAATGTACAATATTATACAGTGAACCGAACCAAAGATGGTTCGGTCTTGGAGTGAAACTGAGACATGTATGACATCTCAAACTTCCAACGTATTCCAATCCTGGAAATCAAGTCTAAAAACGTAGTTCGAAATTGGGTTTTGTGATTAATGATTATGGAAGTGATTTATGCATGTGCTTCAATTAGATTTTTTCTGTTCAAGTTGAAGTTTATGTTTGATGTATGGTTGATGGGTGGCTTTGTACCGTATTTGGGATTCCCAAATTGCCTATGTATTCTAGGGTGTGCCCTAGAAATAAGGTACGACGTAGTTCGAAATTTTTATGAGAGTCGGATTTAGAATGTGTACCAAATTCCTTTTATTTTTGTCAATAGGATCTAGGGATGAGACCTAAATTCCTACCATTTTTATTTGAGATGTGTACCAAATTCTTTCTATTTTTGTTAATAGGATCTAGGGATGAGACCTAAATTCCTACCATTTTTATTTGGGATGTGTACCAAATTCTTTCTATTTTTGTTAATAGGATCTAGGGATGAGACTTAAATTCTTACTATTTTTATTTGGGATGTGTATCAAATTCTTTCTATTTTTGTTAATAGGATCTAGGGATGAGACCTAAATTCCTACCATTTTTATTTGGGATGTGTACCAAATTATTTCTATTTTTGTCAATAGGATCTAGGGATGAGACCTAAGTTCCTGCCATTTTTATTGATTCCATTCTTAGGTTTTTTAGGGTTTCCTATCCCTTTTCATTGTGATTTTCATTTTTTAGGGTTTCATACCCTAATTATTCTTTCCACTTTTAGGGTTTCACTTTCCCTATTTGCTGTGCTCTTTTTATTTTTAGGGTTTTCTACCCTAAATGTTATTTTTTCTATTTTTTCTCTTTCCAAGACAAATATGGCAAATGAAAATATTCCCACTATACCAGTGGTAGTATTCCAAATATAGCAGTGTGCATCCAAACATGACAGTAATCATCCAATATAGCATGTGAGCATGTGTAGCAGACAAATATGGCAATAAGCATGTATAGTATTCCAAAACAGCAAGAATCATGTAATCATCAAGATGGTGGACATATCAACATTGAATCCAATGGTTCAGATTTAATATCATCACATAATCAAAATTTAATTGATCATCCAACAGTTCAATTTCATGGCATCACATGATCTAACAAAATTAATCATCCAACAGTTCAATTTCATGGCATCACATGATCTAACAAAAATTAATCATCCAATAGCTCAATTTCATGGGAGAGAGGATTAGGTGATAAAAATTTACGGATCAGGGGGGTTGCAATGGATATGGAGTAGCAGGTTGGGATAATGATTGCAAAGGAGATGAGGCAATAGGTTCGGGCTTGGTTAATGAGATGGTTAAAGGGGATGGTCAGGTGTTGTTGACTCAGATAGTCAGGGATTTTTGCAATGGTACATGGGTATGCAAGCGGTGGCTGCAATCAGTTTTGGTGGCTGGATAATTGGATGTAGCTGGGCAAATTAGTGGTGATGGGGGTACAGGTGATGGCGCATGACATGGGAGTTGATGAGGCATGATAAGGTGCTTGGGTTTGATACGGGCATGTATCAATGAAGGGGATTGAAGGTGCACGGGTGGACAGCAAGGTATATTGGTGTTGGATGTATGGACAGATGTTGGTTGGACTGTCGAATGGTGTTGTAGAATAGGATCATGAGGTGTTGAGTGATGAAGGTAATCAGGGAGTAGGTGTATAGATAATCAGTTGGGCTTGCTAAGGAGATGGTAGGTGTTTATTCCGTAATGGACAGATTGCATGTGTGAGTGGTAGGTGGGTTGAAGATATGGGCAGTAGGTTTGTAGTGCTGGTTCAAGCATGGGAGACAGATGAAGGAAAGGTAGTGATGATAGATGGTATAGAGGGATGAAGCAAATGATTATGGTGGCTTGCGGTGAGTGGAGTTCTGTAGTGAGGTAAGTCGATGTGGAGGGTTGGGAAGGATGATGGTGAGCAGATCGGTTAATCGGTGTATATAAAAAAAAACAAAGAATAAAGAAAGTTTACCGGAGCTGCGCAGAGAGTTTTTTCTCCAACTCCTTTCTTTTGTTCTTCTTCTATCTCCTCCTCCCGTTTCGGGTCCAGATTCTTCTCTCTCCATCTTCTCTTCTCGGTTTTCCTCTCTCCATTTTAATCTCTCTCCCCCTCCACGTCCCTTCTTCTCTTTTCCTCTTCTCCTTTTTTATTCCTTTTTTTTTATTCTTCCCCTAAAACCGAAAAATGACCCCATATTCTCTCCCTCCAACCTCTCTTTTATCTCCCTCCCAAAACTGTGAGCCTCCCCCCTCTTCACGTTTTTTCTCTTTTTTTCTTTATTTCTCTCTCTTTTTTCTCTCTTCTTCCCTTCTTTTTCTTCCAAAACCTAGCCCCAAAAGATTTTTACGTCATCTCTCTCTCCCCCTTTTTTTTCTTTTGGAATATCTCCTAGAAACCCTAAATCCCCTTCTCTAGTACGTCCCTCTCTCTCCCTTTTTTTTTCTCTTTTTGGAATCTCTCCTAGAAACCCTAAATCCCCTTCTCTTGTACGTCCCCTCTCTCTCCTTGGATTCCTTTTTTCTTTTGGATTATATGCCCTAACCCTCAATCCTCCTCTCTTTAAGTCTCCTCTCTCTTTTCTTTCCATTTTCTTAAAACCGAGATCTTTTGGATTTTTTTTTCTCTCCTCTTGGACGTCCCTTCCTCACTTTAGATTCCGTTCTTCTTTTGGATTATATGCCCTAACCCTAAATCCTCCTCTCTTTTTGTAAGACCCACACTCCGTAAACCTAGTCTAAACCTTGGTTTTGTGTCGTAGCAGGTCTTCCGATCATCACCGGGCCAGACGGGACGAGCGGATGACAAACATGTATGAAATCGGACCAAAGATGACCAATAAACATAATTTTAAGTTGACCGGTCGATGGTACCGGTCTAGGTACCGATCGACCGGTCAGGTCTGCGTAGCTAAGTGCGGGAATCTGGAAATTGGTCACTGTGGGTCCCACTTTCCTGATTTCGAATCCTAGAAGTTTCCTAATCCTAGTAGGGTTACTAAACCCTAAATTTAGCCTATAAATACACCCTTAAGCCTCCTCAAATCCTTTCCATTGTCTCTCACAAACCCTAGAGAAGAGAAAGAGGTTGGAAAGGAGAAGGAGCTAGGAGGAAGAAGAAGGTGCCGCCATTACCGTTCGACGAAGCTCATGCTACGCCAGTCAACGGTAAGTGTTTTAACTATTATTCTTATCCTATGTTAGTTGTGTGGGTGGATCAATACCATGCAAAGTAGGTATTGATCTAAAACCCTAAATTGCCAATAAACCCTAAGTTTCCGTCAAACCCTAGATTCGAGTTTCGAGATGATATTCATCGAAACGAGACTTGAATGAGTTGGGGATAACTCTAACTCCAAGTTTAGACTTAGAATGGATAGGAGAAACCTTGGAAATCCTTGGAGGATGATCGGCGGTAGTTGAAAACCCATGTATGGTCTTCCGGAGACATACCGGTCGACTATACCGGTTGCACATGGTGCGACCGGTATGTTGCCACCGGTATCCCTCGGGAGGCTGGTCTGTGGGGACCGGCTGACCATACCGGTCGCCAGTCTTTCCCACTGAGCGGCGACCGGTACATGCCACCGGTCAGCTCTGTGAGGGTGTTTTGTAACCGTGTTGGTTTCCGACCAACATGAAACCCTAAACAGTTTATTCTAATGAGACCCTAATAATATTGTAGGACTTTGTGACATATCGTTTGGACCTTGCGACGTGGAGCAAGTTATCGAACGAGCGTCAGGTAAGGGAATCTGACCTAAACCTAACAATTAAGGGATAGTAAATTGTTGTTAATCATCTGATTATATGAGATGTGTTGTTTGTACATATTCACATGCCATCCTTTGCTTTCAGTTATTATTATTGTTCATGCATTGATAGGATGTGATTGTTAGGCATGTGATTATTTTTGTTAGTGTGTGGAGTGGGGCATGGGCCTGGGATCACTCTTCACATTAGCACCTTTTGTAGTATTCTATCTTAACATGCTCGGTACGGGTGGGGCATCAGGGGAAGGTCGTGGTACGGTGGTCTCCGATATTGATGTTGTCCCGGCCATTGTTATGTGGTACTGTGGTCTCCGAGTCGACGCTGGCTTGTCCACGATGCTTTAGCTCTATCTCTATGCCGTAGGGAGTTATGTTGGGATAGGGTCTACCTGCGTATTGTTTCTATCCTACTGAGTTAGTTGCGGATAGGGCATCAGGGGAGGTGTGGGAATGCCTTAGCTCTATCTCTATGCCGTAGACGGCTGTGCTGGGATAGAGCATACATTGATGACATATAGGATTGGTTAGTTGCGAGCCCTGGCCAGTAGGGGCTTAGGTACTGGTATGGGTAGAGTATCAGGGGAGGTACGTGGGTATCTTAGCTCTATCTCTATTCCATGATGGGTGCATGTGGGCCAATGGGGGTGTGAACCATGAGGTGCCACACACTCGTGTATAGAGGTGCGGGGGCCACCAAACCTTTCTATAGCACATTGCAAACTTAAAACCAGACCACAACATAAAATGATTGTTATTCATGCATAATATTGTGAAACTATCGATTGTCTTCTCGAGGCCGTGTTGTGAGCTCACCCTTTGTGTACACATTGTTTTAGATGTTGATGCAGGTTACACTGTTGACGACTATGTGAACGCTCCGGCGTATGGTGGCGTTGCTGCTTTGAGTGTACAGGCAGGAGCGGACGAGCATGACGCTTCATGCGAGTGCCCTTTCTGCGTGTACCTTTGATCGGATTTTATTTATTTCTTTCATTTATTTTCGGTTGGATTAAATGGATGTATGGATATTATTTTATGTGTTTGAATTTGGATAATGGGATATTTATTTAAATTATCAATAGATACTTAGTTCATTCTATTTAAAGTCTTCCGCTGTATATTTATATTCTGATTGTGGTTATGTGTAATGGTTTGTATGAGTGGACACGGCCTATTCGAGATCCTGGTGTGAACCGTTGGTTCAATGACGGTTCACTCACATCATTCTGGTTGGATCAAAATTGGGGTGTGACAATACTTTTACCTAGCCAGCCCCACAGGGATTCAGAGACCATTGTTACCAACCTAGTCTATCAGATGCAAGCTCAACAGAAGGAGTTCCTGAGCGAGGTACTGAAGATGCTCGCGCCAGCCAACCCAACAGGTTCTGTTCCCACTGGAGATACGCCTGAGTCGGGAGAGAAAAATACTTCACAACCGATGCAGGGTAGTCCAAGGCCGATGGGCCAAGCACAGAACATACCACCACCGCATCAGTTCCCGTCGCCTTCTGCTTACCCGGGAGCTTATCCGTACCCACCACCATGGTACGGAGCAGACACGCAGGGACAACACGATCTGAGTAGGGCGGTGGACAGATTCCTGAAGTTGAAGCCTTCATCATTCACTGGTAGAATAGGGAAGCCATTGTGGCCAGCACAGTGGGTTGCAGAGATGGAGAAGAATTTCCGTCTGATGACATGTACGGAAGAGGAAAAAGTTTTATTTGCTACTCACATGCTAAGAGAAGATGCAAATGCTTGGTGGAATTCTACACGGGCATATCTGGAGACTAAGTATACATTGGTGGGTTGGGAAGTGTTTAAAGCTGCCTTCTTCGATAAATATTTTCCGAAGAGTTTCACGGATCAAATGGAGAAGGAGTTCCTCAACCTACAGCAATCTCAGTCGACCGTGGATGCTTATCAGCAGAGGTACGAAGAGCTATTCTTCTTCGCACCGGCAAGTATGCAAGAGGAAGAGACCAAGACACGTAGGTTCACTATGGGACTACGTGGAAGCATCAGAGAGCACATATTGGGTCTGGACAAGAAGATCTACAACGAGGCTGTGCAGGTTGCTAGAGTGATAGAGTCCAGTCAGAGGGACAGCTTCTTTGCTCAGAACAGGGGAGTGAAGAGACCTGCTAGTGAGAGTTCGGGTGGCGGTAATACTAGACCATTCCGCCCGTACAGGGCTCAGACCGCTACAGTGCCTGCAAGGAACAATGCGGCACCACCTGTGCCACAGAATGCCGGATACAACCCAAATATCAAGTGTTTCAACTGCCAGCAGGTGGGTCATATTGCAAGGACCTGCACTCTACCGAAAAAGCAACCGCCCCAGCAAGGAAGAGTTTATGCGGTCACCACTGAAGAAGCAGCTGCATCACCGGATGTGGTCACTGGTATGACTCTATCCCTTACTATTTGGCTTATCTTTATCATTTGTGTGTATGCGCATATAGAACTAAGGGATGATAGAAAATTCCAAGAATTGTAAATGTAGCGGGTATACCTGTCAGAGTACTATTTGACTCTGGGGCCACGCACTCCTTTGTTTCTATTTCTTTTGGGAAGTGAATGGAGTTACCAATCAAGCATTTGAACCCAAGCTTGATAGTTCGCTCTCCACTAGGAGTCGAAGTGGCTTTGATCGAATATTATGGACCATGTACGGTATGTATTGAGGGCCGAGACTTAGAAGCAAACCTAGTACTACTCGAGATGGCAGACTTTGATGTCATTTTGGGAATGGATTGGCTAGGCCATCATTCGGCCATCCTTTTATGTGGTGAAAGGAAGCTTGTGCTTACGAACAAAGAGGGAAGGGAGTATAGTTTCGTTGGGATCAAGCTATCTAGGAAGCGGAAGCTGATTCTCTCTGCCCTAAAAGCCAAGCGATGCTTAGAGAAAGGGGGTGGGGTATCTAGTGTCTGTAGTCGATCTCACGATAGAGTCACTCAAGATGGAAGATATAGATGTGGTTTGGGAGTTCCCAGATGTATTTCCAGAGGAGCTTCCAGGCTTACCGTCGGGCAGGGCTACAGAATTTGTAATAGATCTTATGCCAGGTTCGGCGTCGGTGTCCAAAGCACCATACAGAATGGCCCCGACCGAGTTAAAGGAGTTGAAGACCCAGTTACAAGAATTGTTGGATAAGGGCTTCATACGACCTAGTATATCGCCTTGGGGAGCACCTGTATTATTCATCAAGAAGAAGGATGGAAGTGTAAGGCTGTGTATTGACTACCGTGAGCTAAACAAGTTGACGATCAAGAATCGGTATCCTTTGCCTAGGATCGATGACTTGTTTGACCAGTTACATGGTGGAAAGGTTTTCTCAGAGATCGATCTCCGATCAGGCTATCACCAGTTGAAGATCAAGGCCGGAGATATTCCAAAGACTGCTTTCAGGACGAGGTATGGGCATTATGAGTTTCTAGTTATGTCTTTCGGGTTGACCAATGCTCCAGCGTCGTTTATGGAACTGATGAACCGAGTGTTTCATGATATGTTGGACACTTCGGTCATCGTATTCATCGATGACATATTGATCTACTCTAAGGACATAGAGACTCATACAGCACATCTGAGGGCAGCCCTACAACGGCTGAGACAAGAAAAGCTTTATGCTAAGCTTAAGAAGTGTGAGTTTTGGCTGAAGGAAGTGGCTTTCTTGGGCCATGTTGTATCTGAAGACGGTATCAAGGTTGATCCAAGTAAGATAGCTTCTATAGTAGGATGGGAAGCACCAAAATCTGTTGCGGAGATTCGTAGCTTCCTTGGGTTGGCTGGTTATTATAGAAGATTCGTGGAAGATTACTCCAGAATCGCAGTTCCACTCACCAAATTGACCAAGAAGGGAGAGAAATTCATATGGACAGATGAGTGTGAGAAGTGCTTTCAGACTTTGAAGTCAAGACTTGTCTCTGCACCTATCCTGACCATCCCAGAACCAAGCGTTCCGTTTACTTTATATACGGATGCTTCAGGGTTGGGTATTGGGTGTGTATTGATGCAAGGAGAATAGGTGATTGCTTATGCATCAAGACAGTTAAAGGAGCATGAGAAGAACTATCCTACACATGACTTGGAGCTATCAGCGGTTATTCACGCAATCAAGACTTGGAGACACTACTTGTACGATGAGAAGTTTCAGATTAAGTCATACCACAAGAGCTTAACTTATCTTTTCACTCAGAAGGATCTGAATATGAGACATAGGAGATGGCTGGAGTTATTAAAAGATTATGTTTGTGACATCCAGTACCATCCGGGTAAAGAAAATGTGGTGGCTGACGCCTTAAGCAGAAAGTGGGCATCGAAACCTGAGGCCGGACCAAGTACAAATGCTGCATTATGTGCCGCAGCTTCAAGTTCAATTGAAGGTGATGAAGAGTATATAATTGAGACTGCAGAAGATCCAGTTGAGCAAGGCTTAATTCATAAGTTCACTATGATGTTCGCAGCTTTGAAGATCTCGCCGGATCTAGTTGATGAAGTCAAGGTAGCAATTCTACAGGATCCTCATCTCAAGACAGTGCAAGAAGACTTAGAGAAGGGTACAAGCAATCCTGACTTTACCTTGGATTCAGACAAGGTACTCAGGTATCGTGGAAGGTTATGTATACCTGAGAGCGAAGACTGCGATATCAGAGACCGAGTTATGACTGAAGCTCATTACACTCCATATTCGGTACATCCAGGAAGTACCAAAATGTACCATGATCTAAGAAGACTATATTGGTGGAGGGGTATGAAGGCTGATATAGCTCGTTTTGTGTTTCAGTGTCTGAATTGTCAAAAAGATAAAGCGGAAAGGCAGAGACCCGCAGGTTTACTACAACCATTACCAGAACCTGCGTGGAAGTGGGATTGTATTACTATGGATTTTGTCACTGGCTTACCTTTGACACCAAGGTCAGTGGATGCAGTTTGGGTTATAGTGGATCGACTCACCAAGACAGCTCGATTTATTGCGGTCAGACCTCGGTATACCATGGAGAAACTGGCCAAGTTATATGTTGATAATATAGTCAGACTTCATGGCGTTCTAGAGAGTATAATATCTGACAGAGATCCCCGTTTTACATCAAAGTTCTGTGAAGGATTACAGAAAGCGATGGGAACAAAGTTGAAGTTCAGCACAGCTTTTCACCCTCAGACGGACAGACAGTCAGAGCGAACTATTCAAATTTTGGAAGATATGCTCCGAGCTTGTGCAATAGATTTCAAGGGAGCTTGGGATGAGAAGCTATCACTTATCGAGTTCGCTTACAACAACAGTTATCAGGCTACAATTCAGATGGCCCCATATGAAGCACTCTATGGAAAGAAGTGTCGTACACCTCTGTTATGGAACGAAGTGGGGGAAAGAAGAATTGTAGGACCGGAGTTTGTTGAAGAAACTTGCCGAGTGATTGATCAAATCAAGGAGAGAGTAAAGACAGCTCAAGTTCGAAGAAGCACTATGCGGATAATCGACGTCGAGATCTGGAGTTTGCAGTGGGTGACAAAGTATTCTTGAAGGTGTCACCAGTGCGAGGTCTGAAACGGTTTGGTAAGAAGGGGAAGCTTTGCCCCAGGTATGTGGGACCGTATGAGATATTGACCCGACGTGGTAATGTAGCATATCAACTGGCTCTACCACCATCTATGTCTAGTGTTCATAATGTGTTCCATGTATCATTATTGAAGAAGTATGTCAGAGATCCAACGCACATCTTGACCGCTGATCCCCCAGACTTGACTGAAGACTTAACATTCGAAGTGGTCCTGTGATGCTCTCAAGTCAAAAAGTTCAGCAACTTCGAACCAAGGATATCCATTATGTGAAGGTGCATTGGAGAAGCCAAAATGTGGAGGAAATTACTTGGGAAGAAGAGAGCGCGATGAGGAGGAGTACCCTAACCTTTTCAATGATCAAGGTACGTTCAAATTTCGAGGCCGAAATTTCTTTTAAGGGTGGGGGAGTTGTGAAACCTATAGGCAAATTTTGGGGATGAAATTTCTTTTAAGGGCGGGGGAGTTGTAAGGCCCACACTCCGTAAACCCGGTCTAAACCTTGGTTTTGTGTCGTAGCAGGTCTTCCGATCATCACCGGGCCAGACGGGACGAGCGGATGACAAATAGGTATGAAATCGGACCAAAGACCACCAATAGACATAATTTTATGTTGACCGGTCGATGGTACCGGTCTTGGTACCGGTCGACCGGTCAGGTCTGCGTAGCTAAGTGCGGGAATCTAGAAATTGGTCTCTGCGGGTCCCACTTTCCTGATTTCGAATCCTAGAAGTTTCATAATCCTAGTAGGGTTACTAAACCCTAAATTTAGCCTATAAATACACCCTTAAGCCTCCTCAAATCCTTTCCATTGTCTCTCACAAACCCTAGAGAAGAGAAAGAGGTTGGAAAGGAGAAGGAGCTAGGAGGAAGAAGAAGGTGCTGCCATTACTGTTCGACGAAGCTCACGCTACGCCAGTCAACGGTAAGTGTTTTAACTATTCTTCTTATCCTATGTTAGTTGTGTGGGCGGATCAATACCATGCAAAGTAGGTATTGATCTAAAACCCTAAATTGGCCAATAAACCCTAAGTTTCCGTCAAACCCTAGATTCGAGTTTCGAGATGATATTCATCGAAAAGAGACTTGAATGAGTTGGGGATAACTCTAACTCCAAGTTTAAACTTAGAATGGATTGGAGAAACCTTGGAAATCCATGGAGGATGATCAATGGCAGTAGAAAACCCATGTATGGTCTTCCGGAGACATACCGGTCGGCTATACCGGTTGCACATGGTGCGACTGGTATGTTGCCTCCGGTATCCCTCAGGAGGCTGGTCTGTGGGGACCGGCTGACCATACCGGTCGCCAGTCTTTCCCACAGAGCTACGACCGGTACATGCCACCGGTCAGCTCTGTGAGGGTGTTTTGTAACCGTGTTGGTTTCCGACCAACATGAAACCCTAAACAGTTTATTCTAATGAGACCCTAATAATATTGTAGGACTTTGTGACATATCGTTTGGACCTTGCGACGTGGAGCAAGTTATCGAACGAGCGTCAGGTAAGGGAATCTGACCTAAACCTAACAATTAAGGGACAGTAAATTGTTGTTAATCATCTGATTATATGAGATGTGTTGTTTGTGCATATTCACATGCCATCATTTACTTTCAGTTATTATTATTGTTCATGCATTGATAGGATGTGATTGTTAGGCATGTGATTGTTTTCGTTAGTGTGTGGAGTGGGGCGAGGGCCTGGGATCGCTCTTCACATTAGCACCTTTTGTAGTATTCTATCTTAACATGCTCGGTACGGGTGGGGCATCAGGGGAAGGTCGTGGTTCGGTGGTCTCCGATATTGATGTTGTCCCGGCCATTGTTATGTGGTACTGGGGTCTTCGAGTCGACGCTGGCTTATCCACGATGCTTTAGCTCTATCACTATGCCGTAGGGAGTTATGTTGGGATAGGGTCTACCTGCGTATTGTTTCTATCCTAGTGAGTTAGTTGCGGATAGGGCATCAGGGGAGGTGTGGGAATGCCTTAGCTCTATCTCTATGCCGTAGACGGCTGTGCTGGGATAGAGCATACATTGATGACATAAATGATTGGTTAGTTGCGAGCCCAGTTTGTGAGCCCTAGTCAGTAGGGGCTTAGGTACTGGTATGGGTAGAGTATCAGGGGAGGTACGTGGGTATCTTAGCTCTATCTCTATTCCATGATGGGTGCATGTGCACCAATGGGGGTGTGAACCATGAGGTGCCACACACTCGTGTATAGAGGTGCGGGGGCCACCAAACCTTTCTATAGCAAATTGCAAACTTAAAACCAGACCACAGCGTAAAATGATTGTTATTCATGCATAATATTGTGAAACTGTCTGATTGTCTTACTGAGCTGTGTTGTGAGCTCACCCTTTGTATACAAATTGTTTTAGATGTTGATGCAGGTTACACTATTGACGACTATGTGAATGCTCCGGCGTATGGTGACGTTGCTGCTTTGAGTGTACAGGCAGGTGTCACACCTCAATTCTGATCCAACCAGAACGGTGTGAGTGAACTGTCATTGAACCAACGGTTCACACCAGGATCTCAAATAGGCCGTGTTCACCCATACAAACCAATTACACATAACCACAATCAGAATGTAAATGTACAGCGGAAGACTTTAAATAGAATGAACTGAGTATCTAATGATAATTTAAATAAATATCCCATTATTCAAATTCAAACACATAGAATAATAATCTTTTACATCCCTTTAATCCAATAAAAAATAACTGAAATAAATAAATAAAACAAATCAAAGGTACACGCAGAAAGGGCACTCGCATGAAGCATCATGCTCGTCCTCCCCTACTTGTACATCCAAAGCAGCTACACCACCGTACACCGGGGCGTTCACATAGTCATCCACAGTGTAACCTGCATCAACATCTAAAAACAATGTATATACAAAGGGTGAGCACACAACACGGCTCGGTAAGACAATCGACAGTTTCACAAGATTATGCATGAGTAACAATCAATTTTATCGTTGTGGTCCGGGTTTTTAAGTTTGCAATGTGCTATAGAAAGGTTTGGCGGCCCCCGCACCTCTATACACGAGTGTGTGGCATCGCACAGTAAATCACACTACCACCAACCCACATGCACCCATCATGGAATAGAGATAGAGCTAAGGTATACCCGTACCTCCCTGATACTCTACCCATACCAGTACCTAAGCCCCTACTGTCCAGGGCTCGCAAACTGGGCTCGCAACTAACCAATCCTATATGTCAACAATGTATGCTCTATCCCAGCACAACCGTCTACGGCATAGAGATAGAGCTAGAGCGTGCAGGCCGGGTCGGAGACCACCATACCTCACCTCCCCCTGATACCCTATCCGCAACTAACCCACTAGGATAGAAACAATACGCAGGTAGATCCTATCCCAACATAACTCCCTACGGCATAGAGATAGAGCTAAAGCATCGTGGACAAGCCAACGTCGACTCGGAATCCTCAGTACCACACAACGATGGCCGGGACAACATCAATATCGAAGACCACCGTACCACGACCTTCCCCTGATACCCCACCCGTACCAAGCATGTTAAGATAGAACACTACAAAAGGTGCCAGTGTGAAGAGCCATCCCAGGCCCTTGCCCCACTCCACACACCAACGAAAACAATCACATGCCTAACAATCACCTCCTATGAATGCATGAACAATAATAATAACTGAAAGTAAAGGATGGCATGTGAATATGCACAAACATCACATCATAGATATTCAATGATTAACAACGATTTACTGTCCATTAATTATTAGGTTTAGGTCAGATTCCCTTACCTAACGCTCGTTCGTTAACTTGCTCCACGTCGCAAGGTCCAAACGATAAGTCACAAAGTCCTACATAATATTAGGGTTTCATTAGAATATATTGTTTAGGGTTTCATGTTGGTCGAAAACCAACAGAGATCACAAACTACCCTCACAGAGCTGACCGGTGGCATATACCGGTCGCAGATCTGTGGGAAAGACTGGCGACCGGTATGGTCAGCCGGTCCCCCACAGATAACCTCCCGAGAGGTAGCGGTCGCAACATACCGGTCGCACTATGTGCAACCGGTATAGTCGACCGGTATGTCTCCGGAAGACCATACATGGGTTCTTCGACTGCCGTCGATCATCCTCTATGGATTTTCAGGGTTTCTCCTATCCATTCTAAGTCTAGGCTTTGAGTTAGAGTTATCCCCAACTCATTCAAGTCTCGTTTCGATGAATATCATCTCGAAACTTGAATCTAGGGTTTGACGGCAACTTAGGGTTTATTGGCCAATTTAGGGTTTTAGATCAATACCTACTTTGCATGGTATTGATCCACCCACACAACTATCATAGGGTAAGAAGAGGGCTTCAAACACTTACCGTTGACAGGCGTAGCGTGAGCTTCGTCGAACGGTATTGACGGCTCCTTCTTCTTCCTCCTAGCTCCTTCTCCTTTTCCACCTCTTTCTCTTCTCTAGGGTTTGCGAGAGACAATGGAAAGGATTTGAGGGGTTTAATAGTGTATTTATAGGCTAGAAATAGGGTTTAGTAACCCTACTAGGATTAGGAAACTTCTAGGATTCGAAATCAGGAAAGCGGGACCCGTAGAGACCAATTTCCAAATTCGCACATAGCTGTGCGAGGCCATACCCGGTCGACCCGGTACCATCATCCGGTACCATCAACCGGTATCTAAAATCAGGTATAATTGGTCGACTTTGGTCCGATTTTGTACCTGTTTGTTATCCGCTTGCCCCGTCTGGCTCGGTGATGATCGGAAGACCTGTCACGACACGAAACCAAGGTTATACCGGGTTTTCAGAGTGCGGGTCTTACAACTCCACCACCCTTAAAAGAAATTTCGTCCTGAAATTTGCATGTAGGTACTACAACTCCCCCACCCTTAAAAGAAATTTTGGCCTCGAAATTTGAACGTACCTTGATCGTCAAAAAAGTTAGGGTACTCCTTCCTCATCGCGCTCTCTTCTTCCCAAGTAATTTCTTCCACATTTTGGCTTCTCCAATGCACCTTCACATAGTGGATATCCTTGGTTCGAAGTTGCTGAACTTTTCGACTCGAGTGCATTACGGGCACCACTTGAAAGTTAAGTCTTCGGTCAAGTCCCGGAGGATCAGCGCTCAAGATATGCGATGGATCTCGACATACTTCTTCGGTAATGATACATGGAACACATTATGGACACTGGACATAGATGGTGGTAGAGCCAATTGATATGCTACATTACCACGTCGATTCAATATCTCATATGGTCCCACATACACGGAGCATAGCTTCCGCTTCTTACCAAACCGTTTCGGACCTCGCACCGGGTGATACCTTCAAGAATACTTTGTCACCCACCGCAAACTCCGGATCTCAACGTCGATTATCCGCATAGTGCTTTCGTCGAACTTGAGCTGTCTTTACTCTCTCTTTGATCCGATCAATTACTCGGCAAGTTTCTTCAACAAACTCCGGTCCTACAATTCTTCTTTCCCCCACTTCATTCCATAATAGAGGTGTACGACATTTTCTCCCATAGAGAGCTTCATATGGGGCCATCCGAATTGTAGCCCGATAACTGTTGTTGTAAGCAAACTCGATAAGTGATAACTTCTCATCCCAAGCTCCTTTGAAATCTAATGCACAAGCTCGAAGCATATCTTCCAAAATTTGAATGGTTCGTTCCCATTTGTCCGTCCGTCCGAGGATGGAAAGCCATCCCGAACTTCAACTTTGTTCCCATAGCTTTACGTAATCCTTCCCGGGAACTTTGATGTAAAACGGGAATCTCCGTCGGATACTATACTCTCCGGAACGCCATGAAGTCCGACTATATTATCAACATATAACTTGGCTAGCTTCTCCATGGTATACCGAGGTTCGACCGCAATAAATCGAGCTGTCTTGGTGAGCCGATCTACTATAACCCAAACTGCATCCACTCGACCTTGGTGTCAAAGGTAAGCCGGTGACGAAATCCATAGTGATACAATCCCACTTCCATGCGAGGTTCCGTAACGGCTGTAGTAAACCCCGCGGGTTTTTGCCTTTCCGCTTTAACTTGTTGACAATTCGGACATTGGAACACAAAACGAGCTATATCCCGCTTTCATACCCCTCCACCAATATAGTCTTCTTAGATCATGGTACATCTTGGTACTTCCCGGATGTACCGAATATGGAGTGTAATGAGCTTCAGCCATAACTCGGCCCTCGATATCGCAATCTTCGCTCCTCGGTATACATAATCGTCCGCGATACTTGAGTACTTTGTCTGATTCCAAGGTAAAGTCAGGATTGCACGTACCCTTCTCTAAGTCTTCCTGCACTGTCTTGAGATATGGATCCTGTAGGATTGCTACCTTGACTTCATCGATTAGACTCGGTGAGATCTTCAATGCGGCGAACATCATAGTGAACTTATGAATCAAGCCTTGCTCGACCGGATCTTCTCCGGTTTCAATTATATGCTCTTCGTCACCTTCGATTGGACTAGAGGCTGCGGCACACAATGCAGCATTTGTACTCGGTCCGCCTCGGTTTCGATGCCCACTTTACGCTTAAGGCGTCAGCCACCACATTTGCTTTTCTTGGATGGTATTGGATGTCGCAATCATAATCTTTTAACAATTCCAGCCATCTTCTCTGTCTCATATTCGGATCCTTCTGAGTGAAGAGATACGTTAAGCTTTTGTGATCTGACTTGATCTGAAACTTCTCACCGTACAAGTAGTGTCTCCAAGTCTTGATTGCATGAATAACCGCTGCTAGCTCCAAGTCATGCGTAGGATAGTTCTTCTCATGCTCTTTTAACTGTCTTGATGCGTAAGCAATCACTCGTTCCCCCTTGCATCGGAACACATCCAATTCCCAACCCGAAGCATCCGTATATAGAGTAAACGGTACGCTTGGTTCGGGGATGGTCGGGATAGGTGCGAGAGACAAGTCTTGACTTCAAGGTCCGGAAGCACTTCTCACACTCATCTGTCCATATAAATTTCTCTCCCTTCTTGGTCAATCTGGTGAGTGGAACCGCGATCCTGGAGTAATCTTCCACGAATCTTCTATAATAACCAGCCAACCCAAGGAAACTACAAATCTCTGCAACAGATTTTGGTGCTTCCCATCCTACTATAACAGCTATCTTGCTTGGATCAACCTTGATACCGTCTCCAGATACAACATGGCCCAAGAAAGCCACTTCCTTCAGCCAAAACTCGCACTTCTTGAATTTTGCATAAAGCCTCACATCCCTCGCCGTTGTAGGGCTGCCCTCAAATGCGTTGTATGAGTCTCCATGTCCTTAGAGTAAATCAATATGTCATCGATGAATACGATGACCGAAGTGTCCAACATGTCATGGAACACTCGGTTCATCAGTTCCATAAACGACGCTGGAGCATTGGTCAACCCGAAAGACATAACCAGAAACTCATAATGCCCATACCTCGTCTTGAAAGCAGTCTTCGAAATATCTCCGGCCTTGATTTTCAATTGGTGATACCCCGATCGGAGATCGATCTTGAGAAAACCTTTGCACCCCGCGACTGATCGAACAGATCATGGATCCTAGGCAAAGGATACCGATTCTTGATCGTCAACTTGTTTAGCTCACGGTAGTCAATACATAGTCGTACACTTCCATCTTTCTTCTTGACGAACAACACAGGTGCTCCCCAAGGCGATATACTAGGTCGTATGAAGACTTTATCCAGCAATTCTTGTAATTGGGTCTTCAACTCCTTTAACTTGGTCGGGGCCATCCTGTATGGTGTTTTAGACACCGGAGCCGAACCTGGTATAAGGTCTATCACAAATTATGTAGCCCTGTCTGGTGGTAAGCCTGGAAGATCTTTTGGAAATACATCTGGAAACTCCCAAACCACATCTATATCTTCCATCTTGAGTGACTCTGGTGAGGTCGACTACAGATACGAGATAACCCACTCCCCCTTTCTCCAAGCATCTCTTAGTTTTTAGGGTGGAGAGGATCAACTTCCGTTTCCTAGATAGCTTAATTCCAGCGAAACTATATTCCTTTCCCTCTTTGTCAGTAAGCATAAGCTTCCTTTCACCACATAAAAGGACGGCCGAATGATGGCCTAGCCAATCCATCCCTAAAATGACATCAAAATTTGCCATCTCAAGTATTACTAGGCTTGCTTCTAAGTCTCGGCCCTCGATACTTACAATACATGGTCCATAATAATTGGTCAAAGCCATTTCGACTCCTAGTGGAGAGCGAACTATCAAGCTTGGGTTCAATTGCTTGATTGGTAACTCCATTCGCTTCCCAAAAGAAACAGAAACAAAGGAGTGCGTGGCCCCGCAGTCAAATAATACTCGGCGGGTAAACCAGCTACATTTACAATTTCCGGAATATATTGCCCCTTAGTTCTATATGCTCATGCAACCGAAAGAATAAACCAAATAGTAAGGGATAAAGTCGTACCCGGTTACCACATCGGGTGATGCGGCTGCCTCTTCAAGGTGGACTGCATAAACTCGGCTTCTGGGGGAGCTTGCTTCTTAGGTAGCGTGCAGTTCCTTGCAACATGTCCCATCTTGAAAGTTATAACATTTAATATTTGGGTTGGGTTTGGCGAATTGTGGCAACGGTGGTGCCGGGTTGTTTCTCGCAGTGCTGTAGCGGTCTGCCCCCGTATGGGCGGAATGGTCTAGTATTACCGCCACCCGAGCTCTCTCCAGCCAGATCTCTTCACTCCCCCGTTCGAGCGAAGAAGCTGTCCCTCCGACCGGACTCTATCACCCTCGCAACCCGCACCGCCTCATTGTAAGTCTTCTTGTCCGGACCCAAAAGGTGCTCTCTCGATGCTCCCACGTAGTCCCATGGTGAACCTACGTATCTTTGTCTCCTCTTCCCGCATCCCGGCTGGTGCGAAGAAGAACAACTCTTCGTACCTCTGCCGATATGCATCTACGGTCGACCGACCTCGCAGGTTGAGAAACTCTCTCTCCATTTGATCTCCGAAGCTCTTTGGGAAGTATTTGTCGAAGAAAGCCACTTTAAACACTTCCCGGTCAACTAGTGTGTAGTTGTTCTCCCGGATATGCCCGTGTGGAATTCCACCAAGCATTTGCGTCCTCTCTTAGCATATGAGTGGCAAACGAACCTTCTCCTCCTCGGTGCAAGTCATCAATCGAAAGTTCTTTTCCATTTCGGAAACCCACCGTGCTGGCCACAATGGTTTCCCGTGTCCGCCCGGTGAACGATGACGGTTTCAACTTCAAGAATCCGTCCCACCGACCTGCTCGGATCATGCTGTCGTGTGTGTCGCGCTCCGTACCATGGTGGTGGATACGGATACGCCCCCGGATACGTAGAAGGCGATGGAAACCGATGCGGTGGTGGTACATTCTGTGCTTGGCCCCTCGGCCTTGGGCTACTCTGCACCGGTTGGGTAGTGTTAATTCCTTCTGACTCAGGCGTCTTTCCAGCGGAAACCGAACCTGCTTGCCTGAGCATCTTTAGTACTTCGCTCAGAAATTCCTTCTGTTGAGCTTGCATCTGATAGACCAAGTTTGTAACTATGGTCTCGGAATTCCTGTGGGGTGGGCCCGGTAATTGCCGGTACTTCGGGATCCGTTCCTCCTCCACTTCGGGACTGGTTTCCCTAACCTGGTCTTGCTCGCCTTGCTCTTCTTCTAGGCGCATCCCGGCCCGATGACGCTTCCGACCCCTTCGACCGTTTCCACCTGCCATCTCAGACTATTTATTTGGATCTGAGAAGAAGACATAACACGTGAGAACATCAATAATAGTAGTGTTAGTCTTGAATAATGCAGGGAAAAATAGTCGAGAAGTAACATTTCAATTTACACAATTTTAGAAATTTTATTTAAATTTTCTGGCTCTTTGGGGCGTACCGGTCGCAACATACCGGTCGCACCCCTGTGGAACAGTATGCGGCCGGTATAGTCGACCGGTCAGAATTCAATTTCTGGCTGAGACGTACCGGTCGCATGTCTAGGTGATACCGGTCGACACTCTGTATACAGTGTTGCGACCGGTATAGTCGACCGGTCAAGAAATTTTTCTGGCCGAGACATAGCGGTCGGACACCTGGGTTGATACCGGTCGATAGGTATAGGCAAAACCGTCGACCGGTATGCCCAGAATTGACTTTAAAATCGCGAAAAAGTGAGATTTTTCTCACTTTTTCTTTTCTTCTTTCTCTCCGGTGGCGATTCTCCTCTGGGTTCCGAGTTGCTACAGTCCGACCGGTGCTATTTGAAGCCGATTCCTTCCATTCAAGACCTAGCACATCGTCTCCAGGTAGGTCTCTTCTCTCTCTCACATATTTTTAGGAATTTCCCATATCGTCTTTATGTAGAAATTTAGGTTTTTCTTTGTTCGAGATAATTTAACCGTAGAAGTTCCCTTTCTTCCGCTTGGAAAGGGTTTAAGGACCCCCAAGAGCGAAAGCCCTCAACTAATTTGGGGTTCCACCGAACGGTTTTCCTAAAAATCAAAATTTTCCTCTTTTGACCTAGGTTTTTCCCATTTTTTCGCATTTTCTTGATTTTTCTTAATTTCTTGAAATTCCTTGCAATTTCTTGTTATAATAGCTTGTGGTTGGTTTGTTGAAGAGTGTGGGGGCTACGTAAGTCCTCCTCCCCATGTTTTGGGTGAGTTCGAGGCTTTTTCTTGAATTATAGCCGTTATGCTGGCGAAATTTCAAAAATTTCTAACTTTTATTTTTGTTTTCTTTTGTTTTGTAGATTTTAAATGGCTCCTAGACGTGCTCTCGGCAAGCGTCCCCACGACTTGAGTTCACGTACCCCACAACCACCAGTTCCCCAATTGGATGAGCAATGGTTCCGTTCGTCGGAAGCACAAGCTCGATTTCCATGGTTCGATAACAAGAATATAGAGTCTGGGCGTCGGGTCAACGTGGAACAGTTAGACCGGTTCGACGTGCGAGCGGCGTTCGACAGGCTTGGTTGGTTGCCCATCATCTCTTACACCTACACCACTCGTCCCAATCTGGTTAAGCATTTCTTTGCTAACCTGGAGCTGCATGGAAATGTGAACGATCCCAACCAAGGTAGGGATTTACGTATCTCCAGTTATGTCAGGGGTGTACACATCTCATTCAACACCCACCAGCTGGCCGACCTTCTAGGGGTTCCTAATGATGGAGACCTAGTGTATTGCCCTCCCAAAGCGAAGGGCTACTTGACTGAGGACCTGCGTCGGGGAGATAGCTCATCGGATAATCGAACCCCGGAGCTCCTATGAAGGCGGCTAGCTTGAGACCTGTACCTCGGGTCTACGGTCGCATCATCCAAAGACAACATCGTTGCACTGGAGAGCGGGTCTCTCTCCCATACCTCATCATTAGGACTATGCATCAGGCGACCCTGGCCGATCAGGCCAGTAACCTTCCCTACGGCCGTCTCATTACCTTTCTTCTTCGCCGTCTAGGTGTGAGCATGAGAGGCGAGGTGACCGTCGAGGACACTATGACGTCTGATATAGACCGGGACGCCATTCGGAGGATGCGGATGGTTGATTCGCCGGTTAGTGATGACGAGTTGGAGGCTCGCCCTCGTCCACTTGGGAGAGTAGCAGCAGCAGCAGCCGCAGCCAATGCGGCCTATGCGGCAGAGATGGGTGATGATGATGATGACGATGTAGCTGGGGAAGCACCAGTGCCTGCCCCACAACCTCCACCGAACCACCACCATCCGTTCCCCCACAGTGGGCCATCTCAGCCCCTCCCGACTCGGTGTTGAGTATGTTTACCGAGATCAGGGGACACCTAGAGGGTCATCCCGGAGTCTCGGCGAGAGATGGGTCGGGAGTTGGGACGCCCGGCTCGTGGTCTACGGGTGACTCAGGACCAGGTGCATTGGCTTAGGGTCGCATACGAGCGGGACTATGATATAGCTGACCCCATTCCTCCCAGGCTTCCTACCCCATGATTTCCATTTACTTTTCTTTTCATATGGTGGTTTATATAACAGGGTAACCTTCCGGTTTGTGGACTGTACCCTGTAGCACTATTACATTTGATACTATTTTTTTTTCTTGTTTAATGAAAGTTTTATGGTTCACCTATTTAGTGTATGTGCACAGATTAAGTTTCACATTTAGAATAGTACATTATTCTCTTTCTTAGTCCGTCTCAGGTATCAAACAATGCTTAGGGTGTGTTTGTATTAAGATTTTTAAACTTCCTAACTCAGTTCATCGACCCGGTTAAGGCAAAGCATGGTTTGTTGGAACAGAGCCCGAGAGCTCGATACCAAGTTGTCACACCCCAATTCTGATCCAACCATAACGGTGTGAGTGAACCGTCATTGAACCAACGGTTCACACCAGGATCTCGAATAGGCCGTGTTCACCCATACAAACCAATTACACATAACCACAATCAGAATGTAAATGTACAGCGGAAGACTTTAAATAGAATGAACTGAGTATCTAATGATAAATTAAATAAATATCCCATTATTCAAATTCAAACACATAGAATAATAATCTTTTACATCCCTTTAATCCAATAAAAAATAACTGAAATAAATAAATAAAACAAATCAAAGGTACACGCAGAAAGGGCACTCGCATGAAGCATCATGCTCATCCTCCCCTGCTTGTACATCCAAAGCAGCTACACCACCGTACACCGAGGCGTTCACATAGTCATCCACAGTGTAACCTGCATCAACATCTAAAAACAATGTATATACAAAGGGTGAGCACACAACACGGCTCGATAAGACAATCAGACAGTTTCACAAGATTATGCATGAGTAACAATCAATTTTATGCTGTGGTCTGGTTTTAAGTTTGCAATATGCTATAAAAAGGTTTGGTGGCCCCCGCACCTCTATACACGAGTGTGTGGCGTCGCACAGTAAATCACACTACCACCAACCCACATGCACCCATCATGGAATAGAGATAGAGCTAAGGTATACCCGCACCTCCCCTGATACTCTTAAGTTGTCACACCCCAATTCTGATCCAACCAGAACGGTGTGAGTGAACCGTCATTGAACCAACGGTTCACACTAGGATCTCGAATAGGCCGTGTTCACCCATACAAACCAATTACACATAACCACAATCAGAATGTAAATGTACAGCGAAAGACTTTAAATAGAATGAACTGAGTATCTAATGATAATTTAAATAAATATCCCATTATTCAAATTCAAACACATAGAATAATAATCTTTTACATCCCTTTAATCCAATAAAAAATAACTGAAATAAATAAATAAAACAAATCAAAGGTACACGCAGAAAGGGCACTCGCATGAAGCATCATGCTCGTCCTCCCCTGCTTTTACATCCAAAGCAGCTACACCACCGTACACCGGTGCGTTCACATAGTCATCCACAGTGTAACCTGCATCAATATCTAAAAACAATGTATATACAAAGGGTGAGCACACAACACAGCTCAGTAAGACAATCAGACAGTTTCACAAGATTATGCATGAGTAACAATCAATTTTATGCTGTGGTCTGGTTTTAAGTTTGCAATGTGCTATAGAAAGGTTTGGCGGCCCCTGCACCTCTATACACGAGTGTGTGGCGTCGCACAGTAAATCACACTACCACCAACCCACATGCACCCATCATGGAATAGAGATAGAGCTAAGGTATACCCGCACCTCCCGATACTCTACCCATACCGGGTACCTAAGCCCCTATCGGCCGGGCTCGCAAACCCGGGCTCGCAACTAACCAATCCTATATGTCAACAATGTATGCTCTATCCCAGCACAGCCGTCTACGGCATAGAGATAGAGCTAGAGCGTGCAGGCCGGGTCGGAGACCACCATACCTCACCTCCCCCTGATACCCTATCCGCAACTAACCCACTAGGATAGAAACAATACGCAGGTAGACCCTATCCCAACATAACTCCCTACGGCATAGAGATAAAGCTAAAGCATCGTGGATAAGCCAGCGTCGACTCGGAATCCTCAGTACCACACAACGATGGCCGGGACAACATCAATATCGGAGACCACCGTACCACGACCTTCCCCTGATACCCCACCCGTACCAAGCATGTTATGATAGAACACTACAGAAGGTGCCAGTGTGAAGAGCGATCCCAGGCCCTTGCCCCACTCCACATACCAACAAAAACAATCACATGCCTAACAATCACCTCCTATGAATGCATGAACAATAATAATAACTGAAAGTAAAGGATGGCATGTGAATATGCACAAACATCACATCATAGATATTCAATGATTAACAACGATTTACTGTCCATTAATTATTAGGTTTAGGTCAGATTTCCTTACCTGACGCTCGTTCGTTAACTTGCTCTACGTCGCAAGGTTCAAACGATAAGTCACAAAGTCCTACATAATATTAGGGTTTCATTAGAATATATTGTTTAGGGTTTCATGTTGGTCGGAAACCAACAGAGATCACAAACTACCCTCACAGAGCTGATAGGTGGCATATACCGGTCGCAGATCTGTGGGAAAGACTGGCGATCGGTATGGTCAGCCGGTCCCCCACAGATAACCTCCCGAGAGGTAGCGGTCGCAACATACCGGTCGCACTATGTGCAACCGGTATAGTCGACCGGTATGTCTCCGGAAGACCATACATGGGTTCTTCGACTGCCGTCGATCATCCTCCATGGATTTTTAGGGTTTCTCCTATCCATTCTAAGTCTAGGATTTGAGTTAGAGTTATCCCCAACTCATTCAAGTCTCGTTTCGATGAATATCATCTCGAAACTCGAATCTAGGGTTTGACGGCAACTTAGGGTTTATTGGCCAATTTAGAGTTTTAGATCAATACCTACTTTGCATGGTATTGATCCACCCACACAACTATCATAGGGTAAGAAGAGGGATTCAAACACTTACCGTTGACAGGCATAGCGTGAGCTTCGTCGAACGGTATTGACGGCTCCTTCTTCTTCCTCCTAGCTCCTTCTCCTTTTCTACCTCTTTCTCTTCTCTAGGGTTTGCGAGAGGCAATGGAAAGGATTTGAGGGGTTTAAGAGTGTATTTATAGGCTAGAAATAGGGTTTAGTAACCCTACTAGGATTAGGAAACTTCTAGGATTCAAAATCAGAAAAGCAGGACCCGCAGAGACCAATTTCCAAATTCCCGCACATAGCTGTGCAGGCCATACCAGTCGACTGGTACCATCATCCGGTACCATCAACCGGTATCTAAAATCAGGTATAATTGGTCGACTTTGGTCCGGTTTTGTACCTGTTTGTTATCCGCTTGCCCCGTCTGGCTCGGTGATGATCGGAAGACCTGTCACGACACGAAACCAAGGTTAGACCGGGTATTCAGAGTGCGGGTCTTACAGCAGGAGCGGAAGAGCATGACGCTTCATGCGAGTGCCCTTTCTGCGTGTACCTTTGATCGGATTTTATTTATTTCTTTCATTTATTTTCGGTTGGATTAAATGGATGTATGGATATTATTTTATGTGTTTGAATTTGGATAATGAGATATTTATTTAAATTATCAATAGATACTCAGTTCATTCTATTTAAAGTCTTCCGCTGTATATTTATATTCTGATTGTGGTTATGTATAATGGTTTGTATGAGTGGACACGGCCTATTTGAGATCCTGGTGTGAACCGTTGGTTCAATGACGGTTCACTCACACCATTCTGGTTGGATCAGAATTGGGGTGTGACACTTTCAGTCTCCTCTCTCTTTTCTTTCATTTTTTCTTAAAACCGAGATCTTTTGGATTTCTTTTTTTCTTTTTTTTCTCTCCTCTCCGACGTCCCTTCCTCACTTTAGATTCCTTTCTTTTTTTCCCTTTTGGATTATATGCCCTAACAAAATCTTTTGAATCCAAAAGATTTTTTTTTCCTCTTTTTTTTCCTTTTCTCAAACAAAATCTATTGGATTTTCCCTTTCTTGGATTATTTTTTCTTTTCTCCCCCTCTTGGACGTCTCTTCCCTTCCCCTCTTTGGATTCATTTTTTTCTTTTTCCTTCTGGATTATATGCCCTAACATAATCTTTTGAATCCAAAAGATTTTTTTTTCTCTTTTCTTTCCATTTCTCAAAACAAAATCTTTTGGATTCTCCCTTTCTCCCTAAATTACGTCCTCTCTTCTTCTCCTCTTCCGCTTTTTTTTTCCTTTTTGGATTATTGGCCAAAATCTTAAATCCTTGTCTATTTCATGTCTCCTCTCTCTTTCTTTCTTTTTTTTTCAAAAAATCTTTTGGATTCTAAAACCCAAAATTTCCCTCCCTCTCACGTTTCCTCTTTCTTTGGATTCTTTGTTTTCTATATATAAAACATATATATATATATAATTATATAATATCAATATATTAATATAAATAATATAATATACATATGAGATATATGTATATATTATATGATATATTACAATATATTATAAATTATATAATAATATATAAAAGAAATACATGCATATAAGCCACTATGAATTGGTCCAGATTGACTAGGTTGGACCAAAACTATCTTGGATTGAGCTGAGTTGACTGAATTGACTGAAATTAACTAGGTTTTCACTCTCTGTCATTTCATGGGCCATTTTCGCTGTCATTCCGCACGGAATTTTTTGATAACCTTTATTCCATATTTTTTGTGTCCACTTTGTAGAACATTAAAAATGAGGAATATTGGAGCTTGAATCAACTCATTTGGAAATAAAATGGCCAACCTATGAATTTTTGAAGTTTAAGCGAGCCAATTATCGATAATTTGGTTGACCATTTCGCATGATCTTTCTTTCTTTTCTTTGCTTGTATCTTGTTCGCTTTTCCATTCTTATTCTGCTTTCATTCAGTCTTCTTTCTTCTCTGTACTTTCACCTTTCTTTCCTTTTCTTTTTTTTTTCTTTTTTTTTTCATTTCTCTTTTTCTTTTTCTTGTTCTTTTCAATTCCTTTCTTCATCTTTCTTCACTCCCAAAATGGGTTGAACTTTCCATAAATATTGAGGTAGCCACAATGGGGCTCAGCATCTGCACTTTGTCCACTAACATTGCTCAGAATCCAAGAGGAACTAGAGATAATGATATAATCGACTTTCCTTGACTTGACTTAATCTAGACCGAGAGAAACATGTTTCTTTTTTTTTAAAAGGCAATTTTGATATGTTCTACATTCCTGCCAAATTTATATGGATTTCACTTTGATTAAAGGGTAATCAGGTCTTTTTGATGAGGGACAAATGATGACAATGACTCAATTTTATTTCATTTTTTTTTCAAATTTGTATGAGTCATCTTTCTCTTACATTCAAATAAACTCAGCTAGAGTTTCAAACAGGGGGCTCAACTAAACTCATGATGTTTGGATAAATGGGTGATTTTGCCTCAGTGTCTAAGTTCAAGTCTGCACAAATTGATAGGCAGGTGACTTTTGAGTCATCACTAGAAATAAACTTAAGGAGATGCAACCCTACACTAATCTTTAGAATAAACGTCAAAGAATGCTTTCTCCTCTCGGTATCATTCAGATAAAAAACAAATTTCAACAAGCTATGCTCAGATGCTGAATCAGTTGTAACCATGTTTGGGCCCAAATCCTTTAAGTCTGTATACTAGTATGACGATGAAGGTCCAGATGGACAGAAAAGAAACTGTCCAATGGGTCTGCCATTGGGAGAGTGTTTGGTTGTTTATGTAGAATGGCTTGATCTTCACTAGGCGATGCCATTTTATTGGCTAGCAACAAAAGACTATGGAATTCTTGGATGCCGTCGAAATGATGAACAACAGATAGATATTCCAATCATATTTATTGAACAATATTTATGCATAACAAGACGACATATTCACAAGAAACGATACAATAAAATTTTGTGACATTTGAAGTAAGGGCATGTAATGTAGACTCTGTGGAAGACCATCTGATTGATGGACGGGAGAGAGAGTCTTTATTCGAAAAGAAAAATCCTCTGATGACACAAAGTGATGAGACCACCCCCTATATGGGCGGGATGTAGTGACCAATATCTAGAATCCAGCTCAACACACAACGTGAACCACAACAAACGATCAGCTCTCCAATCAGGTTCTAAGAAATGGTGTCTACATGTCATTGTACGAGAATCAATTGTCTTATTTCTCTATAACTGAACTCGTCCATCAGTAGGGCTCCAAAAGAGTTGCCCCGTGTATATGCGTTGTAATCGAACTCACTCATCATTAGTGTTTCAAAGTATAGTTGCTCCATGTCTATGCACCATAGTTGAACTTGTCCACCATCATTGTTCCAATGGAGTATGCTAACCAACCTCATTATTTTGTGTAGCTCATTTTTTTTTTTGAGCTCATCTTTGACTTTGAGGTTGATCTGTAGCATGTTTTATGTCTGTACACTTCATGCACTTGTAGAAAACTTGATCACTTGGATTGATGTAAACTTGATAATGCCTTGTGTGTAGACCCATTCTTGTAAAACTAAATGAACCACTTGTATGAGTCTGTAAATGTTCTCTACTTTCAAGGAATATCCCAAAAAAAATTCTTTCTATAATTCGACCAAATGGGATGATATTTTGATGTTCCAACTTGTATATTTGAAAATTCTTCCATGACTTTAATCATTTGTAACATTCACATGTGTGTTGAACTTTCATTTCTCTAAAGGCTGGTGGAGTAGATGTTCAGGTTGTGGCTCATCATCCCAATTGTCGTCAGAGTCAGAATTGGCAGTGAACATCGAAAGATGAAGAAGTATCAAACTGGGAATGAATGGATTGGAAGTAGTAAAAGCACTGCAGTTGATGTCTCAAATGAGATGATTATTGTTCATTTTTTCAGAGCATTTTGGATTGGAATTGTCAACAAACATATCGGACTTGAGCCCAAACATAGATGACCTATCAGATACCAATGATAGCTAGTTTAGACAAGTAATTCATCGAGTTACCCCAATTAGATACGACATCATTGACACCAACTTATGATTAGTTGTAGGACCGAATATCCATTCAGACTTTAGCTAGTAAGGCTCATTACGCCTATCTATCGACATGTGTTTGGTCCCTCTTGAGTTTATTACCATTTTGATATATGCCCCAGTTCAGGTCTAACATTCGCTTGGTCTATGCCTCAGTCTGGTTTGATGTATCCCAATCTTATGTCCCAGTTTGGATGTCATGAAACTCTGACCTATACCCCAGTTGGTCCATCGCCTTTTTGGTTTGACCCACATTGAATCCATTATGCCCCAGTTTAGGGTGCACTGATATTTTTGTTGTGCCCCAATTTAGGGTACACATGAAGTTTATTTTTAGGCTACCTTAATTTTGGAATACAATTGATCACATGGTCTTCCTTTTCATCCTGGATTTTGGGAGGTGGGTGGGACATTCTTGAAGGTTCAAGGGCTACTCCTTTGAGTTTGGGTCACCTTGGGTGATGAAAGTAATTTGGGAGTCAGCACTCCGTCGGTCAAAGTGGCTCAGTCACCAAGGGTGAATGAAATGCTTTCCAATCTCAGTTTTTTCCATTTAAATTTGGCAGGTATGCTAGTATGGGAAAGAAACATATAATCTCTCAGAATCTATGATTCAGATTTCTACCCTCTTGGATTCCTCAACTCTGATCTTGGAATTTCAATTCCATTCTGAAATATTTGGGCTCTCAATATACTGTCTTCCAACCATTCCAACATTTTGAGGTGCAAAAGTCCTCCTTATGACCATGAACCGAGACATGAACCGGTGATGATGAGACATTCCTATGAGTGGATGCTTTGTCTACTCACTCAGGTGTTCTCTTAAGTCTAGACAATCCTATCCTCCCTAGTTCAACCTTTTTTTTTTCTTTTTTCTTTTTTTCTATTTTTTTTGTTTTTTTGTTTTTTTGGTTTTTTTTCTTTCTATAAACAATGAACGAAGGTTAAGACTCAGAAGTGACTGGACACGAGAAGAATACACATACACATACAAGCTGACTCGACCAAACAAAGTTAGCTCCTTCATGAAAATCGACCATTAGACATCATCTGTAATAATTTATTTGTATTTGAATAACCCCATGATCGGTCTTGGGGCCTCAAGATTCTGAATGGATCATTGTAGCACCAAGATTCAACCATGTGGTTCATCAAATTTCAAGAAATTGAAATAGATATGCTTATTTGTAGTTTTCATGAAGGATGACAAAAGTGGTTCATGATTGAACAAACCGGTAAATTTCGACTTGATCACAGTATCTATGTCCTGTCAGGGATTTTCTGATCGTTTTTTGAGATTGATGTATCAATATTGAATGGTCAACGCAATGAGGTTTTTACGATGGAGGGTACGTACAGACCGCCCATACTAATGTGTATGTGGGTATACGTAACCCTCTTGCTCCCAACAAGTGAGAGACAAGAATACTCAAGTGTGGATCCAAACATGTTGACAAGTCAAGGACAAAAACGGGCAGAACTTCGACGTCTCGGATGTAAATATTATGATCGAGTAGATTTTACCATGTTTGTTAAAAAATGGACTAAAAATAACATACATGTGGCTCAAACTGGGTTAGGACAGAAAATGACACCTTGACGAGGATGGGGTAACCTATCACCGAATGCTCGATAAATAATGGGCCCCCAATCCCTTTATATACTATGTTGCAAGGATCCAAGCGACGTGGAGTAGCATAACGCATTCTCGGGGGGACCCAAGAAACCCTCGATAGAGGCTGCTCGTCGGTCGTCGTCTCACAAAGTACAGGCAAAGGTTGTGTGTTTCGCCTAGCGGGCTGCCCCACATGCATGGGACCCGATTCGGCTACTAGCACGAAACTGTGACTAAACCCATACCCCCAAAGCAATATGTACAAAAAATAAATAATAGTACCCTAGATCTAGCAGAAAATGTCAAGCAAATCAATATAAGGAAAGTATCCTAGGAGTCTTAATATAATCCCTAGTGGAGTCGCCACTGTGAGGACAATGGGAAATCGATGATCCTCCTCTGGATGAATGTGTATCCGTATCGACGAAGATCAATTTATTCTATTGGAGTCGCCACCTAGATTAAGGTCTAGGACCTATAAAAATGTAGCCTCACTCTAAGGTAAGAGTTCTATTGACTCATAACCCAATGTATCAGTTCTTTGGTCTGCAAGAGATCGGATAAGTATTCAGGGTACGGTTATGGGAAGGTGTTAGGCACCCAAACCGCCCGATCAATATCGGCCTCCTAAACTTTCCTTAGACCCTAATTTTTACTGTGCTTGGTCAACTGGATGACTAGGGTTCAAAGGGGGATGTCCTAAACCAAGTTGCTAAGTTATTCTAACCTAAAGTTCAGCTAATCATGTTTTAAAGTAAATAAACAAGCAAATGTAATGTACAATATTATACAGTGAACCGAACCAAAGATGGTTCGATCTTGGAGTGAATCTGAGACGTGTAAGACATCTCAAACTGCCTACGTATTCCAATCTTGGAAATCAAGTCTAAAAATGTAGTTCGAAATTGGATTTTGTGATTAATGATTGTGGAAGTGCTTTATGCATGTGCTTCAATAAGATTTTTTTTGTTCAAGTTGACGTTTATGTTGGATGTATGGTTGATGGGTGGCTTTGTACCGTATTTGGGATTCCCAAATTGCCTACGTATTCTAGGGTGTGCCCTAGAAATCAGGTACGACGTAGTTTAAAATTTTTGTGAGAGTCAGATTTGGAATGTGTACCAAATTCCTTCCATTTTTGTCAATAGGATCTAGGGATGAGACCTAAATTCTTACCATTTTTATTTGGGATGTGTACCAAATTCTTTCTATTTTTGTTAATAGGATTTAGGGATGAGACCTAAATTCCTACCTTTTTTATTTGGGATGTGTACCAAATTCTTTCTATTTTTATTATTAGGATCTAAGGATGAGACTTAAATTCTTACTATTTTTATTTGGGATGTGTACCATATTCTTTCTATTTCTGTTAATAGGATCTAGGGATGAGACCTAAATTCCTACCATTTTTATTTGGGATGTGTACCAAATTATTTCCATTTTTGTCAATAGGATCTAGGGATGAGACTTAAGTTCCTGCCATTTTTATTGTTTCCATTTTTAGGTTTTTTAGGGTTTCCTATCCCTTTTCATTGTGATTTTCATTTTTTAGGGTTTCATACCCTAATTATTCTTTCCACTTTTAGGGTTTCACTTTCCCTATTTGCTATGTTCTTTCCATTTTTAGGGTTTTCTATCCTAATTGCTATTTTTTCTATTTTTTCTCTTTCCAAGACAAATATGGCAAATGAAAATATTCCCACAATATCAGTGGTAGTATTCCAAATATAGCAGTGTGCATCCAAACATGACAGTAATCATCCAATATTGCATGTGAGCATGTGTAGCAGACAAATATGGCAATAAGCATGTGTAGTATTCAAAAACAACAAGAATCATGTAAGCATCAAGATGGCGGACATATCAACATGGAATCCAATGGTTCAGATTTAATATCATCACATAATCAGAAATCAATTGATCATCCAACAGTTCAATTTCATGGCATCACATGATCTAACAAAAATTAATCATTCAATAGCTCAAATTCATGGGAGAGAGGATTAGGTGATAAAAATTTACGGATTAGGGGGGTTGCAATGGATATGGAGTAGCAGGTTGGGATAATGATTGCAAAGGAGATGAGGCAATAGGTTCGGGCTTGGTTAATGAGATGGTTAAAAGGGATGGTCAGGTGTTGTTGACTCAGATAGTCTGGGATTTTTCCAGGGGTACATGGGTATGCAAGCGGTGGCTACAATCAGTTTTGGTGGCTGGATAATTGGATGTAGTTGGGAAAATTATTGGTGATGGGGGTAAGGTGATGGCGCATGACATGGGAGTTTAAGAGGCATGATATGGTGCTTGGGTTTGATACAGGCATGTATCAATGAAGGGGATTGAAGGTGCACGGGTGGACAGCAAGGTAAATTGGTATTGGATGTATGGACAGATGTTGGTTGGACTGCCGAATGGTGTTGTAGAATAGGATCATGAGGTATTGAGTGATGAAGGTAATCAGGGAGTAGGTGTATAGATAATCAGTTGGGCTTGCTAAGGAGATGGTAGGTGTTTATTCCGTAATGGATAGATTGCATGTGTGAGTGGTAGGGGGGTTGAAGATATGGGCAGCAGATTTGTAGTGCAGGTTCAAGCATGGGAGAAAGATGAAGGAAAGGTAGTGATGATAGATGGTATAGAGGGATGAAGCAAATGGTTTTGGTGGTGTCACACCCCAATTCTGATCCAACCAGAATGGTGTGAGTGAACTGTCATTGAACCAACGGTTCACACCAGGATCTCGAATAGGCCGTGTCCATTCATACAAACCATTACACATAACCAACAATCAGAATATAAATATTACAACGGAAGACTTTTAATAGAATGAACTGAGTATCTATTGATAATTTAAATAAAATATCCAATTATTCAAATCCAAACATAAACTATAATATCTTTTACATCTCTTAATACCAAACAAAAATAACGGGAACAACTAAATAAAAATCCATCACAAGTACACATAGAAAGGGCACTCGCATGAAGCATCATGCTCGTCCTCCCCTGCTTGTACATCCAGAGCAGCCAAACCACCGTACGCCGGAGCGTTCACGTAGTCGTCCACGGTGTATCCTGCATCAACATCTAAAAGCAATGTATAAACAAAGGGTGAGCTTCCAACACAGCTCAGTAAGACAATCAGACAGTTTCACAAGATTATGCATGAGTAACAATCAATTTTATACTGTGGTCTGGTTTTAAGTTTGCAATGTGCTATAGAAAGGTTTGGTGGCCCCCGCACCTCTATACACGAGTGTGTGGCCCCTCATGGATCACACTCCCATTGGCCCACATGCACCCACCATGGAATAGAGATAGAGCTAAGATACCCACGTACCTCCCCTGATACTCTATCCATACCAGTACCTAAGCCCCTACTGGCCAGGGCTCGCAAACTGGGCTCGCAACTAACCAATCCTATATGTCATCAATGTATGCTCTATCCCAGCACAGCCGTCTACGGCATAGAGATAGAGCTAAGGCATTCCCACACCTCCCCTGATGCCCTATCCGCAACTAACCCACTAGGATAGAAATAATACGCAGGTAGACCCTATCCCAACATAACTCCCTACGGCACAGAGATAGAGCTAAAGCATCGTGGACAAGCCAGCGTCGACTCAGAATCTACAGTACCACATAACAATGGCCGGGACAACATCAATATCGGAGACCACCGTACCACGACCTTCCCCTGATGCCCCACCCGTACCGAGCATGTTAAGACAGAATACTACAAAAGGTGCTAATGTGAAGAGCGATCCCAGGCCCAAGCCCCACTCCACACACTAACGAAAACAATCACATGCCTAACAATCACATCCTATAAATGCATGAACAGTAATAATAACCGAAAGTAAAGGATGGCATGTGAATATGCACAAACAACACATCTCATATAATCAGGTGATTAACAATAATTTACTGTCCATTAATTATTAGGTTTTAGTCAGATTCCCGTACCTGACGCTCGTTCGTTCACTTGCTCCACGTCGCAAGATCCAAACGATAAGTCACAAAGTCCTACAAGATTATTTGGGTTTCATTAGAATATATTGTTTAGGGTTTCATATTGGTCGGAAACCAACATGGTTACAAAATACCCTCACAGAGCTGACCGGTGGCATGTACCGGTCGCAACTCTGTGGAAAAGACTGGCAACCGGTATGGTCAGCCGGTCCCTAGAGACAACCTCCCGAGAAATAGCGGTCGCAACATACCGATCGCACTATGTGCACCCGGTATAGTCGACCGGTATGTTTCCGGAAGACCATACATGGATTTTTCGACTGCCGACGATCATCCTCCATGGAGTTTCAGGGTTTCTCCTATCCATTCTAAGTCTAGGCTTTGAGTTAGAGTTATCCCCAACTCATTCAAGTCTCGTTTCGATGAATATCATCTCGGAACTCGAATCTAGGGTTTGACGGCAACTTAGGGTTTATTGGCCAATTTAGGGTTTTAGATCAATACCTACTTTGCATGGTATTGATCCACCTACACAACTAACATAGGGTAAGAAGATGGATTCAAACACTTACCATTGACTGGCGTAGTGAGAGCATCGTCGAACGGTAATGGCGGCACCTCCTTCTTTTTCCCAGCTCCTTCTCCTTTCCAAGCTCTTTCTCTTCTCTAGGGTTTGTGAGAGACAATGGAAAGGATTTGAGAAGGTTTAAGGGTGTATTTATAGGCTAGAAATAGGGTTTAGTAACCCTACTAGGATTAGGAAACTTCTAGGATTCGAAATCAGGAAAGCGGGACCCGCAGAGACCAATTTCCAGATTCCCGCACATAGTTGCGCAGGCCATACCGGTCGACCGGTACCAAGACCGGTACCATCGACCGGTATACCTAAAATCAGGTATAATTGGTCGACTTCGGTCCGATTTTGTACCTGTTTGTTATCTGCTTGCCCCGTCTGGCCCGGTGATGATCGGAAGACCTGTCATGACACAAAACCAAGGTTTAGACCGGGTTTTCAGAGTGCGGGTCTTACAGGTGGCTTGCGGCGAGTGGAGTTCTGTAGTGAGGTAAGTCAATGTGGAGGGTTGGGAAGGATGATGGTGAGCAGATCGGTTAATCGGTGCATATAAAAAAAACAAAGAATAAAGAAAGTTTACCTGAGCTGCGCAGAGAGTTTTTTCTCCAGCTCCTTTCTTTTGTTCTTCTTCTATCTCCTCCCCCCGTTTCTGATCCAGATTCTTCTCTCTCCATCTTCTCTTCTCGGTTTTCCTCTCTCCATTTTAATCTCTCTCCCCCTCCACGTCCCTTCTTCTCTTTTCCTTTTCTCCTTTTTTATTCCATTTTTTAATCTTCCCCTAAAACCGAATAATGCCCCCATATTCTCTCCCTCCAACCTCTCTTTTATCTCTCTCCCAAAATCGTGAGCCTCGCCCCTCTTCACGTTTTTTCTCTTTTTTTTCTTTATTTCTCCCTCTTTTTTCTTTCTTCTTCCCTTTTTTTTCTCCCAAATCCTAGCCCCAAAAGCTTTTTACGTCATCTCTCTCTCCCCCTTTTTTTTCTTTTGGAATATCTCCTAGAAACCCTAAATCCCCTTCTCTTGTACGTCCCCTCTCTCTCCCTTTTTTTTCTCTTTTTGGAATCTCTCCTAGAAACCCTAAATCCCCTTCTCTTGTACGTCCCCTCTCTCTCCTTGGATTCCTTTTTTCTTCTGGATTATATGCCCTAACCCTCAATCCTCCTCTCTTTCAGTTTCCTCTCTCTTTTCTTTCCTTTTTGTCAAAACCGAGATCTTTTGGATTTCATTTTTTCTTTTTTTCTCTCCTCTTGGACATCCCTTCCTCCCTTTAGATTCCTTTCTTCTTTTGGATTATATGCCCTAACCCTAAATCCTCCTCTCTTTCAGTCTCCTCTCTCTTTTCTTTCCTTTTTCTCAAAACTGAGATCTTTTGGATTTTTTTTTTCTTTTTTTTTTCTCTCCTCTTGGACGTCCCTTCCTCACTTTAGATTCCTTTCTTTTTTTCCCTTTTGGATTATATGCCCTAACAAAATCTTTTGAATCCAAAAGATTTTTTTCCCTCTTTTCTTTCCTTTTCTCAAACAAAATCTATTGGATTTTCCCTTTCATGGATTTTTTTTTTCTTTTCTCCCCCTCTTGGACGTCTCTTCCCTTCCCCACTTTGGATTCATTTTTTTCTTTTTCCTTTTGGATTATATGCCCTAACATAATCTTTTGAATCCAAAAGATTTTTTTTTCTCTTTTCTTTTCTTTTCTCAAAACAAAATCTTTTGGATTCTCCCTTTCTCCCTAAATTACGTCTTCTCTTCTTCTCCTCTTCCCCCCCTTTTTTTTTTTCCTTTTTGAATTATAGGCCAAAATATTTAATCCTTGTCTATTTCATGTTTCCTCTCTCTTTCTTTCCTCTTTTTTTCAAAAAATCTTTTGGATTCTAAAACCCTAAATTTCCCTCTCTCTCACGTTTCCTCTCTCTTTGGATTCTTTGTTTTCTATATATAAAACATATATATATATATATATATATATATATATATATAATATCAATACATTAATATATATAATATAGTATACATATGAGATATATGTATATATTATATGATATATTATAATATATTATACATTATATAATAATATATAAAAGAAATACATGCATATAAGCTACTATGAATTGGTCCAGATTGACTGGATTGGGCCAAAACTATCTTGGGTTGAGCTGAGTTGGCTCGATTGACTGAAATTAACTGGGTTTTCACTCTCTGTCATTTGATGGGCCATTTCTGCTGTCATTCCGCACGGAATTTTTTGATAGCCTTTATTCCATATTTTTTGTGTCGACTTTGTAGAACATTAAAAATGAGGAATATTGGAGCTTAAATCAACTGATTTGGAAATAAAATGGCCAACCTATGAATTTTTGAAGTTTAAGCGGGCCAATTATCGATAATTTGGCTGACCATTTCACATGAGACTCTTCGGAGATTTCTGTCTGAAATCCTTTACATCCACTTTGTAGAACATCATGAATGAAGAATAGTGGCCTTGGAATCATCTGAATCCGACGTAGAACGAAAAAGATATGAAGCTTTGAAGTTCTAACGATAATTTTGCATGAAAGCTTGCATGGGACCCACTGGTGATTTCAACCTAGGATTTTTTACGTCCACTTTGTAGAACATCATGAATGAAGAATAATGGCCTTAGAATCATCTGAATCCGATGTAGAACGGAAAAGATATAAAGTTTTGAAGTTCTAACGATAATTTCACATGAAAGCTTGCATGGGACCCACTAGTGACTTGTACCCGGGATTTTTTACGTCCACTTTGTAGAACATCATGAATGAAGAATAATGGCCTTGGAATCATCTGAATCTGATGTCGGATGATGAAGATATGATGATTTGAAATTCAAACAATCCGACTTACGATAATTTGCATGAAGGCCCCTGGGATTGTTTATAATAATTTCAGAAACCTCCCTTATATATATCATCCGACTAAAATGGTCATTTCTTCTTCATTTGATATCAGAATTGAGCAATTCTGATCTCATTTCGAAGATAATTCTATGACCTATGCATCCATGCAAAATTATAACCCATGACCTTGCTATGGACCCATTGAAAACTTCCTCAAATTCACAGACCCATTGAAAACTTCCTCAAATTCATAGTAAAAAGTTTAAACTTTCGATCATCTTTCTCCTTTTGTTGTCCACACGCCAGTAGGACTTGTTTAGCTGGGATGGCAAAAATGGGGTGCTTACAGATGCCCCTCTTCGGGCGAGATTGTGGGCAATTGAGGCCGAAGACAAAAGTGGCCCATTTTTGCATTATTCTGCACTTGATTTGGATTCTAACATTGCTCCCTTGAATTGATGCTGTAAACTTTTTTTTTTTTGACACTATACAACCAAAAACTGTAGATGTCAAGCTCCTTGAGTAGTGACCTTATCAGGTCTGTGACTTTGGCTCAAGACCGATCATGGTGTAACTGTAACTGTCAAGCTTCTTTAGTAGCAACCTCATCGGGTCTGTGACTTTGGCTCAAGACCGCTCATGATGTAACTGTAACTGTCAAGCTTCTTGAGTAGCGACCTCATCAGGTCTGTGGCTTTAGCTCAAGACCGCTCATGATGTAACTATAACTATCAAGCTTCTTGAGTAGCGACCTCATGAGGTCTGTGACTTTAGCTCAAGACTGCTCATGATGTAACTGTAACTGTCAAGCTTCTTGAGTAGCGACATCATCAGGTCTGTGACTTTAGCTCAAGACCGCTCATGATATAACTGTAACTGTGTTTTGTGCTCTGGATTTGTAACCTCTAGATGTGTATCCTTTGGGTGTGTATCCTTTGGATGAATAGCCTCTGGATGTGTATCCTTTGGACCGAATTTGGGGTGTCCCAAATTGCCTACGTATCCTTTGGGATTTCCGTCCCTCCAGAATCAGGTTCCGCGTAGTTCAGGCTAGAGCTTTCTCTCTTTTCCCATGATCTTTCTTTCTTTTCTTTGCTTGTATCTTGCTCTCTTTTCCATTCTTATTCTGCTTTCATTCAGTCTTCTTTCTTCTCTATACTTTCACCTTTCTTTCCTTTTTTTTTTTTTTTTTTCATTTCTCTTTTTCTTTTTCTTGTTCTTTTCAATTCCTTTCTTCATCTTTCTTCACTCCCAAAATGGGTTGAACTTTCCATAAATATTGAGGTAGCCACAATGGGGCTCAGCATCTGCACTTTGTCCACTAACATTGCTCAGAATCCAAGAGGAACTAGAGATAATGATTTAATCGACGTTCCTTGACTTGACTTAATCTAGACCGAGAGAAACATGTTTCTTTTTTTTTAAAAGGCAATTTTGATATGTTCTACATTCCTGCCAAATTTATATGGATTTCACTTTGATTAAAGGGTATTCATGTCTTTTTGATGAGGGGCAAATGATGACAATGACTCAATTTTATTTCATTTTTTTTCAAATTTGTATGAGTCATCTTTCTCTTACATTCAAATAAACTCAGCTAGAGTTTCAAACAGGGGGCTCAACTAAACTCATGATGTTTGGATAAATGGGTGATTTTGCCCCAATGTCTAAGTTCAAGTCTGCACACATTGATAGGCAGGTGACTTTTGAGTCATCACTAGAAATAACCTTAAGGAGATGCAACCCTACACTAATCTTTAGAAAAAACGTCAAAGAATGCTTTCTCCTCTCGGTATCATTCAGATAAAAAACAAATTTCAACAAGCTATGCTCAGATGTTGAATCAGTTGTAACCATGTTTGGGCCCAAATCCTTTAAGTCTGTATACAAGTATGACGATGAAGGTCCAGATGGACAGATAAGAAACTGTCCAATGGGTCTGCCATTGGGAGAGTGTTTGGTTGTTTATGTAGAATGGCTGGATCTCCACTAGGCGATGCCATTTTATTGGCTAGCAACAAAAGACTATGGAATTCTTGGACGCCGTCGAAATGATGAACGACAGATAGATATTCCAGTCAGATTTATTGAACAATATTTATGCATAACAAGACGACATATTCACAAGAAACGATACCATAAAATTTTGTGACATTTGAAGTAAGGGCATGTAATGTAGACTATGCGGAAGACCATCAGAATGATGGACGGGAGAGAGAGTCTTTAGCCGAAAAGAAAAATCCTCTGATGACACAAAGTGATGAGACCACCCCCTATATGGGTGGGATGTAGTGACCAATATCAAGAATCCAGCTCAACACACAATGTGAACCACAACAAACGATCAGCTCTCCAATCAGGTTTTAAGAAATGGTGTCTATATGTCATTGTACGAAAACCAATTGTCTTATTGCTCTATAACTGAACTCTTCCATCAGTAGGGCTCTAAAGGAGTTGCCCCGTGTATATGCCTTGTAATCGAACTCACTCATCATAGTGTTTCAAAGTATAGTTGCTCCATGTCTATGCACCATAGTTGAACTTGTCCACCATCATTGTTGTAATGGAGTATGCTAACCAACCTCATTATTTTGTGTAGCTCTTTCTTTTTTTTTTTTTTTTTTTGAGCTCATCTTTGAATTTGAGGTTGATCTGTAGCATGTTTTATGTCTGTACACTTCATGCACTTGTAGAAAACTTGATCACTTGGATTGATGTAAACTTGATAATGCCTTGTGTGTAGACCCATTCTTGTAAAACTAAATGAACCACTTGTATGAGTCTGTACATGTTCTCTACTTTCAAGGAATATCCCAAAAAAAAATTCTTTCTATAAATCGACCAAATGGGATGATATTTTGATGTTCCAACTTGTATCTTTGAAAATGCTTCCATGACTTTAATCATTTGTAACATTCACATGTGTGTTGAACTTTCATTTCTCTAAAGGCTGGTGGAGTAGAAGTTCAGGTTGTGGCTCATCATCCCAATTGTCATCAGAGTCAGAATTCGCAGTGAACATCGAAAGAGGAAGAAGTATCAAACTGGGAATGAATGGATTGGAAGTAGTAAAAGCACTGCAATTGATGTCTCAAATGAGATGATTATTGTTCATTTTTTCAGAGCATTTTGGATTGGATTTGTCAACAAACATATCGGACTTGAGCCCAAACATAGATGACCTATCAGATACCAAAGATAGCCAGTTTAGACAAGTAATTCACCGAGTTACCCCAATTGGATACAACATCATTGACACCAACTTATGATTAGTTGTAGGACCGAATATCCATTCAAACTTTAGCTAGTAAGGCTCATTACGCCTATCTATCGACATGTGTTTGGTCCCTCTTGAGTTTATTACCATTTTGATTTATGCCCCAGTTCAGGTTTAACATTCACTTGGTCTATGCCTCAGTCTGGTTTGATGTATCCCAATCTTATGCCCCAGTTTGGATGTCATGAAACTCTGACCTATACCCCAGTTGGTCCATCCCCTTTTTGGTTTGACCCACTTTGAATCCATTATGCCCCAGTTTAGGGTGCACTGATATTTTTGTTGTGCCCCAATTAAGGGTACACATGAAGTTTATTTTTAGGCTACCTTAATTTTGGGATACAATTGATCACATGGTCTTCCTTTTCATCCTGGATTTTGGGAGGTGGGTGGGACATTCTTAAAGGTTCAAGGCCTACTCCTTTGAGTTTCAATCACCTTGGGTGATGAAAGTAATTTGGGAGTCAGCACTCCGTCGGTCAAAGTGGCTCAGTCACCAAGGGTGAATGAAATGCTTTCCAATCTCAGTTTTTTCCATTTAAATTTGGCAGGTATGCTAGTATGGGAAAGAAACATATAATCTCTCAGAATCTATGATTCAGATTTCTACCCTCTTGGATTCCTCAACTCTGATCTTAGAATTTCAATTCTATTCTGAAATATTTGGGCTCTCAATATACTATCTTCCAACCATTCCAACATTTTGAGGTGCAAAAGTCCTCCTTATGACCATGAACCGAGACATGAACCGGTGATGATGAGACATTCCTATGAGTGGATGCTTTGTCTACTCACTCAGGTGTTCTCTTAAGTCTAGACAATCCTATCTTCCCTAGTTCAACCTTTTTTTTTCTTTTTTCTTTTTTTCTATTTTTTTTTGTTTTTTTGTTTTTTTTTTGGTTTTTTTTTCTTTCTATAAACAATGAACGAAGGTTAAGACTCAGAAGTGACTGGACACGAGAAGAATACACATACACATACAAGCTGACTCGACCAAACAAATTTAGCTCCTTCATGAAAATCGACCATTAGACATCATCTGTAATAGTTTATTTGTATTTGAATAACCCCATGATCGATCTTGGGGCCTCAAGATTCCGAATGGATCATTGTAGGAACAAGATTCAACGATGTGGTTCATCAAATTTCAAGAAATTGAAATGGATATGCTTATTTGTAGTTTTCATGAAGGATGACAAAAGTGGTTCATGATTGAACAAACCGGTAAATTTTGACTTGATCACAGTATCTATGTCCTGTCAGGGATTTTCTGATCATTTTTTGAGATTGATGTATCAATATTGAATGGTCAACGCAATGAACTTTGTACGATGGAGGGTATGTACAGACCGCCCATACTAATGTGTATGCGGGTATATGTAACCCTCTTGCTCCCAACAAGTGAGAGACAAGAATACTCAAGTATGGATCCAAACATGTTGACAAGTCAAGGACAAAAACAGGCAGAACTTCGACGTCTCGGATGTAAATATTATGATCGAGTAGATTTTACCATGTTTGTTAAAAAATGGACTAAAAATAACATACATGTGGCTCAAACTTGGTTAGGACAGAAAAGGACACCTTGACGAGGATGGGGTAACCTATCACCGAATGCTCGATGAATAATGGGCCCCCAATCCCTTTATATACTATGTTGCAAGTATCCAAGCGACGTGGAGTAGCATAACGCATTCTCGGGGGGACCCAAGAAACGCTCGATAGAGGCTTCTCGCCGGTCGTCGTCTCACAAAGTACAGGCAAAGGTTGTGTGTTTCGCCTAGCAGGCTGCCCCACATGCATGGGACCCGATTCGGCTAGTAGCACGAAAGTGTGACTAAACCCATACCCCCAAAGCAATATGTACAAACAATAAATAATAGTACCCTAAATCTAGCAGAAAATGTCAAGCAAATCAATATAAGGAAAGTATCCTAGGAGTCTGAATATTATCCCCAGTGGAGTCGCCACTGTGAGGACAATGGGAAATCGATGATCCTCCTCTGGATGAATGTGTATCCGTATCGACGAAGATCAATTTATTCTGTTGGAGTCGCCACCTAGATTAAGGTCTAGGACCTCTAAAAATGTAGCCTCACTCTAAGGTAAGACTTCTATTGACTCATAACCCAATGTATCAGTTCTTTGGTCTGCAAAAGATCGGGTAAGTATTCAGGGTACGGTTATGGGAAGGTGTTAGGCACCCAAACCGTCCGATCAATATCGGCCTCCTAAACTTTCCTTAGACCCTAATTTTTACTGTGCTTGGTCAACTGGATGACTAGGGTTCAAAGGGGGATGTCCTAAACCAAGTTGCTAAGTTATTCTAACCTAAAGTTCAGCTAATCATGTTTTAAAGTAAATAAACAAGCAAATGTAATGTACAATATTATACAGTGAACCGAACCAAAGATGGTTTGATCTTGGAGTGAATCTGAGACATGTAAGACATCTCAAACTGCCTACGTATTCCAATCCTGGAAATCAAGTCTAAAAATGTAGGTCGAAATTGGGTTTTGTGATTAATGATTGTGGAAGTGATTTTATGCATGTGCTTCAATTAGATTTTTTTTGTTCAAGTTGAAGTTTATGTTGGATGTATGGTTGATGGGTGGCTTTGTACCGTATTTGGGATTCCCAAATTGCCTACGTATTCTAGGGTGTGCCCTAGAAATAAGGTACGACGTAGTTTAAAATTTTTGTGAGAGTCAGATTTGGAATGTGTACCAAATTCCTTCCATTTTTGTCAATAGGATCTAGGGATGAGACCTAAATTCTTACCATTTTTATTTGGGATGTGTGCCAAATTCTTTCTATTTTGTTAATAGGATCTAGGGATGAGACCTAAATTCTTACTTTTTTTATTTGGGATGTGTACCAAATTCTTTCTATTATTATTATTAGGATCTAAGGATGAGACCTAAATTCTTACTATTTTTATTTGGGATGTGTACCATATTCTTTCTATTTTTGTTAATAGGATCTAGGGATGAGACCTAAATTCCTACCATATTTTTATTTGGGATGTGTACCAAATTATTTCCATTTTTGTCAATAGGATCTAGGGATGAGACCTAAGTTCCTGCCATTTTTATTGTTTTCATTTTTCGGTTTTTTAGGGTTTCATACCCTAATTATTCTTTCCACTTTTAGGGTTTCACTTTCCCTATTTGCTATGCTCTTTCCATTTTTAGGGTTTTTTTATCCTAATTGCTATTTTTTCTATTTTTTCTCTTTCCAAGACAAATATGGCAAATGAAAATATTCCCACAATACCAGTGGTAGTATTCCAAATATAGCAGTGTGCATCCAAACATGGCAGTAATCATCCAATATAATATTTGAGCATGTGTAGCAGACAAATATGGCAATAAGCATGTGTAGTATTCCAAAACAGCAAGAATCATGTAAGCATCAAGATGGTGGACATATCAACATGAAATCCAATGGTTCAGATTTAATATCATCACATAATCAGAAATCAATTGATCATCCAACAGTTCAATTTCATGGCATCACATGATCTAACAAAATTAATTATCCAACAGTTCAATTTCATGGCATCACATGATCTAACAAAAATTAATCATCCAATAGCTCAATTTCATGGGAGAGAGGTTTAGGTGATAAAAATTTACGGATCAGGGGGGTTGCAATGGATATGGAGTAGCAGGTTGGGATAATGATTGCAAAGGAGATGAGGCAATAGGTTCGGGCTTGGTTAATGAGATGGTTAAAGGGGATGGTCAGGTGTTGTTGACTCAGATAGTCAGGGATTTTTCCAGTGGTACATGGGTATGCAAGCGGTGGCTACAATCAGTTTTGGTGGCTGGATAATTGGATGTAGTTGGGAAAATTAGTGGTGATGGGGGTAAGGTGATGGCGCATGACATGGGAGTTGATGAGGCATGATAAGGTGCTTGGGTTTGATACAGGCATGTATCAATGAAGGGGATTGAAGGTGCACGGGTGGACAGCAAGGTATATTGGTGTTGGATGTATGGACAGATGTTGGTTGGACTGCCGAATGGTGTTGTAGAATAGGATCATGAGGTGTTGAGTGATGAAGGTAATCAGGGAGTAGGTGTATAGATAATCAGTTGGACTTGCTAAGGAGATGGTAGGTGTTTATTCCGTAATGGACAGATTGCACGTGTGAGTGGTAGGGGGGTTGAAGATATGGGCAGCAGGTCTGTAGTGCAGGTTCAAGCATGGGAGAAAGATGAAGGAAAGGTAGTGATGATAGATGGTATAGAGGGATGAAGCAAATGGTTATGGTGGTGTCACACCCCAATTCTGATCCAACCAGAATGGTGTGAGTGAACCGTCATTGAACCAACGGTTCACACCAGGATCTCGAATAGGCCGTGTCCATTAATACAAACCATTACACATAACCAACAATCAGAATATAAATATTACAGCGGAAGACTTTAAATAGAATGAACTGAGTATCTATTGATAATTTAAATAAAATATCCAATTATTCAAATCCAAACATAAACTATAATATCTTTTACATCTCTTAATACCAAACAAAAATAACGGGGAACAACTAAATAAAAATCCATCACAAGTACACACATGGAAAGGGCACTCATGAAGCATCATGCTCGTCCCTCCCCCCTTGTACATCCGAGCAGCCACACCACCGTGCGTTTGGAGCGTTCACGTAGTCGTCCACGGTGTATCCTGCATCAACATCTAAAAAGCAATGTATATACAAAGGGTGAGCTACCAACACGGCCCAAGTAAGACAATCAGACAGTTTCACAAGATTATGCATGAGTAACAATCAATTTTATACTGTGGTCTGGTTTTAAGTTTGCAATTTGCTATAGAAAGGTTTGGTGGCCCCCGCACCTCTATACATGAGTGTGTGACACCTCATGGATCACACCCCCATTGCCCCACATGCACCCACCATGGAATAGAGATAGAGCTAAGATACCCACGTACCTCCCCTGATACTATACCCATACCAGTACCTAAGCCCCTACTGGCCAGGGCTCGCAAACTGGGCTCGCAACTAACCAATCCTATATGTCATCAATGTATGCTCTATCCCAGCACAGCCGTCTACGGCGTAGAGATAGAGCTAAGGCATTCCCACACCTCCCCTGATGCCTTATCCGCAACTAACCCACTAGGATAGAAACAATACGCAGGTAGACCCTATCCCAATATAACTCCCTACGGCATAGAGATAGAGCTAAAGCATCGTGGACAAGCCAGCGTCGACTCGAAATCCACAGTACCACATAACAATGGCCAGGACAACATCAATATCGGAGACCACCGTACCACGACCTTCCCCTGATGCCCCACCCGTACCGAGCATGTTAAGACAAAATACTACAAAAGGTGCTAATGTGAAGAGCGATCCCAGGCCCATGCCCCACTCCACACACTAACGAAAATAATCACATGCCTAACAATCACATCCTATAAATGCATGAACAGTAATAATAACCGAAAGTAAAGGATGGCATGTGAATATGCACAAACAACACATCTCATATAATCAGGTGATTAACAACAATTTACTGTCTATTAATTATTAGGTTTTAGTCAAATTCCCTTACCTGACGCTCGTTCGATCACTTGCTCCACGTCGCAAGATCCAAACGATAAGTCACAAAGTCCTACAAGATTATTTGGGTTTCATTAAAATATATTGTTTAGGGTTTCATATTGGTCGGAAACCAACATGGTTACAAAATACCCTCCACAGCTGACCGGTGATATGTACGGTCGCGGCTCCGTGAAAAGCGGCAACCGGTATGGTCAGCCGGTCCCTGGACAACCTCGAGAGATAGCGGTCGCAACATACCGGTCGCACTATGTGCACCCGGTATAGTCGACCGGTATGTCTCCGGAAGACCATACATGGGTTTTTTATTTGCCGACGATCATCCTCCATGGATTTTCAGGGTTTCTCCTATCCATTCTAAGTCTAGGCTTTGAGTTAGAGTTATCCCCAACTCATTCAAGTCTCGTTTTGATGAATATCATCTCGGAACTCGAATCTAGGGTTTGACGGCAACTTAGGGTTTATTGGCCAATTTAGGGTTTTAGATCAATACCTACTTTGCATGGTATTGATCCACCCACACAACTAACATAGGGTAAGAAGATGGATTCAAACACTTACCGTTGGCGGCGTAGTGAGAGGCGTCGTCGGAACGGTAATGGCGGCACCTCCTTCTTCTTCCCAGCTCCTTCTCCTTTCCAAGCTCTTTCTCTTCTCTAGGGTTTGTGAGAGACAATGGAAAGGATTTGAGAAGGTTTAAGGGTGTATTTATAGGCTAGAAATAGGGTTTAGTAACCCTACTAGGATTAGGAAACTTCTAGGATTCGAATTTAGGAAAGCGGGACCTGCAGAGACCAATTTCGGATTCCCGCACATAGCTGCGCAAGAGCCATACCCGGTCGACCGGTACCAAGACCCGGTACCATCGACCGGTATACCTAAAATTAGGTATAATTGGTCGACTTCGGTCCGATTTTGTACTGTTTGTTATCCGCTTGCCCCGTCCGGGCCGGTGATGATCGGAAAACTGTCATGACACAAAACCAAGGTTTAGACCGGGTTTTGAGTCGCGGGTCTTACGAGTGTCTTGCGGCGAGTGGAGTTCTGTAGTGAGGTAAGTCAATGTGGAGGGTTGGGAAGGATGATGGTGAGCAGATCGGTTAATCGGTGCATATAAAAAAAACAAAGAATAAAGAAAGTTTACCTGAGCTGCGCAGAGAGTTTTTTCTCCCGCTCCTTTCTTTTGTTCTTCTTCTATCTCCTCCCCCCGTTTCTGATCCAGATTCTTCTCTCTCCATCTTCTCTTCTCGGTTTTCCTCTCTCCATTTTAATCTCTCTCCAATTGGATACGACATCATTGATGCCAACTTATGATTAGTTGTAGGACCGAATATCCGTTCAGACTTTAGCTAGTAAGGCTCATTATGCCTATCTATCGACATGTGTTTGGTCCCTCTTGAGTTTATTACCATTTTGATTTATGCCCCAGTTCAAGTCTGACATTCACTTGGTTTTTTGTTGTGCCCCAATTTAGGGTACACATGAAGTTCATTTTTAAGCTACCTTAATTTTGGGATACAATTGATCACACGGTCTTCCTTTTCATCCTGGATTTTGGGAGGTGGGTGGGACATTCTTAAGGTTCAAGGGCTACTCCTTTGAGTTTGGGTCACCTTGGGTGATGAAAGTAATTTGGGAGTCTGCACTCCGTCGGTCAAAGTGGCTCAGTCGCCAAGGGTGAATGAAATACTTTCCAATCTTAGTTTTTTCCATTTAAATTTGGCAGGTATGCTAGTATGGGAAAGAAACATATAATCTCTCAGAATCTATGATTCAGATTTCTACCCTCTTGGATTCCTCAACTCTGATCTTGGAATTTCAATTCCATTCTGAAATATTTGGGCTCTCAATATCCTGTATTCCAACCATTCCAACATTTTGAGGTACAAAAGTCCTCCCTTATGACCATGAACCAAGACATGAACCGGTGATGATGAGACATTCCTATGAGTGGATGCTTTGTCTACTCACTTTCGGGTGTTCTCTTAAGTCTAGACAATCCTATCCTCCCTAGTTCAACCTTTTTTTCTTTTTCTTTTTTTTTGTTTTCTTTTTTTTTGTTTTTTTTTTTTTTTTTTGTTTTTTTTTTCTTTCTATAAACAATGAACGAAGGTTAAGACTCAGAAATGATCGGACATGAGAAGAATACACATACACATATAAGCTGACTCGACCAAACAAAGTTAGCTCTTTCATGAAAATCGACCATTAGACATCATCTGTAACAATTTATTTGTATTTGAATAACCCCATGATCGGTCTTGGGGCCTCAAGATTCGAATGGATCATTGTAGCACCAAGGTTCAACCATGTGGTTCATTAAATTTCAAGAAATTAAAAAGCGGATATGCTTATTTGTAGTTTTCATGAAGGATGACAAAAAGTGGTTCATGATTGAACAAACCGGTAAATTTCGACTTGATCACAGTATCTATGTGATAGGGATTTTCTGATCATTTTTTGAGATTGATGTATCAATATTGAATGGTCAACACAATGAGCTTTGTACGATGGAGGCGTGTACGGACCACCCACACTAATGTGTATGCGGGTATACGTAACCCTTACGCTCCCAACAAGTGAGAGGCAAGAATACTCAAGTGTGGATCCAAACATGTTGACAAGTCAAGGACAAAAAGGGCAAAACTTCGACGTCTCAGATGTAAATATTATGATCGAGTAGATTTTACCATGTTGGTTTAAAACCCAATCCCTTTATATACTATGTTGCAAAGGGATCCAAGAGAGGCGTGGAGTAGCATAATGCATTCTCGGGCGGACCCAAGAAACACACTCGATAGAGGCTGCTCGCCCGGTCGTGGTCTCACAAAGTACAAGCCAAGGTTGTGTGTTTCGCCCTAGCGGAGCTGCCCCCATGCATGGGACCAGTTCGACTACTCGCACGAAAGTGTGTCGCCAACCCATACCCCCAAAGCAATATGTACAAACAATAAATAATAGTACCCTAGATCCCTAACCGAGGAAAATGTCAAGCAAATCAATATAAGGGAAGTATCCTAGGAGTCTAAATATTATCCCCAAGTGGGAGTCGCTGCTTTGGGACAATGGGAAATCGATGATCCTCCTCTGGATCAATGTGTATCCATATCGATGAAGATCGATTTATTCTGTTGGAGTCGCCACCAAGATTAAGGTCTAGGACCACTAAAAATGTAGCCTCATTCTAAGGTAAGGCTTCTATTGACTCATAACCCAATGTATCAGTTCTTTGGTCTGCAAGAGATCGGGTAAGTATTCAGGGTACGATTATGGGATGGTATTAGGCACCCTAACCGCCCGATGAATATCGGCCTC